>OX421315.1:27417520-28017520 GCA_949125395.1 Diaphora mendica
CAAGCATAGCTTAGTTTGAAGTTAGATGGCGTTGTTGTGTGCCAGATATCTAAAATATTTATTTATTTATTCACTGTTGAATAAAGGTCTCTCCTTAGATAAGATGTTTTGGCTTACCATACTATTGGGTTTGCGTCAAATTACTCTTCTATTTAAAGTGATGTTTATTCATAATACACATTGATCAATCTCAATGATTATACAATGTTAATGAATATTAACATTTCCGACTTTAATACTGTGTATACGAGTAGTAGGTAGACGAGGCAAATATTGATCGTAAACTTAAAAATTATACCTACTTGACTTAAATTTGTCTTTGTAATCAAGCTTAATTAAACATTCTTTCTTATATATGTAAAGTTATTCGTAATGTTATTTGACTATCCGTAACTGCGTGTAGTCAAATAATATTACGAATAACTTTATGGTGGTTTAAGTGGTGACTCCGTGGCTTCCTACTACCTAGAATATTGTGAATTCCACCCTACATGGGATAATATTTTGTGTGATACATATATATTTTTTTCTGATCGTCTCTTGTGTCCGTTTCGTTTTTAAAGTCCCCGTGACGTAGGACAACTTCTTCGAGTGGGAAAACTCTTTAAAAAAATATTTATGTATGTATATGTTTTTTATTCAAAACTAGCTCAGCCTCGCAGTGTTACTCGCGTTTGTTGTTGTACTGTTACAACAACAATCGCGGGTAACGTCGAGGAGTGAATCTAGTCTTAAAAAGCCTAAGTTACTCCTTATGTCATCAGCTATCTGCCAGTGAAAGTCCCGTCGAAATCGGTCCAGCCGTTCTACAGATTAGCCGGAACAAACAAATTATTTTTTATGGAAGTACCGAATATATTTTCATATGCATTTAATGAAAAGCTGTTAATTTGAAATTACAGACACTTCAATTTTATTTATTTGTATAGATGTTGAGAATTAAAATGCCTAAAGTACACAGTTCGAGTGATAATCAAGTTAGACCAGTTCGTGTTGCGTGCCGCGTCACGCGTTGACCTCGAACTTGAGAAACTCGCGCGAAGTACGAAGCATTTGCACAACAGTTGTTAGCACGGAGAATTATATTTCACTACCTAACCTACTTGTATACATACCTAGTCTTGTCGGTAATATTATTATATTCATATCTTTATTATCAACAGTTTTTGGTAGACAACTTTTAGACGAGTCGTTATTATGAGTTTTTTTTTTCAACTCCCGCACTAGGAATAAATCCTGTGTCGCGGGGGACTTTACAAACATACATGAAAAGGACACAAAGAACACCCAGACTCAGAACAACAATTTTGTGGATCACACAAAGTGTTGTCCTACGTGGGATTTGAACCCACGACACTTGGCGAAGTAGGAAACGGCGTGGTGACCGTTAAACCACTAGGCCAAACGTGCAGTCAAAATTTATACTATTCAAATTAAGAATGACAGAAGATTACGAATACAAATATTATCTTATGTCTTTTGGTATTTATGGCCCATTGTTATTTGCCAGTCTGAATACATTTTAATGTTTTTTTTTCTTTTCTTTAAAGAGTTTCAGCCCGCATGATTTTGTAGGCAACCTTCTTCTGCGACAACCTATAATATACCACTGCTGGGCTTGGGTCTTCTCCCAGGATAGCGTTATAATCCATTCGTCCCGGCATGCTTGTCTAATGTGGGTTGGTACGCTCATGGTATCATGCCACTAGCGATCACCCATCAAGGTAGGTACTGACCGCACCGTCGCCGTCGTTAGTTACCCTCGTTGATCGTTTCTAATCACCAAGGGCAACAGGGCTACGAGCGCCTCTGTTGTAGGCAACCATAGTTTCTATTTTTTTATGATCACCACCGTCATCGTCTCGCTTTGAAAAGTGAAGAAGTAAAATATAAAAAATCCTCCTCTTCCTAGTCTTTATTATTCCCAAGATTTGGGGTCGGCTACTAGTTCAACCGGTTTTACCTAAATATCAGTTTTCACGTGGAGCGACTGGCATCGGACTTCCGCAACCCTGAGGGTGAACTGAATTCGAAGGCTGAACTAGTTTGAACTTGAAGTATATTTCAGGGCACTGACTTCCCAATAACGATTGCCATAGATGTTAATGACAACCGGGACCGACGGCTTAACGTGCTCTCCGAGACACGGGCGGGGAACACCGCCATCTTCCATACTACGGGCTGCTATTAAGAATTTCTTGTAAGAAAAACCCAACAGCATTCCGACCCGGGAATCGAACCCGAGACCTCTTGGCCTGCAGTCGCTTACGCTAACCACTTGACCAACTAGGCAAGAAATAAGAGCGAAAGGCCGGCAACGCACGTGTGACGCCTCTGGTGTTGCAGGTGTCCATGGGCGGCGGTAATCACTTACCATCAGGTGATACGTCTGCTCGTTTGCTCCTTATTTAATAAAAAAAACGAAATGAAAAATATTTTTTGTTGTTTTTTTTTATGATTGATTGATCGCCAGCTTGTACACTGTAATAATGTTCAGAGGGAATAAAACAGGTAATTTAGGGTAAAAAGGGAATAGTGCACTTGAGCAATATTTTAGATAAAGTCAGGTCTCGCTTATGAAAAGTCTCAAATGAGAAACGGAACTTAGCCCACAATGGTCCGATGAAGGTTAGGTGAACGGTCGGATTGTATGGTCCTGTTTATTTTTACACCCGAACTCGGAAGAACGGTTATGTTTTTCAAGTTTATGCATACATACTTTACGTATGTATTTGTATTTCTTTGGCATGTTTTGTACTTTAAACGGCTTATAACGTCGTTGAATTCGTCCTATTTGTGATATTTTCATAATTCCACTGGGTATGTAATAGAATACGTAATACAGTTTAATTCGTCAATTTGTAAATTCTAACCTGTTTAGGTTCTAATAATTAATAGTTGTATTATAATGGTAAATTCCAACCATTTATGATTTGTTGCCTTTTTTATGATTCGCTTTTTTATGGTTAAAAAATTTGTTTGCGAGTCTTTGAGGTCGATAAAACAAGCGATTACTCTGTCAAGCAATTTGCATATAGCTAACTCGTAACAGGTTTTTAGGGTTCCGTGCCAAAGGGAAAAAACGTAACCCTTATAGATTCGTCATGTCTGTCTGTCTGTCCGTCCGTATGTCACAGCCACTTTTTTCCGGAACTATAAGAACTATAGTGTTGAAACTTGGTAAGTAGATGTATTCTGTGAACCGCATTAAGATATTCACATAAAATTGGAAAAAAAACAATAAATTTTGGGGGTACCCATACATAGAACTGAAACTTAAGAAAAAATCATCAAACCCATACGTGTGTGTATCTATGGATAGGTCTTCAAAAATGATATTGAGGTTTCTAATATCATTTTTTTCTAAACTGAATAATTAGCGCGAGAACCACTTCGAAAGTAGTAAAATGAGTGTCCCCCCCCTGTAACTTCTAAAATAAGAGAATGATAAAACTAAAAAAATATATGATGTACATTATCATGTAAACTTCCACCGAAAATTGGTTTGAACGAAATCTAGTAAGTAGTTTTTTAATACGTCATAAATCGTAAACTGCAATTTACCTTTCATTCAATCAACACAAATATAAAAATATAAAATAAAAATTATATTATGTTACTTGCTGCTGCGGAACCCTTCATGGGCGAGTCCGACTCGCACTTGGCTGCTTTTTTACAGTTCAGTTATAACAAATAATAATAATGACATTTATTTCAATAAAACGAATTACAATTCGTTCAATTTAAACTGAGTTTAAGTTACAAATCGAATGACAGATGCTCTAAGATTTCGGCTTACGGCGCGGCGCCAATACCTATATAATAACTGTTATACATGGAAAACCTACAAAATGGTCAGTTTTATTGATAATTTAATGTATAAAACGATTATTAATCTATACTTATAATATATATAATATAATATACTCATAATAAAAATGTAACAGGTCCAATTCTGTACATTAATGATATTTTGAAAATTTTGTTTGGAGGGCTCTCTATAATCGATACTGAAGCCAAAACTGTATTTTTTTTCATTTTTGTCTGTCTATCTGTCTGTATCTTGGCCGCGCATCACGCCGAAACTACTGAACGGATTCAAATGAAACTTGGCATGATTTAAGTTCGTACTACGAGGTAGAACATAGGATAATTTTTATCTCGAAATTCAGCACGGTTTCCTGGAGAGAGGGGATGAAAGTCAAAATATGTACTTAGTTGTAATTCAATAACACGTAGTCCGATTTCATTAATTCTTTTTTTTTGCTAGAATGAAAAAAAAATAAAGATAACGAGAAAAGTCATTTTTTTGTCCGCGACTGTACACTGCCTGTGGGAAGCTGAGACAGATACGTAAATATGGCGGTACGAAGTTCGCCGGGTCAGCTAGATAAAATAAAGATACTCAATAATGAAATAAAAAACAATGACATCGTTTCGACAAAAAATATCTTATATTGTATGATCTCGTGTTCTTTAAGCGTTGCGTGAAAAAGTATATCATCAGGCCGTTATGGTGTTTGTCACCATGTCCGTGTTCGCTTTGAAGATGGTGACCACCACTCTTAAGTGTCCTGCAGTGGAATGGTATGATGACGCGGTTTGGCTTAAAAGAGATATAAGTAATATCGAGTAAAGAAATTATACTATTATTAACTTTTATGGTTGGGAGTTAGGACGTTTACTTACAAATGAACATAAAAAGAAATTAACACCACGCATTTTGTCATAAGCAACAGCTTCGTGTATCCGAATCTGAAACAAACTATGTACATCATATTTTTATCATAAATAACTCCCATAAACTGTCATGGCAAATTTACATTCATCTTCTAACTCCCATGTCCAAGCAATACGTAGATTTGACATATCCACAAGAAGTCTTTTGCATAATCACCGAACCAGCTGAGTTGGAGCAAGCACCTTACTCAACTACTACGAAATAGGAGGCGTATTGCGACGCTCAATGTCATCCACACATGCTTATATTTTGTCGTAATTGCATACATATTTAGTTTATTGACTGATGTAAATATTCTTCTAAACGTCAATGTTACAAAAACATTACTAAATATATATTTTGGCGTCGATTGGATTGCTAAATATGGTAGCTGAGAGTTTGTGCCGTATATGTTGTTTGACATCTCTTGTATGTTGGTTTTCTGCGGCTTAGTTTAGCTTATTCAACTATTCAAATAAATAAAATTGTAGTGTCTGTTTCTTATTTCAAATTACCAGCTTTTCACAGAATGCATATCAACGGTACGGTACTCTTACATCAAAATGGCAAAATTCCTTTTTGTTTTAATTTAATTTTATTATTTTTTAAGGTTTTTGAGGTAAGATTAGGCTAAAGGTCATTCAAATTATGCTGGTTAAAGTACTGTTATTTTAAAATACCTCAACTTTTAAAGTAGGTACTTTAAAATATTTATTGCATTGTTGCATTGTCTGCATTGGCAGTGAGTATGGTGACCACCACTCTTGGATTCTGCTTATGCTTTCCATCAGGCAGAGTAGAGCATCATTTTGGCAGGGTCAAACATAAAAATAATAAAAATAATAATTTAGTTAGGAAACGCCGCTGTTAAAACTAGTCTTAATATAATTTGAAAAAAATGGTGTCCCTTTACCTCCTTAGAACTAAATAATAGTTATGAAAGTAGAAACATCAGATTTAGTCGGTCATTCTTTACCGCAATCCGAGACATTTCAATTTAAAAAAGCTTAAAATATTTCATAGAAAAGACTCGAGCTATTTAATACCTGGTAGTTTTATTTACATTAAAAATGTATAATGGGTTTTTATACTCAAAGAATGAATGCTCTGACAACCTTAAATGATTACCCATATTTGTACCTAAGGCGATATCACACAAATTTAGCGTAAAAACATTGCTTGCGAGTTGCAGGATCGGTTACCAGGACGTTAGTTTAGTTTAGTGTAGTTAGGAGTTTATCTACGCTAGATGCCATCACTTCACTATAATTTATGAATATCCTCACATATCTATCACATATCTTAATTACTAATCTATGTGTTTACCTCTATCAGAAATGAGGTGTAATTGATGCGGAAATTATATGTAGGTATTATCTCTAACTATACAAATTGTATATGTATAAATACATGCATAATTGAAGTCTCGTTGTGTTTGTCTATTTTTATCTAAGTAAATCTGCGTACATATATCAATCTACATACGTTTTACACGTAATAATACTAAATGTACATATTATGTATGTATAGTCCATTCGTTTAGATAGTGTCGGTTCACCCGCACGCATTTGTGATTATAGTTGTGAAATACGAATATATTAATTCATACAACGACGCGACGGCGTAAACTGGCAAATCATACTTGCTTGTGGGTGTACGCCGCAGGCGGGCCCTTTGATAATTAGACTATTTTTATTTAATTACAACTTTGACTACGTTTTAAATTGTAAATCAAGCATTAAGGTAACTTATTTTACGATTGCTAAATGTCACGACAATTGCTGCCATTTTTTTATATGATCAAACTGACTCTACTCTGCCTGATGGAAAGCAAGAGCAGCATCCAAGAGTGGTGGTCACCACACTCGTTGCGAATGCAGAGAAACCAACAATGTAGTATGGTGACCCACAGTGTGGCGGCCTATTGAGATGCTATGAGGTTTTCAAAACTTGTTTTTTTTGTGTTTTTAGAACTATACAGTATTTAACACATTAAAATAAAATGGTGTATAGTAAATAGTACGTTGACCTGTGTGTTAATTATCAAGCGTAGTGATTTAATTGTTGTAAGTTGCTCTGCTTAATTTAGGACTAGAGGTCGTCGTGTTTTTGAGGTCTTTATGGCGGCCCATTGAGATGCCGACATGACACTGATGTTGATTATTTGTTGACAGGACTGACGAGCAAGGTATAGCCATGAAGGTATACAACGGTATTGCAATTGCCTTGGAGATCTTGGTGCTGTACGTCAAGATGACAGTGACGTGGCTGCATTGCCTCTACCAGTTCTTCGTGCCACCAGAGCCGAAGAGCGTCAACGGGGAGATCATTCTAGTGAGTCCAATTTATGTTTTAACTAGCGACTCGGCCCGGAATACTTTGAAATTCTCGGCTTTCCACTACTATAATATGCATATATTACACGTATATACTTTCCTCTTGAATCACTCTGTCTATTGATGAAAACTGTATTACAATCCGTTGAGTAGTTTACAAGATGTAAGCGAACAGATAGCTGAAGCGATTTCATTTTATACTATGTAAAGATTTTACCAATTTTTCATGACCTTCAAACTGTGAATGTAGTATATGTATCCAAATTGCGTTTATTTAAATTCTGGCCATTTTCAGAGAATATGTTACAAAAAAAAACAGTCGTGTAGCACTCGGGGAATAAAGCTATTGCATAGCATTTTTTATCAAGTTATGCAATTATAATCATTTATTTATTTTTTATTTATGCAGTAGTGTATGGCTACCATGAATAATTTTATCCATTATATGACATAACAAATCTTCGTGTCCAAGGCAACGAATCTTTCTTGACGTATTTCAATACGCCTGCGCGGCCGGCTGTTTACAAGTGTATGGCTACCATGAATAATTTTATACATTACTAGTTGTTGCCCGCGGCTCCGCCCGCGTATATGTCGGTTATCGTGACAAATAGTAGCCCATATGTTATTCTGATGTATACGCTATATTACTGTAAAGTTTCATCGAAATCCGTTCAGTAGTTTTTGCGTGAAGGAGTAACAAACATCCATCCATCCATCCATTCATCCACCCATCCATCCATACTTACAAACTTTCGGTTTTATAATATTAGTATAGATATGACATAACAAATCTTCGTGTCCAAGACAACGAATCTTCCTTGACGTATTTCAATACGCCTGCGCGGCCGGCTGTTGACATATTCTGTCTGTCTCTGTCACGCACGAAGTACGAGAATAATAATAAGTTTATTTATTCACTCTTTCTTATAGCTATTACAGAAATACAAGCGATTGTTACAAATCCTTACATTTGTAGGTTAACGTCGGCAACCATAATAGTATTAAACTGTGCTATAGGTGCCAGAAGGAGAGACACAGACAGATTCGTTGATTCGTCGTTCGGAGCAGCTCCTCTCGATCCGTGCGAGCTTCGGGTGTCAGGTTTTATTATCATTACGTTACGGAATTTCTTGATTCGGTCGCCGCGCTCAAATGCCTCAAAGCCCGCGATAAAAGCTATGCAATAGCTTAAGAACTTACTTAAAATTTTAATTTAGGCCGCTTTTTGACTTGTCGGTGCGGGAGCGGTGCGGGATCTGTAAGGTCTGTACCGAAACGATACCGCGTTGCCTTCAGCTACTCACCTATCGGTATGTTTTCGGTATAAAATCCTGCAGTATCGAAAATGTCCTCTTCAAGTGATGACGATATTTTGGCGTGCTATTATGTTTATCGCCTACTTAAAAAGAGCACTTCCATGGCAAAACAATCATTGTATATAACTTGTGAATATAAAAATGATTTCTTTGTTTAAGATAACTGGAGCGGGGCACGGCATGGGTAGAGAAACGGCGATGCGGTTCGGCAAGCTAGGAGGCGTCATCGTCTGCGTGGATATCAATCCCACCGGCAACCAGGAGACCGTGGACATCATAAAAAACAATAAGGGAAAAGCCTATCGATACGAGTAAGTAGTCAGTTAAATACCTAAGTTTCTTTTTTTAGGTTATAAATTTAGTAACTTGCCTAAAATAGAAAAATACGAATGGTTTCTATTCTTATGGAAGTTAATTGTAGGATTACTCACTATTTTCAAAGACCAAGACTTGCTAGAGAATGTAGCAAGTCCCTGTCAGGGAGTCACGTGCAACAAAAATCTGAACCAATTTCCGTCCACACGATCGATAAAACTGCACAAACGAACTGCACAGTTAAATCTCTACGATAAATCGTTGTAGTGTGTACCGCCTATTACAGGGATTTCAGCAACCTGCTGTCTGGAACTAGCGGTATTCAATGCCGACTTACTGGAACGTTAGCCCGGTCTACAAAAGGTACTCAGTGCCTACTCACTGGGATTTCAGTCCAGGCTCACTGGAACTGCTAGCTAGTACGCTCCATAAGAAGCTATAAACAGCTAACAAGTCACAAACGACAAAGTTTTTGACAATTTGTGATTTTGCGGCTTTCAGAAATTTGTTTTCTGAAAGCCGCAAAAGCCGAAATTTGAGTTTGCTCAAATAATTATCCAGCGAGAAAAAACTACAAACTAACTAATTATCCTAAATTGCGCTATGAAAGTTCTTATGGCGCTTGGTGAAGATGGTCTTCTTAGGCTGATCAGAAGATGATCCCTTTGTGTTGGAGGGATATAACATCCATTCCCTCACAACTTTGTTCATATGACTCAGGATGTATTCCTGATTATTCAACCACACTGTCAAGGTCACGCCATTTACATACAAACATACCTCCAAACACGGAAGCGTATATAAAAACGGTGTAATGATGACATAAGTGTACACTAATATTAGTTTATGAATGTTTAATGGCGCCGTGTATGTATTACGAACAATGCAATGGTAAATTTAATATTACTGCCAAAATTTGTTTTTTAGTTTCCCGCTATTATATTCGTAATGTAAACGCTTTTTTAATGACTATTTCAAAACTAGAGGTTGTACTCACGTCCAACCGTTCTTTTATCTTTAAGAATAAGGATATTTTTAAGTAAAAATTTCGTTAGGCGCGTTGAGCACTTTTTGGGTGAACAAAAATCATGGAACGTCACCGAACGCTTTTCATGAACTTAAGTTATTACTTCGGCTTATCGCGCATACAACTGGACCAATTTTGGACTTGACAAGGATACAGGCTGTAAAATATCACGCTAAGACCAATAGGAGCTGAGTATCAATGAAAATGTTGCAAACATTAAGACAATTTATTTTTTTGAGAGACGCAGTTAGCTAGTCAGTCCAATAATTATAAATTTGTCACATTTGGCCGGCAACGCGCTTGTGACTCCTGAGTTCCTACCTTCCCAACAGTTTACCTATCTGTTCGTTAGCCCACTCACTCATACATTAGAAAAACATTATGATATTTAAATCTCCAGGTGTGACGTCACAGACCGCGAAGCCATTAACGCTCTAGCTGAGAAAATCCGTATCGAAGTAGGAGATGTCACTATGCTCATCAACAACGCCGGCATCATGCCTTGCAAGCCGCTCCTGCAAACGTCAGAGAAAGAGATACGTTCATCGTTTGAAGTCAATATTATTGCTCATTTATGGGTAAGTTTATACATCTATCAGTTTACTTACGAAATCACTTAGAACATTAGTATCACCGACCCGTGTGAAGGTTAGCGGATGCCCAAAATAATTCTAAGGGTCCATTCAGAAGGCGAAAATATCTCAGTTAATTTTCATGTATTATTATGGACGGAGCACATTGCTCGCAGACAAGATAGGCGATGCGGCCTGGGGCCGATCACGTACATGGTAGTCCGACAACATTGTGAGCGTTGAATGATGGCAGCACGGAATGGGTGGTTTTGGGGAGCCTTGGGGGAGGGCTATATCCAACAGTGAATTTCTTTCAGCTGAGATGATGATTATTAAACTTCATCTATTTTTCCAGTTTCTGTTAATGCTTTCTGTTAGTTTGTTTTTTAGTTTCTGGTACTAGTAGTTTACTTGGTCATGAATGCATAAAAGTATAACGTTATACTTCTTTACTGACATAAAACTTGCCAAGAAAAAGATTAATAAAGTTAATTTGCTACACAAAAATATTAGGTAGATGTGTTCACTACATACATATGTATACAAATAAATAAAATTGGAGTGTCTGTTTGTAATATTAAAATAACCAATTTACTAATATGTTTGTATACACGGTACCAAAATAACATTTTTTACAATATTTGTCTGTGTGTCTGTTTGTTCCGGCTAATCTCAGGAACGGCTTTACCGATTTTGACGGGACTTTCACTGGCAGATAGCTGAAGATATAAGGAGTAACCTAGGCTACTTTTTAGACTAGCTTTGCCCCGCGGCTTACTCGCGGTTGTTGTTGCACCGCGGGGCTCAGCTAGTTACATATATTTTCTTTTAATCACCGCTGACCAAATTATAATGTTTTAAAGCTAATAAAAAAAAAACTTTAATGGTCACATCATAATTGATTTTTCAGCTTCTACAAGCGTTCTTACCGTCCATGATGGAAAAGAACCATGGCCACATCGTCGCCATGTCATCCATGGCTGGAGTCGTCGGTCTTCGCAACCTAGTACCGTACTGCGCCACTAAGTTTGCAGTCAGAGGTCTAATGGAGGCCCTGCATGAAGAGCTCAGGGAAGATAAGACTAAAGATTACAGTGGTGTTAGTATTCAAGTATCTATCTATCTTATAGCTTTAAACGAGCAGTTCTTGAATATATATGTGTATATTCTGTATCTCGGAAACGGCTCCAACGATTTTCGTGAAATTTAGAATGCAGAGGGTTTCGGGAAAGATAAATCGATCTAACTAGGATGTATTTGTAGTGAATTTCTCAAAAATTAGAAATCTAGATGGTTAGCGGTCCACAACTGTGCGCTTTTCCAGAAACTTTCTGCCTCGCACAACAAAACTGTGGAATGAAGGACCAATACGACCTTCAAACCATTACGAAAAGAGCGTACTCCTTCTTAAAAGGCCGGCAACGCACTTGTGACGCCTCTGGTGTTGCGGGTGTCCATGGGCGGTGGTAATCGCTTACCATCAGGCGATACGTCTGCTCATTTGTCTATCATATAAAAAAATACCAAAAAAACATACCGTCTAAATGTCATCCAGGCATCCAGGTAGTTAAGTAATAAAGGCCTATGCCATCTGTCTGGCAGTGGACGTATTTCTTCTGGCAAGAGCAAGAAAAATAAGTATTTTAGGATTCTGTTCAAAACTTATACGATTTGATGACGGCAAGAATTTATTTGTTAAATAATAGGTCTTTACCTATGAAATTGCCGTTTTGTATGCAATAAGTGAAAGTACTTATTTTTTCAAACTTTTTTATTTCTGTTATTCGAAGTAATCACCCATGCAATCGACGCATCTTTGCCAACGCATTGGCAGTTTAATGATGCCCTTCTTGTAAAAATCAGCTGGATGGGAGGCAACAAACTCTTCAAAGGCATTTGGTACTGCCT
Source organism: Diaphora mendica (assembly GCA_949125395.1). Lineage (NCBI taxonomy): Eukaryota > Metazoa > Arthropoda > Insecta > Lepidoptera > Erebidae > Diaphora > Diaphora mendica. The sequence continues at coordinate 27,429,718 of OX421315.1, forward strand.
CTCGGGAATTGAATTTTTTACCCACTAAAAAGTTGTCTAAATTTTGGAAAAAGTAATAGTCGGTAGGTGCAAGGTCTGGTGAGTATGGCGGATGAGGGAGAGCTTCCAACCCCAGCCTATTATAACATGATCTTTTTGAAATTATTCGTCACATGGATTCTTACCGTGGAAGTCTTGTTTCCACACTTAAGAACCGATTTAACTTGACTGCACGTTTGGCCTAGTGGTTTAAAGGTCACCACGCCGTTTCCTACTTCGTCAAGTGTCGTGGGTTCAAATCCCACATAGGACAACACTTTGTGTGATCCACAAATTGTTGTTCTGAGTCTGAGTGCTCTTTGTGTCCGTTTCATGTATGTTTGTAAAGTCCCCCGCGACACAGGATTTATTCCTAGTGCGGGAGTTGTCTTTAAAAAAAAACAATGCCTTTACAATTTACAAATACATACGTATTATCGTTAAATTTATATACATATGTGTACTCATTTCAGTGTTTTCAATGACTACTTAAAAATAAAGCGTTAAAATACCACGAAAGATGATACATTACAACCATTTTCTGTTCTAGATCAAATTCACAGTAATCTGCCCATACATCGTGGACACTGGTCTATGCAAGAACCCAAAGATCAAGTTCCCGTCCCTGATGAAGATTTTAACTCCTCAAGAGGCGGCCGACAATATTGTTGATGCTGTGAGGAGGAATTATTTAGAGATAACCATACCGAGCTCGCTTTATTACATTAACATGGTAAAAACTTTTGATTTAATTATGTATAGTTTTTATTTTATAGATACGAAAATTTTTACGACATATAAAGTTATGATACACAGAATCAAAAGCTTGACTAAAGTCTGTGACTATTGAGAAATGTTCAGACTAGGTAGTATGAATATGTACTTGAAACCAATATATATATATACACTATAAAAAAAAACCGACTTCCAAAAAACATCCAACGAAAACTCTCTGCCAAAAAAACACTTATAAGCGTAAAATAAACTGGTTCTTCATAAATTGCCTATACCTAATTCTTTATTCATTTAAATAGTAGTATTATAATGTGTGCTAGGTACCTAGAATCTGTTTGAAGTCGGTGCCAAGTGACTATCGCTTAGACTTTTAGCCTTTTTAGTGGGCTACATACACATACGGAACATACAGTGGAACATAGAACCTCCTCCTTTTTGGAAGTCGGTTAAAAATATACTTTATGCTTTAATAATAAAAATAAACTGGCCTGCATGTCGGTAATTTATTTACGTCATATTAGTAAAGCTGTTACGACAAATCAATTGACCCTAGCAGAATCGGTATTCTGTTAAGGGTCAAAAGATTTACGGGTACGCCGATACGAGTATTTACACGAAGCCCTATGGTCACATTTTTGTTTTACACACATTAAGATCCAAGACAATTTAATCTTTCCTGGGATTTCCCGAGTGTCATAACTCGGTGTGGTTCCTGAGTCACTGCTGTTGATCCTGGTGTAGGTATAGGAGTTACAGTAGTGGGCATGTGGGCGGGATAAGTCCCATAAATAATAATAATTTATATACAATTTAATTTTCTTTCTTGTTTCTTGTGTTATTATTGTATGTTAAATCAGTGCTGCTTTAGTTTGTGTGTATTTGTAATGGAATAAATGTACTCTTAATTTATAATTTCCGTAGTTTCATAAAACACGTCACACATTAACTTAAAATATTACACACCAGATATAATTATAAGCGATGTCTAAATCTACGTTTTAAGCGAGTTATCTATATGCGCACTATCACGCTGATTTTATAATATTATTTTTAGAATAGGTAAAAAAATCTTTAGTAACTGTAGACCCAACGCAACTAACACCTCTTCAACTATAATTATGCAAAATTACCTTTCAATCGTCTGTCGCTCCATCTCAGGCATTTGCACTACGTACCGGTCATGGCTAACATTCATAGTTACTTATAACTAGTTAAACCAGAATGTTAACCATTCCAGTTTATCTAGTTTTATCTAGATAGTATATTGTAAAATGACCTGTATGCCTTGGTTAATTATAAGGACGCATTTAGTTGTTCACTCATAATTATCTTACTAAGGTTTCCTCTCACGTTTTAGAAAAAGTTGAATATTTTATCCAGCTACTTTGTAGACGTACATTTTTGTTTACATGAAAGAGAAATTTATTTATTGTTTTTTGGGACTAATCCCGCCCACACGCCCACCACTGTAACTCCTGTACACCAGGATCAACAGCGGTGACCCACGAAAACACCGAGTTATGACACTCGGGAAGTCCCAGGAAAAATTTAACTGTCTTGGAACCCGCAACGAAATTAATCAGAAGAAAAACTGGAGGAGTTGGAAATATAATAAGTCCACTTCCCTCCTTAGCAAAGCGGGAGACAAAATGGAGTCAAAATAGGCAGACGCCTTTTTCAAACCGGGAAGCACCACGGATAAAAAATATGATGGGTCCTAAGTGAGCTATATTTGATTTCTATAGTATGTATGGCAGAATCGCTTAAACGCACGGAAATTCACCGCAGTTGACACAAGATCCCCATAATATACTACCCCAGAGGTCATTTGTAAGCTATTTAGCATCATGTTACGTTCATTGTACCAAAGACTACATTCCCAGAGGATATGATGAGCCGACTGTTCACAGCTAGAATCAGGTGTTGAGCATTGACAAAGTGGTGAATCGACTAATTTAAATGAGTATAGTTTGCTCTTAAAGTTACCGTGGCCTGTAAGAAATTGAGCGACACAGTGATCTACCTCGAGCCATGTCCTTGACAACCTTTCGCGAACAGCTGGAAAGAACTGGTAGAGGTGGCGCCCCTTAGATGATTCGTCCCATCGTTTCTGCCATTCATCCAAGAGGTCGTTATAGACATTGGATTTTTGTTGAAACAATCTTATTATTTTACCGCGGTCTCGTATGCCCAAAAAATCGCATTCCATGTTTTGTAGTGTGGAATAGTACATGGCTGCACGTCTTTGCACCTCGAGATCGACCGGAAGAACACCTGCCAACACCGGCAAAGCCTCAGTGCTAACCGTCCTATATGCCTTGCACAAGAAAATCAATGCAGGTCGTTGGCCTTGTAACAGTTTGCGACGGACAGCACCTACAGTCGCCCTATCTGCCCATACAGGAGTACCATAGCAAATAGAACCCAAATAAGTAGCTCCATATATGATCTTTAGTGTATTATATGACAGACCCCATGTCGCAGTTGATATCCTCGTCAGTGCAAAGAAACTCTTTTTAGACTTTTCATTAACTGTTCTAATATGTTCAATAAATGAAAAATTTCTTTCTAAAACCAATCCCAAATAACAAACCGAGGTTTTATTTTTAATAGTAACATTTTCAAATTTAATACACGGCGGTGATTTGAGGTTACCTTTCAGAAGTAGCTGGAAGGTTTTGTTTGGTGCAAACGTCAACCGATTACGCCCACCCCACCGAGATATTAAGTCCAAACATTCATTTCATTCATTTATTTATTGTTATTGGGGTTCTGTAAAATTGATTGCAGCGTGAACTGGATGAACCGATTTTCAATATATATTTTTTATTTGAAAGCTGGTGCTTCCCCATTTCAATTTGGTCCAGTTCTGACAATGACATCCAAGAGGAAACCATATAAGTCTTCAATTTACATTAAGTATGTGCGCGACAAATTGACGAAGAACTCAATATCACGCCAACCGATTTCGATGGTTCTTCTTATGAAAGCTGGTGCTTCCCGCGTGGACTCATTTCAATTTGGTCCAGTTCTTGAAGTCGGTTTTCTATTATTTTATTCTTCTGTTATCTTTGTATTATCTTGTTTTATGACATTGAAAAAACTTTCAGTAAAATCATTTTTAGATTTTCTTACGGGAATGCCAATAGAAGCAATATATTAATTACTAAGTACTTTCACTACGTTTAATCACTAAGTATAAGTAAGATACTTTTTTATTAATGAAACATTTTATTTTGTTTCAGATTTGCAGAGCTTTCCCGAGAGCAGTGCCTTTATATTTGAAAGACTTCTTAGACTCGGGACTCGAAGCACACGCTTAGAAAAATGTTATAAACTAATTCTAAACTGTAGTGTAAGAAGTGAAGTGATGGTACATAATATGTAAAAATAAGTAATAATATAAATATTTCGTCATATTGTTACAATATAAGTTTCTTTTTTTAAATTATGATAAGTTAAATAAAAGAAACAGGCCGCGACTCTCATCTAGAAGAGAACACTACTTTCAATAAATTTGCAGAGGGCGATTGTAACGCCATCTAGTTTTTATCGCACGTAAGTAAAATATTGTCAACTAAATGGGTGGGATGGCATGGCAACTATTTTTTTTTTTGTTACATTTCGATTATTGGTAAAATTTTATCTTTTTGTTCATATTTTGCCAACATCCTAAAAAGATAGCTTATTTAATATTACTATTATTAAGGATGAATTTTAGAGATACTTTTATTAAATGTAGTGTCGAAAAATGTTACACATTATGTAGGTAATGAAATAAACTTATCGTTTTAGATCAATATTTAGATATTACAGTAAAACAATAGCAAATAAATGTGATATAAGTGCCTAGACAATATATGTAGTTACGAATGTTTTTTTTTTATATTTTAATTAAATTCTTGCCTAGATAAACCTTTACTAACTATACTATTTTTGTTTAGTATAATACGAGTTGTACTTTTATATGAAACCATGATTTTTGTCTTAAAAAGACACAATAATCTATTTCGATGTTATTTATTTTTCTACAACATGAATATGATGAAGTGTAGTGTTGTAAAATTGTAAATAAATTTAAAAAAATGTGATATTTTTTTTATATTTTACTAATAGTCATTTTACAAAGAATGGCCAAAAAATGTTCATATACTTAATAATATACAATTTTGTAAATTTGTAAGCTAACATGAATTCCAATAGTCCTTGAAGTGCCATTTTACATAAAACGCCGTAAACAACTTGTGTATTACAAATGTTGTACATAATCCGCTAGTCTATGCTTTCATTTTTGTTGTATTTTTATATGATAAGTAAATTGTGTAATAATTATTTGTATTTATTATTTACATGTCAGATAAAAAAAGAATGAAAGTTTAAAGTTGTATTATTTGTACTATTTTATACAAAATTATATTTTCGATTTTAATATACAATTAATGTGAATAAATGTATGAATGAAGGTTTTGTTGATTGTTGTGATACTGTTTGGTAAAACGTTGTATGTGATTAGGTGTCTTGCAAGGGTAAACAATAAAGAGAGAAATTATATCAGCTTTTCATTTGAATTAAATATTTTGTGCCTTATGACGATTCCACTTAGTGTAATTTTGAATGCACATTTTTAGCCTCAAGGGCTGGAATCAAATACAATTTAATGTCCAATACCAAAAGCATCAGTTTAGAAAGGTTTATTTTTGTCATTTTTTTTGGTTCTGGTTACTATTATAAAATAAATGAAATACATACGTACGAAAAAAGTAAACAAGTCTCTAAAAAGAAACTAGTTTACATAATTATGAACGTACAAAAATATGTGTTTTATTTGACTGCCTCGTTGGCACATGGTATCGTACGCGACTGTGTGAATGAGGTCTCGTCTTCGATTCTCGTGTCGGACCAAGTGTTTGTATGACCTGCAAATATTTGTTTTGGAGTTCAGGTGCTTCCTATGTATAATATGTTTGTATTTACAAAAAAAAGTATGTTTGTATTCATATCAGTTCTCTAGTATCCATAATACAAGTTCTGCTTAGTTTGGGACTAGATAGCATTGTTTGTTAAATGTCCATAAATATTTATTTATTATTATTTATTTCACCATTACAACAATATAGTTGTAGATGGCTACAATTTATCATCGGTAGGAGGGAGAAAGATACACGAAAGAAAACATATAGCGCCTTCTACAAACAGATTATTAGTAGAATATTAATGCACTGATGCGTTAATCGATCAGGTGAAATTCACAATTGGAAGCCGCGTGTCTGACAGCGGTCGATAGTCTGCCGACAGGGAGAGATGGCGGGAAATTGTACGAAGGGATTTGTTCGCATCTACCACCAACTTAGAGATGTCTACTACGTGACCACGAACGCTTTGCCAAATCTACTAAAAAAAAAATTGACTGATAGAAATTTTTACCAGTCACAATTATTGGCTGAAATCAAAATATATATAAAAGAAAACTACAAATTCATTGTTTAACCTATTTATTTCCACTTTATATTTGATTATTCATTATTAAAATTTACAGTTTCCACTACATACACAAATCCTACTGACATTTGGCGTACATTTACCGTATTTAACAATGCAGTTTTGCTTATAGATGTCTTCCACGAGATCAACATTACTCACAGACCAACAGTTTGACTTGATATATAATAAAAAACATTTCACTCATCACATCCAATTGCTTTACCGAAGTTTTTATGAGTTGTGCAATTGGTGATTATATGTAGACGTAGTTCAGTTTAAGCAGGTATGATTCATTTATCGTTTGATGACTTACTTATTCTCGATGAATATCTCTTCTTAAACTTTATCAGGATTATTTATGATAATGATGTATCGATAGTGGTTTTGGTTTTTATTTACCAAAAATACATAATTTCGTTTTAAAAAATTTAATGTATTTCTATTCATTATATATTTCAATAATTGTAGAATCGTTAAAGTATAATAAGGGTATACAACTTACTAAACGATATTTAACAAACTGTTTTTGGAAGTAAAGCAGTCTATAAAATTATATGGAATGTCTGTTTGTTCCGGCTAAACTCTGGAACGGCTAGACCGATTTTGATGGGACTTTCACTGATAGGTAGCCGAGGATATAAGAAGTAACTACTTTTTTTTACTAGCTTCGCTCCGCGGCGTTGCCCGCGTTTATTGTCGTACCGCGGGTAGCACTGCGGGTTTAGCTAGATCTCAAAGTTTATAACGACGGTCATCTCCTAATAAATGTGGATACAAAGTGTGGAATTCAGCAAACTCTGTTCTTTCTTTGTGTTATGTCATGGCCCCAAATGCTTCTTTTTATTTTCTTTCTGGGTGGACAACATAAAGCTGCCACTCAAAGATATTGGAACGCGTCCCCATTTCCCCAAGCAACGTCCCAAAAGACTGTGCACCAGTGCACACTTATCAGTCGCGTCCGATAATATGTTTCCAGCTGGTACTCGTAGTGATGTAACCGTCTATGGACATGGGTATCTAATGTTGATGGTTATTTTTATCGATATTTGGAAATGAGTCTTAAAAATATCACACTTCTAATTTTCATTAACCACTACACTAAGCAACATTGATTATGTTTTTGACTAATATAAAAGAGCTTAAATATTAATACATTTCATTTGATATATTTCATATTAACATTTTACTTGTGTTGCATTCCACAAGGGAGGTGCTTTTTTATTAAAATTATATTTTTTATTTTTATTATACTCGTATTATATTTTAAATAAGTTGGATCTAGTTTTGTTAGAAAATAAATATTTTAAAGCTGCCAAGTTTTGGCTTCGATATTATATACATTTTTAACATTTATTTTGTACAGCATTTTATGCTAAATTATACCTAAATTCCTACACGAGAGAGATCAATTTACCAAAGCTAATTTATATGGTTATATCACGCTACGATTTCACATTTATGCTACTTGAACATAATTTGCTTTAACATTTAAGATAGCTTTTAACTTAAATATTTTTATAACAATTTTAATTTATTTTACTACAATTTTATAGATATCTTATCGTTAATAACTATTAATACTATATTATGATGTTGTGTCAGTAAAATGTTAAGGTGAAATTATGGAAAAGTAAATTTATTATAAGTTTTTTACAAGATAAACATTCACATATATCGGAACCCTTATAAGCTAAGGGCTCCAACTTGACTATGTTGTGGCGTCAATAAACTATTTCTTTATCAGTTTTTAGTCGAAAGATTTTAGTGAATTTCAGTCAAAAGCGATTTCCTAAATGCAATTTTTGTATGTATGTTTTTAGTGTTGCATATTTAGTTTATCTTCGACATTTATGTTGTTACAGGACTAAAATATACTTCAATAGTTTATTTTAGAAAGTTTTTGAATAACAGGTTTAGGAGCCATACGAATGTTATCGTATTACGAAAAAATTCAAATCTATAAAAAGTCCGAATTATGTGTTTGACAAATCAGCTATTTAAGCATACCTACCTATGGAATTTTTCTCCGGGGTGTTGGCTAATACAAATAGGCGGTAATAATGTTGTGAATAGTTAAAATGTTCTTTTATTATTTTTCTGACACAACATAATATTTACTAATAATAATTGACTTTACTTTGTTTCTATATATCAAGAAGCAACGGTCAGTAAAGTATTAAAGTACATAATTAAAATATGTAGTTCATTCGCGTTAAGAAAATAATGACGCATTATTTAAGCCCCGCCTCCTGGCTAAATAGGTTGCAAGAACTTATCGAGCTACAAAAAAATATAATTTCGTACGAAATATTGGAACTTGAAATGAATATTTAGACCTGGTTAGGTAAACCTAAAAATATATTTTTAGGGACTTCATAATATAAACAGATGCTACTGAGTTATATAATACATTTTCTATTTTGACAAACTATTTCTATTATGGCATGCTTTTGCTTTACAATTTCTGCGCGATGTACTCATCAATAAATAATGCAAATCTGTTTTATTTCCATTTTAGAAAACATTCAAGCTGTTAATAATAATTTCAATTCAGCACAGTCAAAGCAATTTTATTATGTCTAAGCACATACAGCACAATTTCGAAAAAAATGTAATATTATCAAGAATTTAAATAACTGAAAATAAATCTAAAATATTCTAACTAAAGTATATATATTTTAAGACTCAGGAAGGTTCACTTTCGAATATAATTTCCTCTTAGTGGAATTTGATTTTAGAACAAGTTGCAGTAATTTTAAACAGTAGGAACCTACCTCTTGGCTTAAATTTCTTTTATTTTTCATGATTCACAAATTTTGAATCATGAATGAGTAAATACGTTATTTAAATATACTTTAAGATATACTTATCCTTCCTTTTCTTTTCTAACATAAACATTTCGATAATCCCTATTAATACTCACTGATATAAAACCATAATATGATATAAAAACAGTTTGAAAATTTGAACATCCACAGTTCTTTGATTGTTTTTATCGTCAAATTTGAACTACTCTATTGAACAGTAGTCTTTTTGCAGATACGAAATTATAATTATATTAATAGGGACCATCGATTTATTCTTTGAAGTTTTACAAATATGACATATTTCTTTTCCAAATTTTCATTAGTATCAATAATGTTAGTCTAATCGTTTTTTAAGAACGTCTTGGTCATAAACAGATTGAAACACATATTCTCTACTTATTTCTATCTTTTATCTACTTTTTGCAATCTTAAATTGGTTTAAAAGGAATTCAACGAAATAATTATGAAGCCTTTGAAGTTTAATTAAGCAACACCATGTTTTATCTATTCATTTTAATAGTAAAGTAAATGAAACTTTGTTAATTGAGTAGCTATTCTTTAATGTTCCTATGACAGTAAGAAAAAACATGTAAGTAGTTTAAAGGCTATTGAACTTATTCTACACATTTTCGACATCGCTAGTCATTCGCTATTTGTAACGTAGGTATAAGTATTTGTACGTATATAATATGGGCCAAGTTAGAAGTTTAGTTGTGTAATAAGTTAAAATATTTCAACATCTTTTAAGTGTTGGTAATTGCGGTCCCAGTAGCCTCCGTTGTAAAGCCAATCTTCCTGCTTCGTATACGGGTTTGTGCCTTGGCTGAACCATCTGGAACCGTGAGAATTATTTCATTAGAATTTTATTATTTTTATAATATTTTTTGTGTACCTACTACCAGTGTTTTTAATTCTGAATCAATAGTGTAATGAGAAAAAGTACCACAATCACAGAATGAGCACAATAGTGTTTTTAAACAAGTTAAAAACAGTTACCCTTCTCTTAGGTTTCGCCGGAGTCGGGTAAGTAAGCAAAAAATTCAGAGTTTTGTTTAAAGATTCAAAATAATTTTAATATAACAAAATTAAACTTATAATTATATCTACTAGGTACCTACTTTAAATTTGATTATATTATCGATTTTTCGTATTTTTACATTACAACAGAACGAAATATAAACTTGAATGTTACCCAGGTTAAAAAATTTAAAGTATCATCTTTATTCATCATCAGTTTAAGATATTAATAAAACTCTCAACTTTAGAGGAACTGAAGATTTATTTCTTCGGAACACAATTATCTCAATTAATACAAAAGGAGTTTCTGTCTAGCTGTCGCTGTCACAACCCTAGGTCACAACTTGCGAACAACCACTGCCGCCATGATGTTTTTTTTATGAGCTACATAATCATACTAAGTCTGAATCTTTACAGTAAATTATCACAAAATTACTCTATAAAATGAATAAAATTGCAAATAATAATATATACAGCCACAATTACGTTGCTTGATAGTTATTATTTTTTTACATAACAAGCACAATAAATCGATTGAATTTACGAGAATATCGACTTTTAGAACTCCAAAACATCATACAAATTACAATTATTTAAGATTTTAAACGAATGAATAAAGGTATTTTAACAATATAATGAGCATTAGGTAATTCAAACTCGAAACTTAAATAAGTTCAAGTTTACCTAGGCTGCCAGGGCTCGGGAGATTTCTTCAGAAGTTTCCTTGCAGTGCGCTGTTTCTCTTCTAGCCTAGTTTTCTCCGCTGCTGCAGCGTCAATTTCGCCTTGTTCCAGCAGTCTTACGTCGGGCCTGAGCCGACTGTCAGTCGGGCAAAGCTGCCCCTTCATATCACGATCGAGCTCGTTCAGGGACATGGCGAATTCAGTGAACTGGTAATACTGAAAAATGAAATAGTCAATCTTAATGTGTAATTTTCACTTTCCTCTGGGCTGTACCGAGTGTTTACAATTATTTCATTTTTTTTTGTGTGGCCCCCCAAAAAGAGTACTCTGCCTGATGGAAAGCATAAGCAGAATCCAAGAGTGGTGGTCACCATACTGCGAATACAGACAATGCAGCATGGCGACCCACATCATGGCGGCCTAGTGATGCTTTAGCATCTTTTAGTGTAGTCAACAAGTTTGATTGACATGTACCAAATCTCAATTTCTCTACCTATATCTCAGATAATTTCAAATAATCGGTTGAGCACTTACTATGTGAAGATGTAAGAACAAACCATATAATATTACTAGCTGACCCACGCATTTTCTTCTGCATCTCTTTCCAATCATGCTCGGCTTCTATTGGTCCAAGCGCGATGTTAACCATCTTATTTGAAGCACGCCAATAAAAGGTACATTTAAAAAAAACGTGAAAATCGGTTAGTTAGCTTCGGAGTTTATCCCGAGTCAATAGATTTATGGTTTTAGCTAAATTACAAGAACAACACGATGTTATTTTTAAGGTGTGTATGATATCTATACTTATTATATAATATAAAGCTGAAGAGTTTGTTTGTTTGTTTGTTTGTTTGAACGCGCTAATATCAGGAACCGCTGATATTAGCGCCTGTATTTTTACCGATTTGAAACATTCTTTCAGTGTTGGATAGTACATTTATCGAGGAAGGCTATAGGCTATATATCATCACGCTACGACCTATAGGAGCGGAGCACCAATGAAAAAGTTTCAGAAACGGGGCAAAATTATCACGCCACGGGCAATAGGAGACGCAAACGAGGTTGCGTGGGTCGGCTAGTTTTTTATATACCTGAGCGCTATTTGGAGGTCGTGGTCTCGCCTCCCATAGCGTTACAGACCCCGGGATGTCAATATTGTATGATTCGTCTGGCTTTGGAACATCTTCCGAATTATCACCATCATCCGGCTGAAAACATAATAATAATATTTGAAATTTTAATCTTCTGACACACAATGCCTTATAGTTTTGATCTAAGCAGAGCTATATTGTGAATTTTAATAAAATGAACCATTTTAATAAAATGAATTTCAGGTGGCAACAGCTTGCATACTGTTTACCTTACATGTAATACTAACACTATTGTACCTGAAAATCAGACTTTGTAAAAGAGTGGCCATGAGTTTCTTTGCCAGTATTCTTCTCATGAGAATACGCATTTTTGAAACTGGAAGTTATGGATCGACACAGGCAGACGATTTTGATGTTTTCGCCTAATTTACTCCGACAATACAGCACATGCTGTGGCGTCTGTTTGTGTCGATCTATGATTTTTAACTGTAGCTTCAGTTTGACGTTCATAAATGTCACTTAGTGTCTTAATTGAATAAATGATTTTGAATTTGTGTTTATTTTTTAATTCCGTACTACTCACATCCTGTATAGACATAGATCTCAGCGCTCCAACCTTGAAGCTGTTCAACTTGGCGAGCATCTTCTTGGGCGTGTGTGCGGGTGTCTGTGAAGAAGCCTCCTCTCCGCGCTCCTTAGCCCATTGGTCGTAAGCAGCTGCACTACAGCATTTGATGTACTCCGTCCACTTACCATACAAAAACTTGATACGCTTTTTGCTGAAAAATATAAAGAAATCTTAACAGTAGTCTCTCTGCTATCGTCCTACGTGACAGAAGTTTCATCCCCATCATTTAGATGGTTGGCAGTTCGCAACTGTGCGCTTTTCTAGAAACTCTGCCTCCCACAATAAGACTGTGGAATGAACTGTCACCTGCGATATTCATAGACCAATACAACCTTCAAACCTTCAAGAAAAGAGCGAACTCCTTCTTAAAAGGCCGGCAATGCACTTGTGACGCCTTTGGTGTTGCGGGTGTCCATGGGCGGCAGTATTCGCTTGTCATCAGGCGAACCGTCTGCTTGTTTGCCCTATCTCACAAAAAGTAGGTATGTATGTCTTCTATAAGTGTACATAAGTAAATTATTTGTACCGTGTTTTAAACTATTACTGTGCATCGACAAAAGTGGGAAAAACTTATTATTGAACATGTAGAAATGCAGGAGGCTTAAATGTTTGTATATAACAAAAATATATTGATTTTCCATGCCATTGAGAGTCTCTACACTCCTAGTATAAAGCAACACGGTATCAACACATCTTCAGTTTTCATCAAAATAAAGCTGGAAAAATCATTGATAAATCTTACTTAGCATCCACAATATGCCCATCGACTCTGTGCAAATCCCTGTTGTTGAAGCCAGCTGGCTTGAAGACGAGGTTGGCTTTTAACCCAGCTCCACCGTGGCAAGTAACCTCCATAGCTCCGAACTGTTCAATCCAGAGCTTCCCCACGATGACGTTGTGCACGCAGCAGTTCACGTTACTCCAGGTGTACGCTTCTCCCCATCTTTAGAACAAACAGCATATTATAGAGTTTGACTGCTGGTCAGGACTTCCCTTCGAAAGGAGACTGTGACCTACTATCCCACGTTAATGGATGGAACGGTATATTTATTTATATATCTTCATTGTATATATAAAAAATAACAAAAAATAGTAGCATATTTGTAGATGTAACAATCGGCGATTTTATCGCTCATGGAGATTTCTTCCAGACAACTTTAAAATGTAATTTGTAGGGTTTTTTCAAGTTTATCTTTTCCTTCCCGAGATGAATGAGAGTGACGATGCTCTGTATTATTCTTTTTAAAAAACTACACTTATATCTATACTAATATATAAAGCTGAAGAGTTTGTTTGAACGCGCCAATCTCAGGAACTACTGGTCTGAATTGAAAAATTCATTCAGTGTTAGATAGCCCATTTATCGAGGAAGGCTATAGGCTATATATCATCACGCTAAGACCACGCATCAATGAAGAATGTTACAAAAACGGGGGAAAAGTATTACGCTACGGGCAATAGGAGACGTAAACGACGTTGCGTGGGTCAGCTAGTAACTTATATTGAGCTAATAATGCTCAATAGTAAGCATAGTAATACTGGCTACTGAGCCTTAGTTAAGTTATGTTACTTAAAGCTGACCCCAATCTAATTTGAGAAAAAGCTCGACAAAAAATCCATACTGATATTATAAATTTAAAAGTAGCTTTGTTTTTGAAATGAAACATCTAATGCGACTTCCAACAAGGTGACGTTAAACGTTTAACGCCTCCATGGAGGGGGTATGAAAGCACTGTTGCACATTACGAAGTTTCACTTCTTCCGCGCGGAGCGACTCCACGCATTTTCTTTTCCATCTGTTTGTTATGCTTTTACGGCTTAACGGCTGCACCGTATTTGAATGAAATTTGTCATGGAGATATTTTCTTTCTTGAGGAAGGACATAGGCTACTATTTACCGCAAAAATCGGCATAAATGCGAGTAAATTCGTGGACAGAAGTTAGAATAGTTGCCTAAGGAGTTATGCTACTACTGCTTGTTAAAAGTTTTCACAAGGTATTTTTCCACGTTTTTCTACCAGCCATTTCACGAAAATTCACTAATTATATATAGTCTAATGATGATAAATCAATAGTAATAATTTACAAAATTCATTTCTCATAATTCAAAGTTCTAGATATTCGCACATTCTACCACATAACCAAACAATTTACCTGTGTTATATTAATTCTAACTCCACTAGAGTTGCTGAAAACAAATATCCGATTATAACCGAACATGTCAATCGAATCGTGTTCTAGTTAAAGCATGTTTGCTAACGTTCAGTCGCTCTAAGGAAATTAGATCATCCATAACGAAGTCGGCTAGACAGGAATGTATAAATGATATAACTGTTTCAACAAACTAACAAACTTATTTGATTGTGTGAAAGGTAAAAACAATTGCAATAATAACTGGAAACACCGACGTATCCATTTATATGTATTATATTTATCATCATCTATACTTATAATCAAAATGTAACAGGTCCAATTCTGTACATTAAAGATATTAAAAAAATTTTTTTTGGAGGGCTCTCTATAATCGATACTGAAGCCAAAACTGTAATTATTTTCATTTTTGTCTGTCTGTCTGTCCGTCTGTCTGTCTGTCTGTATCTTGGCCGCGCATCACGTCGAAACTACTGAATGGATTCAAATGAAACTTGGCATAGGATACCTTTTTTCCCGAAATTCAGCACGGTTTCCTGGAGAGAGTTACTTAGTTGTAATTCAATTTGGCTGCACCTTTGGCCTAGTGGTTTAACGGTCACCACGCCGTTTCCTACTTCGCCAAGTGTCGTGGGTTCAAATCTCACCTAGGACAACACTTTGTGTGATCCACAAATTGTTGTTCTGAGTCTGGGTGTTCTTTGTGTCCGTTTCATGTATGTTTGTAAAGTCCCCCGCGACACAGGATTTATTCCTAGTGCGGGAGTTGTCTTTGTAAAACAAAAAAAAAACTTTAAAAAAATAAATAACACATAGTCCGATTTTATTCATTCTTTTTTTGCTAGAAAGAAAAAAAATAAAGATAACGGGAAAAGGTTTTTTTTGTCCGTGACTGTACACTGCCTGTGGAAAGCTGAGATAGATATGTAAATATGGCGGTACGAAGTTCGCCGGGTCAGCTAGTACTTATTAAAATATGCGTTCTAGTAGATGAAAAATAGGTTGTAGAATTGTAATTAATCTATTCTATTTTAGTTATCTAAGTTTAAGTTCGGGCCTTTAAGAAGTTTCAAGATTACTTAAAGAACAATGGAGAGATTAATGCTCAGAGTTTCTCTACGTGATCGAATCAGTAACGAGGAAAACCGCAGGCGAATATAGGCCCACCTAGGCCACCGACATTACCCGGAGAACTGTCAAACTGAAGTACAGACCGCAGGCGAACCTAGGCCACCGACATTACCCGGAGAGCTGTCAAACTGAAGTACAGACCGCAGGCGAACCTAGGCCACCGACATTACCCGGAGAACTGTCAAACTGAAGTACAGACCGCAGGCGAACCTAGGCCACCGACATTACCCGGAGAGCTGTCAAACTGAAGTACAGACCGCAGGCGAACCTAGGCCACCGACATTACCCGGAGAGCTTTCAAACTGAAGTACAGACCGCAGGCGAACCTAGGCCACCGACATTACCCGGAGAACTGTCAAACTGAAGTACAGACCGCAGGCGAACCTAGGCCACCGACATTACCCGGAGAACTGCCAAACTTAAGTGGTCGCAGACAAGACAAAAGTTTTTGGAATAGTGACCACGTACTAGAAGACGGGGCGTGGATAGTCCCTCTACAAGGTAGTACGACGACCTGGTCGAGGTCGCGGGAAACCGTTGGATGCGGGCAGCAGAGGATAGGTGGCCGTGGGCAGCTTTTGGGGAGACTTATGTCTTGCAGTAGAAGTCTTTCGGCTGAGATAATGATGATGATAGCCAAAGAAAAATAAAAAAGCATTTATCTATTTTGAACAGATAGTTCCGAGGAAAACATTATTCCAGATTCCATTATGAATCATTTTGACTAATGTGTTAATTTCCTTTAGTTTATTGCTTTCTATTAAGACATGTGTCTTAATAGAAAGCTATATAAAAGCTATATAAACTATACCCATAAAACCAAGTCCAATATAATCACCAATAAAATATGATACTTACTACAACTATTAGACAATTTTACGATCTAAAAGCGATGGCAATCATAATAAACGACACTTAATCAGTAATAAACAAATACATGATAACATTTATATATTATTTCTAGCTGAACTGTGAACAACGCGGATTTTACCCGCGGATACTGTTGGATATCACCGTGGGTCGAAACTAGTCTAAAAAAGTAGCCTATATTACTCCTTATATCATCAGCTACCGATCAGTGAAAGTCCCGTCAAAATCGGTGCAGCCGTTCCAGAGATTAACCGGAACAAATAGACAGACAAAAATTGTAAAAAAAAAAATTGGTACAAGTACCGTTAAAATTTACATATACACTTAGTAAAAAGCTGTTATTTTAATATTACAAACAGACACTCCAATTTTATTATTTGTATAGATAACAAATTTTAACAAAAAAAAAACGACTTCAATCTGGACCAAATTTAAATGGGACCATACGGGAATATTGAGTTATTCGTTAATTTGTCGCGCACATACTTAATGCAAATTGAAGACTTATATGGTTTTCTCATGGATGACATGTCAGAACTGGACCAAATTGAAATGGGACTACATGGGAAGCACCAGCTTTCAAATAAGAAAATAATCATCAAAATCTGTTCACCCAGTCGAAAGTTATGAGGTAACAAACATAAAAAAAAAACAGTCGAATTGAGAACCTTCTCCTTTTTTTGAAGTCGGTTAAAAATAGGTATTCACACTTACCGTGGTAGTTCAACAGTGACGTGTCCTTTAGGCTGTATTTCGACACTTTTGCCGCAGAACTTGAGCTTGGGATGTACGGACCCATGGAACACGAAATGTGGGCTATCAGCATGGAAAGCCGATACCGGAGGGTGGTGAGAAACCTGTAGACAAACAGTTTTAAAAGAACTTTAGTAGATACACATTTACGTAGTTGTAAGGAATTAGGAGTTATGGAGACTTAATACTGAGCTAAGTTACCTGTTAGCCATTAACACGTGACGATAATAACATTGAATTAATATATATTACTAGCTGACCCAAGCAACTTCGTTTGCGTCCAAACTACCATCCTCCGTTTTAACCACAAAAGGGGTTGATTTCTAAAGATACATTATTAGTACACCTCCACACCATCTATTCCTAATGCATCACCCACGTTCATCGGTTATGAGGTTGTATATCCCGCGAAAGTTTGGGGGTCGTGGTCTATTAAATATCAAAACCCTACACAATCGCGAGATATACAATCTTAGAGAATATTTTCTCCATACTGATGTGGGCGTGCATCGCAATGTAGTTGCAGTGGATACTGGACTGACTCCGCTCGCTTTGGCTAAAGAGAATTGGCGCAAACCTGTAGTACTTGATACTGATGATCGCAAGGAGGTATGGAAGGGCAAAGAACTTCATGGTCGTACTATGTTTAGAGCAAACATTTTAAATTTCAAGTCTCTTACTTCAAAAACATAGGACGTTCATACAAACTTCCAACCCCCGTTTTACCCCCTTAGGGGTGGAGTTTCGTAAAATCCGTTCTTAGCGGATGTCTACACCCTATAAAGAACCTACCTGCCAAATTTCAAGTTTGTAGATGTTATAGTTTCTGAGATTTCGTGATTAATAAGTGAGTGGTATTTCGCTTTTATATACATATATAGATAGTTACAAAGAGTGCACCTGTGTTTGCGCAGACATTTATTATAATAATTGTTTATTTAACTATTTTCATGGCCCTTTATTAAAGGTTTATTTAAAATTTTCATTTTTTATATATTCTAAATTATTTTGAACGTTTTTACAGTTTTCGGAACTCCATTTTAAATTTTATTAATTACTTTTTGACGGTGATGTTACATCACCATAAAGGCAAAATCAGCCAATAATACACAAGTAAATTGTAAATCTATGCCTAATAAGCGATGTTTATCACGATTAATGATAATTCAACGTAAAACGACATATGCCATTAATCATTGACTAATATCCTTTTTCTGATTAAATTTCTCTGTTACCTTGAATATTTAATATAACTTAGAAAAGATCGATGGTTTCAAATCAAATGGCTTTTATTTCAAGGAAGCCTCTTCGAAACGTTACATTAGGTTTTTTTATGAGATAGGGGGCAAACGTATCCCATGATGGTAAGCGATTACCGCCACCCGTGGACACACGCAACACCACGTTGCGTTGCCGGCCTTTTAAGAAGGAGTACGCTCTTTTGTTAATGGTTTGAATGTCGTATTGGTCCGGGAATACCGCAGGCGAAAGTTCATTCCACAGTAATCCACAGTTTTGCTGTGCGAGGCAGAAAGTTCCTGGAATAGCGCACAGTTGTAGACTGCCAAACATCTAGAAGATGGGGATGTAACTTCTGTCGCGTGGGACGTTGGCGGTACTGTACTGATGGAGGTACTGGCTACAGTTGCTCGGTCGATACCAACATGTTATTCTTATGAAGAAGAACAGGCGAGCAACTCCATAAGTTACTCTTCCATTATTTATTTACTCATTTATGTCATGACCGAAACTTCATTACCATTTCAACCGATTTCAAAAAACGTGGAGGTTCTCAATTCGACTGTATTGTTTAAATATTTGTTACCTCAGAACTTTCGACTGGGTGAACCTTTATTTTTTTATTTCAAAGTTGATGCTTCCCGTGTGGGGTTCCATTTCAATTTGGTGCAAATATTGAAGTTGTTTTTATTTTGCAAAAAATTTGATTATAATTAACTAAGTAAAAAATTGTGTTTTCATATTTATACACTGATATTTTTTTTTATATAGTTGCTATGTTTTACAAATGTTAACACGGTTTAATTCCCACTCCAATAATAGAGTGATCAGCACAAACAACATGTTTTGAACCCAGAAGTCTTAATTTAGAAAAAAAGTCGTACCTGTTCACAAACAGCCCTGAACTCCGGCCGCTCAAGTTCGTATGTCTCACCAAGAAGTGGGTTGAACGGTTTCCCAAGACGCTCCCAATTTGATGCGAGAGCACTTACTGCAAATGCTGTAGAAAAAAGAAAATAATACATGAACATGTACAGCAGTGTATTTAAAAATAAGACTTTAATTATTTTTTTATAAATAATAGGTACCTGGATGGCGGAGCTTGGTGCGGTGTTTTTTTTTTGGATTTTTTTCTAAAAATTAATCCTAGTTAGATCGTTTTATTGACCCCCTGCATACTAAACTTCAAAAAACCCGTGTTCGACGTCCAAAACAAGAAAGTAAACATTATAGTTTTACTAGCTTCTATTGGCATGTTAAAAAAAAAATTACAAAAACCGACTTCAAGGTTCGACTCGATTTCTCTTAGATGCCATTATCAGATCTTAGTGCTTGTTCACGTAGGAACGCGCGGGCGCGGCGGCGGTTGCGG
This sequence comes from Diaphora mendica, assembly GCA_949125395.1. NCBI lineage: Eukaryota > Metazoa > Arthropoda > Insecta > Lepidoptera > Erebidae > Diaphora > Diaphora mendica. The sequence goes on from OX421315.1 coordinate 27,449,694, forward strand.
GCGCGGTATACGTTGCGTGCTCGTGTTCACATTGGCCGCCAGGCGTTTGCGCGAGCGATAAGTTCAAACTAGTTGAACTTAACTGACGTCGCGAGTGAATCGCGCGCTCCGCCGCTAGTTCAACGTGAACACACACAAACGTCTCTCGCGTTTGATATTGCCGCGAGCGCGCCGCGCGCGTCAATCGCTACTTTGCTCGCTACTTAGACCGCACGTGCGTTTCGTACGTGAACACTTGGATATCGCGTCATATGTTTGATATTTCGTGACCGCGCACGCTACCGCGCCCGCGAGTCAACGTGAACAAGCACTTAGTGTCTTTATCATGGTACCATGCACCGTTGGGATATCTCCTTTCCATAAAAAAAAAACATCAAAATCGGTTCATAAACGACGAAGTTATCCGCGAACAAACATAAATATATATATATATATACATGAAAGTTGAATAGAGAACCTCCTCCTTTTTTGAAGTCGGTTAAAAACTAATGTCTTTATGTTTCGCATCTTGTTACACATTGCCTTTGAAAAGTGGCTATCTATGTAACATGTATTATAAGATTTGACATCAATTTCTTTGTTCGTTTAAAGGTATTAGATGATATAGAGCAGGGCTCAAAGAAACAGTACAAAGAAATTCTGTTGTAAATGATAAATTCTACATTCAGATACCAACGATTTATAAATGAAAACTAGCCCTCTATTCTATGTATTACTGACGTATTTGGCCATCCAAAGGTTGCCTATATTAAATTGTTTGAGCGATAAGGCTATCTATTGTACATTTTTATCAAAAATGTTCCTTGTTGAAATTCTGTTTTCGTTCAATAAAATATATTTCAACTCTTATCATTTTCTACGTCACGTGGAGTCGCGGGCAAAGTTAGCTAAGTAATAAACAGTTGGTACCTTTCCATTCTCGCTTTTTATCATTTTTATATTACTTTTTAATAACGCGCCTACCCGTCTAATCATGTTTTCTTTATGTACTTACCACAAATAAAAAAAAACGAAATTCTTTAAAAAAATTAAGGATTAAAAACATAATCTGCTTTAAATCAATTAACCTGGGATTATGATTGACAAAAAATATATCACACTAATATATAAAGGCGAAAGTTTGTGTGTATGTTTGTTAATTCTTCACGCAAAAACTACTGAACGGATTTGGATGAAACTTTACAGTAATATAGCTTATATACATCAGAATAACACATAGGCTACTATTTGCCGCGATAACCGACAGACACGCGGGCGAAGCTGCGGGCAACAGCTAGTTTAATATAAATGAAAGAAAACTTCCAAGCACATCTTTTAAACCATTTCAACATTAAATGTCATAAATAAATTATTATAACGGTTCATTACAGGACACTTAAAAGATGGAAAGAAAATAATCTCTTCATGAGGTAAGGAGAGCAAAGATATTCATTGGTAAGTAATGACATGAAGCAAATTCTCATTTTTAACCAACTTCAAAAAAGGAGGAGGTTATCAATTCGACTGTATTTTTTTATGTTTTTTACCTCATAACTTTCGACTGAGTTAACCGATTTGGATGATTCTTTTTTTTATTTGAAAGCTGGTGGTTCCCATTTCAATTTGGTCCAGTTCTTAAAGTCGGTTTTTTTGTTAAAATTTGTGATTATGTTCTATTTGTATTACAAATTAGACGCGATTTGTTTTTTTTTAGTTGTTACAGATATTTTCTCTTAAAAGATGGCGTAGTGGTTTAAATGGTCACTTCACTGCTTTCTATTGTTTTTTTTTATTAGCAACGCACTTGTGATGCTTCTGGTGTTGCAGGTGTCCATGGGCAGCGATAATCGCTTACCATCAGGCGATACGTCTGCTCATTTGCCCGCCTATTACATAATAAAAAAACTATCGGATTTTTAAAGAAATGGTTTTGTCTAAGTCAGTCGATTAAGGGGTGCAAATCAATTACGATTCCCCACCAATAAATTTAATTTTCCCCTTTCAAAAATCTAACTTCCAAAAGTTTTTATAATGTCACCTGTTTTATTAACATACAGAAAGAAAACATTATCAAGCCATCTAGTCCCAAGCGAAGCAGAGCTTGTGTTATGGGTACTAGAGAACTGATATAAACAGTTGGTATATATATACTTTTTTTTTGTAAATACATACATATTACACATAGGAAATACACAAACTCCGAAACAAATATTTGCAGATCATACAAACATTTGGTCCGATCCGGGGATTGAACCCGAGACATCAAGCACATCACATACGCTACCATTGTGGCACCGAGGCAGTCAAAAACTTGTAATCTTGGTACGGAGGTCAATTTACAAAATCCGTGTTCGATGTCATAAACATTATAGTTTTACTAGCTTGTACCGACATGTAATAAAACTAATGGTTTTGTGTTCGGCGTCTTGTTACATGTTGCCTATGAAAAGTGGCTTTCTATGTAGGTAGAAGGTTTTGCAAATGTTTCATAAATTGTGTTCGTGTATTGATACGTATTTCGTCTAGTTTCAGTTTCCTAACGGTATTCGACATTTTTTTCTTGCCCCGATGGCAGCCTGCAAATGTATCTCTCGTCGTTGTTAACTACATTATGGAAAGTATTTGTTCAGTCAAAGTTCAACTAAAATACACTATTAAAAACTACTGGTTACCCTATCTATATAGGTACATATAAAATATATAACATAGCTGTATATGGTCCGGTATATTATGATTGTTTAATGGCAAAGATGAAAATACATAACATTGATCAACTAAAATATTATGCATTGTTTATATGCTATTTATTTATATATTTTATCCACTCTATGTATCTACAGTGGACAACTACTATTGGCTAGTCATGTCATCATAATGAAGTACCTAGTTAAAAGTAAGGAGTTGTTGTTATCATTAATAAGTACCTGGATGACCGAGCGTCGCTCGATATTTTTTTTTATAAATGGGTTTTTGGCAACATTGGGACTACCCAAACGCCACCTTTTTGTTATTTTTCTTCCAATAAGAAAATAAGTTAAGTGACGCCCTCTCTTGGTACGCCCTAATACTGTTTATTCTGCACCTTATTACAGTACAGTTCAATGTAGTTCGCTCGAGTTGCGATAGATGGCGCCAGAGGTACATTGATTTTATATATTTGATTGTTAAAAACACGAATAAAACGACATTTTCTAAAAATGAATCCTAGTTAGATCGATTTATCGCCCCCGAAATCCCCTGAATACAAAATTTTATGAAAATCGTTGGAGCCGTTTCCGAGATTCAGATTATATATATACACAAGAATTAGATAGGTACTATTACGTAAACAAGAAAGGTATTAGATTGATAAATAAAATATGGACAAGTTGTTACCAGCAATATATTCCATCCTCGCTACAGGATCTGTCTGCTCAGATGCCATTCTCAGCAGGTGAGCATACTCCAGATACTCCAGCATCCTCTGGAGGAATGACAACGGCTCGTTGAACACCACCGGCATCGTGATCTTGGACAACTCTTTACCGACGCAGTTCTTCAAAACAGACCAGAGGGAGAAGTCACCGCGGCTGAATTGAGCCACTGGGAGGGAGGTCCTGCGAACAAAGAAATACATGTTTAAAATGGAATTATTGATTAAGTATATTCGCTGAGTCCTGAGCTAGGTTCCTGACCTGTGTAACAGAAGTAAGTGTCTTCTCCCATTATGAGAAGTATATAAATCTTATGCAAATAAATGCAGTAAGATGGATATTAGTGTGGTTCAAAAGTGTTTGGTATGTAAGTGTATGGATGTATGTGTATATAACTATATAAAAGGTGAGTTCTTAACCTATCATAATTTTACTACCCTCGCACAGAAAATCAACGTAAAATGACAGCATTCGTGCTGTCGTGTTTCGTTGGTGAGTGCGAGACCGGAGGCCCAAATAGTCTAGTCAACAAGTTCCATACTTGTTGACTAGACTAAAAGATGCAGCAGCATCACTAGGCCGCCATGGTGTGGGTCGCCATACTGCATTGTCTGCATTCGCAGTGAGTATGGTGACCACCACTCTTGGATTCTGCTTAGGCTTTCCATCAGGCAGAGTAGAGTCATTATGGCGGGCCATACATAAAAAAAAAAAAAAAAAATTTACAGTTTGGTCATAGCCTATCTATACAAAACAACCAATTCTTAAATTCAATATTAAATCCGTGATTACTGGCTACATGCTGCACAGGTGGCAATCACACATACTTCCTGGTGATCGATCAATATCAATCCTCCAATGTATGCTTTACGTTTCTTCTTCACTCTTTTCCTTTAAGTATTCCTCTGAAATATATCCAAATAAGAGGCGCTCGGACCCTAGTTGCACTCGGTGATTAGAAGCAATCACCGATGGTAAGCAACGACGGCGCGGTCAGTACCTGGATGGGTGACCATTATTGGCAAGTTACCATGAGCGTCACCGTGTTTCGGAGGTCATGTTAAGCAGTCGGCTCCGGTTGTTATCATAGGATAACAGTCGTGAAGCTTAGTGGAACGCCTACGTAGCCACAACGTTGTCTTGCCAGTCGTCAACCCGCACTCGGCCAGCGCGGCAGCGTGGGGACGTATGGCCTCCTCTCAGGCCTGAGAGGAGACCCGAGCCCAGCAGTGGGACATTATGGGTTCTTGATGAATATCCAAAGTATGTAGGAGCTAATAAGTAGACAGAAGAGATGCATTGCGTAGCCGCTTTTTGTTATCATTATAAAATGATATGTTCATCGATATATAAAATAACAAAAACAAAAACCGACTTCAAGGTTCGACTCGATTTCTTTTGGATGCCATCATTAGCACGATATCTCCTTTCCATTAAAAAAAGAACCATCAAAATCGGTTGATTAACGACGAAGTTATCCGCGAACACACATAAAAAAAATATATATATATACCGTCGAATTGAGAACCTCCTCCTTTTTTACGGATACGTAATACGGAAATACGGGTTATAAAATTCCGTTATAAAGTTGATTGGTTTAGTTAGACAATAGTTAAAGTTATAAAACAATTAATAAACTTATATATTTAATCAAAACAATAGACTCAGAATTGTTTGTTGCATGTCACATATCTTGATGACAGTTCAGGATTAAGCAAAGCGTCACAAGATTGCTATCTCCAGCTCACTAATCTCTTCATTTGCATGTCAGTTACATAACAATTATACATTCCATCAGTAGCTTACTACTGGGCTATGAGTTGCCCATTAATATTCAGCCTGCGTACATCGAGATTGCCTTAATTGTCCGGAACAAATTCATTTTATTTCCTAAGCTTATAAAGCTATTAATGTACTTTTATTGCTCATTCCGTAATGGTTTTTAACTTTTCATTTAAGTCATGGTAGCGTCTGCTATTTTCTTCAGTTATTTTTTTATGAAAATAATTAACTTTTTATGTATACTAGAATCGCGATCCTACTCGCAGAGTCGCTTATAAAAATGTTGATATGTGTTCCTTTTCGCTTTTCTTGCGTGAGTGAATGCGTGAGCTTTCAGGAAGGCAAGAAAATGACCGCTTTTTTATTTGATCAATGGGGTACCTGGTGTACCTAATGTGTCCACACATTTGTGAAATGTTACACATTATTTGCAACCCCCGTAAGCGTAAGGCCACGTTCAGACGATGAGCGCGCGTTTGATAACTCGCGTTTACAACTACATGTAATTTCATTATAGAAACGCGCATTAGCATGTGTAGGTACTCCTAGAATGTAATTACAAGTAGTTGTAAACGCGCGTTGTGTGCTCATCATCTGGACGTGGTCTTACTCATTTTCATGTTAATAACTAAAGAATTTGTATGTTTCCTACCCCAAAGGTCGCATTACTGACTTAAACCAATAGTACCTGAATGACGGAGCTTTGCTCGGTATTTTTCTTTTTGGTAAATTTTCTAAAAATAAATCTTAGCTAGATCGATTTATCGCCCTCAAAACCCCGTAAATATTTAGAAGAAATACTCGTTTAAGGGTATTGGATAAATTTAAAACTATACTCTTCGCGCTGTAGCATGGTGCGTGGCATGGTTCAGTAACATTTCGTTTCACTCTTGAAAGTTGCCGCGATTTACAAATTATGACTTAGTATTTCAACTGTACCACATTCGCAATATATTAAATCTATCTATCTTCTATATATATAAAAGAGTAAGGTGACGCTGAAGCTAGAATCCTGAAATTTTGCATGTAGGTTCTTTATATAACGTAAGTGAGCACTAAGAAAGGAGTTTTTGAAATTCCATCCCTAAGGGGGTAAATCAGGGGATGAAATTCTGCGTGAGCGAAGCCGCGTGTAAAAGCTAGTCATTAATAACTGTAGTAAATTAAATTAAACCCTAAACTGTACTAAATTAAAGTAAATTAAATTAAACCACCACGCACCATGCTACAGCGCAAAGAGTATAGTAGACAACCTTGTTTTTAATGTAAGTAGAGCCTATTCCATCACATAAGATCATAATACACGCGCACGTTGAGACACCACCCCGCTCCCTCCTCCCTTAAACACCAGGTGACGGCCCGAGGCTGTTTCCACGTGTGACAGGTCTATATCTAGCAGCACCAACGCGTGGTAGGATTGTTTTTACACTCATTTTCTTCTAAACACCTAAAGTTTATACAAGAGTATAACTTTGACTTCTTTCTAATATAGAAACGTCAAGAATCGCATATTCTTCAATATCCAAGGAATGTATAGAATCTTTAAAAACCCATACGTTAGTGATTTTGTTTAACACATAAAAAAATAGAAATTTAAAAGTATTTTCTCCATATCCTTAATATTATACATGTGAATGTAAGTTTGTTTGTTACGCTTTCACGCGAATACTACTTAACCGATCATCATGAAGCTTTGTACACATATTCTTGGAGGTTTTAGAATAACATAGGATACTGTTATTCAATGCGAGCGAAGCTGCGGGCGAAAGCTAGTATACTATAATTATAAATTTATACCTATCTTTATATACTTAAGATATTGTATCCACATATTGAAATTAAAGTTCTTAATTTCTTTAAACACTAAAATTAACTTAAATTTTCAAAGGTCACGCACATCACAAAGAAAAAATAAACTAACCTTTCCACATTAATTCATATCAAAATTTTGTAGTTTCAAATTGTATTCTAACTTCAACGAACACACATAATTCTTCACAATTTCCCAAATAACTTCACAAATTACACATAAAAAATAACATCACATTATGCTACATAAGATATTCTCACAAAGTCCAAAAACATTATGAAGAAAGTTGGTAGACCGGAGGGTTAAATCTGAAAATACGTACGCAACAATGAGTTCGAGGGTGCTATCGACCCGACTATTTGGGCCAAGGGCAGCTTAACACTAAGCCGCTATAACCCTCCTCTCACTGCGTGTTGATCGTAACGACCGGTGTGACATAAAAGGTAATTACAATAAATATATTGGTTACAAAGTAAAGATTGTTTGTACTTGCCTTTCTAATTACTGGGTAATAACAAAAGCATTATGGAAAATATATTCATACTAATATTTTACTTTTGAATGTATATGTTACAGTTAAAACTAGTTTTTAGATAGAATGCGTTTTTCCTAGTTAGAACTAGTTTTTAATGTATGCCTTTATTAATACTAGAACTAACTAATTCCCATATCGAATATCAGTTAAAACTAGTTCTTACTAGATAAAACGCATTGGGTTAGGTTTTTCTTTTAAATATATATGTAATAGGTAAATAATAAGTAAAAAAAAAACAAATAAATAATCCTAACCTAACCTGTAAGCATTTATAGTTAATTCTAATATTAACAAAGGCATACATTAAAAACTAGTTCTAACCAGGAAAAACGCGTTCTATCTAAAAACTAATTTTAACTGTAACATATACATTCAAAAGTAACTCAGTTTCTCGCTTTCCCGGCTAAACCGTCGCACCGACTTCAATGAAATTTGACATGGAGATACTTTGATGCTTGAGGAAGGACATGGTACTCTTTACCGCGATAATCGACATAGACTCAGGCGACGCCGCGTACCAAAGCTAGTTTAACTATATGTATCAAATGTTGCGGGTTTTCCGTTAAAGAAATATAAATTACTGAAACACTTGTTTACACAAACCATTTTTTGCCTGAAAATGCGGAGGTCTTAAGTTGAAATGGACGTCAAATATTTATAAATCTCGAGATTTTGTAGAAACAACAAGCTGTTAAAACGATCAGAAGATAACTTGGAAAGCGGTTACCGCTGTTAAGACTTGTAAGTCGCGAAACTAGAGAGTCAGCGGTATCGGTCAGATTATTTTAAGTAAACGGACAAAATCAATATAAAATATCGTTCTGATAAATTCTCTGGTCACAGTTCCGAAGCTTAAATTAGTTTGGCAGGATTTATCAGTATTTTTATCCTAAATATACCCGTAATTAAAAGCTAAGAGTAAAAAGTAAAAAAAAACTGGAGAAAGTAATAAAAGTATTGGTAACAGTAACAGAGGTAGGTAATTAATCGAAATAAACTTTCATCCATTAGTGTAACGGTCAAAGTCGGAAGACGAATCGCCCAAAGTTTAGATCCTTCCACAAAAGTAGGCCACCCTAACTCAACAAAGTATGAAGTAGGGTGTCACAACTTTCAAGGTCGTGTGAGCTTCGATCAATACCGGCGGGCCCAGATGCTGTTGGAGCGGTTGCACGATCTTTTTGAATGTAGAATGCTTGGTAATGACATTTTAACGTTTTTTTATGAAGAACAGAATGTTTGGAATTTAAATATCGAATAATTACGTTTTATTTAAGACTAGCTGAGTCTCGCGGTTGTTGTACCTTCACAAAACAGACGCGGGGAGAAGCTAATTTAAAAAAAAGTAGTCTAAGTTATTTCTTATATCATCAACTATCTATCAGGGAAAGTCCCGTTAAAATCGATCCAGTCGCTCCAGAGATTAGCCGGAACAAACAGACAGCAAGGCACAAAATATTAAAAAGTTGCCTTATTTATGTAAGTATTGTACCTACATAATTTCAAATGCATTTAGTAAAAAGCTTTTAAATTACAGACTGTCACTTTCATTATATTTTTTATATAAAAATAGTTGTTATGTAGATATGTATAGTTGTGGGCAGTCAATGCAAACACATACACATTTGAATAGGTGCATTGAAGTTGGCGCAATATCGGATGTATTCATGCCGCTTCGTTCCACTCCAGGTGACATGAATAGGGAACTAGAATTCACTCGTGTTAGGTGAAACTATGCCAAATGGGATTGAAATAACAGCTCTATAGTACTCCATCCGTAGTATATATATTAGCAGTATGTATATACATAGATCCATAGATCGTTTGTTGTTCTGAGGGATGGTGTATCTTCACCAAGATTTAAAATTCGTGACTGATTAGTTCACAACCGAAAAGGTGTGTGCGGAAAAAAGCGAAATTAAAAAAGTAACTCTTTTGTTTTTGCTAGTAGAAAATACTTGCCCTCCAGCATTGAGTTACAAACTTATGACGTCACATCTATATAAATAATAAAAATGAATCATCGAAAAGTACTAGTATGTACGCGCATAACTTCGATCGTCTGCACCAAATTAGATGATTTTTTGGAACGAAGTTCCTTATGGGGCGTTGCCTAGCCGGCAAAAAGCGTCCATAACGTAAGATTGACTGCCTCGGTGTCACTATGGAAGCGTATGCGAATGCTGTGCTTGAGGTCTCGGGTTCGAATTCCGGGTCGGACCAAATGTTTGCATAATCTGCAAATATTTGTTTTTTCGGAGTTTGGATGTTTTCTATGTATATTATGTATGTATTTACAAAAAAAGTATATATGTATTTATGTCAGTTTTCTAGTACCTACAACACAAGCTCTGCTTAGATTGAAACTGGATGGCGTTGTGTGTTAGATGTCCGAAATATTTATTTAATTATTTCGTGAACGAAAAATTTAGTATAACGCCATCTGTAAGTTGTATGTAACAAGTACTAGAGTAACTCTAGACAGAACTTGTTTTAGTAGAGATAACTAGGTAGCAGCACAAGTAACCAGTTTAGTTTTATGTGTTTGTTACTGTCAGGACAAGGTTTGTATAGAAGAAAAGAAACCGGTAGGATTATATTTTCTTAGTCCGCGACTGAATACCTATGGAAACCTGAGGTTTACATAAATACTAAAACAAATTTTTCGGAATCTCAGGTATGGCGGTGCGAAGTTCGCCGGGCCAGCTAGTTTAAAATAAATAGCCCCACTTACTAACCTCTGATTAAAAACATTAGGTTACCTAGAAATTACTTATACACCCTAATTTGTGTTAATTAATAAATATTTGATCCTGAGAAGAATAGGACTCAAAGCTGCCAACGTAATTGTGAAATGTAGGTAATCATGGGCGGCGGTAGGCACTTTATGTAACCCGTCTTCTCATTTGCCACCCTACCTGTCAAAATCGGTTCAGTAGTTTAGGCGCTACAGTGGAACATACAAACATACACAACAGACAAAACCATGACCCTTCCTTTTGCTTTCGCCGTAGTCAGGTAAAAAAGTAGTCAAGGAACCGTATAATTAAATAAACTCGTAGAGCTGTCGTCGCCTTTGCGTCTAATAATTCCTCCTCATTTCAACTTTGCCTTTAGAGCGCTTGTAGACGTCCGTTTTTTTCACCGGATAACGGACCGTCAATAAACGGCTATCCTTGTATACATATTTTTTTACCGGATGGATGGATTGCCGTCTATATGCGTTAGTTTTGAACTGGTAGTCAGAGATTACACAAGTGTGAAATGTCGAATAATAAGAAAAAAAAACTCGTATTGGCCTACTATTTGTACAAGAAGAAACAAAAAGAAATAGAAAAACGTAAAAGGTCATCGTGGGTGCATCCTATATTATTGGAAAGGGAAAAATATGGTGCATTTCAAACTCTTTTTACGCAGTTGGAAGAAGATGAAACTAAATTTTACAATTATTTTCGGATGAAGAAGGAAACCTTTCAACTATTATTAACAGCCATATATGATAAAATAAGACACGAGGATACTGACATGCGTAAATCTATTTCCCCGGCAGAGAGATTAGCCGTTACGCTAAGGTATGTTAAAGAGATGTCCAATTTCAAATTATAGAAAAGGGGATTACCTGTATTAATTAAAACAAAATTTAGTAGGTAGTAATAGTTTTATTATACTCAAAAAAGAAATTAAGGAGTTTTAGAAAAATCGAAATCGTAATCAGGCGATGTGATTGAACTTAATTCAGTAATAATTGAAGATTGGGAATCATCTTGCTGCATGAGTTCTTGAGGTATCCTGGATGTGGATGGAATGAGTTGTGTTGGCTGATATTCATAGGGCATCCTGGATGTCGATGGAATGGGTTGTGTTGGTTGATATTCCTGTATCCTGTAGTTAGGTGTAGCCGTAGTGTAGCCTCGATTAATATTGTAATTGTAATTTTGCTGCTGCATGGACGCTTGATTTCTCCGAGTTAAATTTCTCATAACTTTAATGACTTCATATTGGAATTCAACATAATCGTCGTCACTATACTTGTCTACAATCGGAGCAATACCTTTGAAAAAACACATACTCTTACTCTTGTCTTCATCGTCAATTGATTTAATTAAAGTAATCATTTGTCGATCAACTTCGCTACAGTCTGTCTTTCTCTTCTTGCTTGTTTTTGTTCTATCGGAAGTATTGGCTGGTGCGGTAAGGTCATTATTGGTTTGTGAGTCAGTTTCTTTATTGTGAGATTGTGTGATGTTTTTTTTCTGATGTAATACTTGCTTCCGTTGTTCGGCGAGTCACAATTTTACACAAAAAGAGCATTTGAGCGTAGAATTTATATTTTCGTAGACTTTTTGCACCAGAGCCGGATTTACATTCCTTAACTTTTTTGTGATATTTCATCCAGTTATCTCTTGCATTGTTCCATTTTTTTATGATATCTTTGCCTAAAAAAGAAAAAATTGTTACAGATATTTAGCTGCAGGGAAGACATTTAGTGATCTACATTACAGTTTCAGAATGGGTATAAAAACTATCAGCTGTATTGTACAAGAAGTATTTGAAGCATTGTGGGAAACCCTTTCTCCAATTTATATGAAACTACCATCGGAAGACGAATGGTTAACAATAGCAAAAAATTTCGAGACGAATGCAAATTTTCCTCATTGCTTGGGAGCCATTGACGGCAAACATATTCGAATCATCAAGCCAGAAGAAAGTGGATCAATGTTTTTCAACTACAAGCACTATTTCTCAATAGTATTAATGGCTGTGGTAGACACAAACTATAATTTTGTTTTTATTGATGTTGGAGCCTACGGCAAAGAATGCGATTCAGCAGTATTTAAAGAAACAGAATTTTGGAAAAGAATAGTAGGCGATAAATTAAATATTCCTCAACCTAAGCAGTTGCCAGGTGCAGGCAGTGAGGTACCTTATGTATTTGTTGCTGATGAAGCTTTCGCTTTACAACAACACGTACTTCGTCCATACGGCGGGCATCAACTTGACTCATTAAAAAAAATATTCAATTATCGTCTCACAAGAGCGCGACGCTACGTCGAATGCGCATTTGGTATTTTATCCAATAAATGGAGGATTTTGGATAGACCATTAAATGTTTCAACAGATACTGCTGTTAACATTGTAAAAACATGCTGCTTATTTGTAGTTGTGTAACAGTATGTTTTGTAACATAATTCATAAAGTAGAGGGTATTGCTAATAATGCTACTGACAATGCTAGTTCACACATGATGTCTACTCTATGCCATTTGCCTCGTTCCCATTCAACACGAGGTAATGTAACAGCAAATATGATTCGTAACAAATATGCAGAATATTTCATGTCACCAGTAGGGCGTGTACCATGGCAAAATCAATATGCATAAAAATAATGAAAATAAAATGTTACTTACCAAAATCATTTTTTTCTTTCTCGGACATCGTTTCAAAACCTTCATTTAACGCAAGACAAATTTCTCTCCAAGCGGCAAAACTCGACTGTCTATTTTTATAGCACTCTTGGGTTTTGTCCCACAGTACAGGCCTATTTTCAACCAAACTTATTAACAATTCCATGTCAATATCACCCATTTTTAAAAGAACGCAGGTAGACGGCACTCAATTACAACTAATTAAACAGAAAACAGGCAATACGTCCGGCAGCGTCAACACGCACCAATACACTGGCGTAGATGACCGCCCTTTCTTACACCGGACCGGTGTCCGTCGCGCCGAGGGGAAGCGGTGGTGCATCCGGCGTAAATTGTTCGCCGGACCGATGTCCGGTGCATGTACACACATTCATTATAATTCATACACCTCTGCGAATCCGGCAAAAAACACGGTCCGTTATCCGGTGAAAAAAACGGACGTCTACAAGCGCTCTTACGCCTCCATATCATCTTAGCTTCATAAATCAACCTTTGTGTGCTTTCAAGGAAACGAGGTTGTCAAACCTCTTTTGTACTTGAAAGGTAGACGTTTTGTGAACCCATTAGTTTTGGAACTTGACAGATGTGTAATACATTACGCATAGTAATAACACACATGTGCGTTACTCACACACATATTATAATTTATAGACAAAAATACCTTCGTGCAAACTCACGTATTCTGAATTCGTAAAGATAACCAAACGAAACTGAGGGGAGAGATACTGAGATAGATATAGCTTTCGACATATAGAGTATGTACTAGCGACATCTAGCTACATTAAGCTGAACTGTTTAGTAAGTATTGACCCTGTATAGCGCAATGTTTATTCTACATTATCACAATTTAGGTCAAAGAGGCTTGCCATTTGATGCCAAAATAAATGTAAGGCGAAATAAGAGTGAATAAAGAAATATTGGACACGGAATTCTTTGGTTTAAAAAAACGTTATATTTTTGTAACAGGAATGCTGTTATAAAGCATTTATTTTAGCAGAAAAACTCAATAATAATAATAATAACTTTTGATCATAATATTCTAATTTAAACTTAAAATTATCTATCTAATCTCTTTAAACAAACCGTTCAACAGTTCTTGTAATATATTACAGACCGTAATCAAAAATTTAACAATTTTTTTCCGAAGTCTTCAACATATATTGTTATAGTTTAGCCCATGTACTCAAAAATTCAACAAATTATATACGAAAAGCTTCCTCAAGAATAACTCTATCAATTGGTAAAAACCGCAACAAAATCCGTGCAGTAGCCTTTGAGTTTATCGCGAACAGACAGACAGGCGCGGCGGAGGACTTTGTTTTATAATATCCAATAATATGTAATGATGTATATATCATTACAGATTTAAAGATTTATCCTCTAACTCCTAACCGCTAAGGAGTTGTACGTTACATCATCAGCTCATCATCATAAAATGATGACTACCAGACGCAAATACCGGTGTAACTTTAGAAAATATACGAAAAACATAGTATGTGCCTATAAAAAATGAGGGTTCCCCTCGATTTCCCTGGGATCCCATCATCAGATCCTGATATGGTGGCAATGGGACCACCTCGGGAGCATACCCTTTCGAATACAAAAATAATTTTCAAAATCGGTCCACAATTGACGGAGTAATCGGTGAACATACATAAAAAAACAAAAAAAAGTACATACGGTGGAACATAGTACCTCCTCCTTTTTGGAAGTCGGTTTAAAAAGGTCGATTAATAAGTGCGTTTGTCGTATATGTATATGTATATTTTATATTTAATTTAATTGAATAAGTTAGTGTTCTGACTTCTTGATAATATCCAGTTCGTATTTAAGGTTTGCTATCTCAATTATCCACATAAAAAACATTATCATATTTTTTTCATTGCTATCAATCTTTTATTTTTGCCAGATTGAATTCGGAGTAAGTAACCGTAGTATTAAAATAAAAATCTACGGGATTGCTACCATGTACCTTTTTGTTTGTGAGTATCCGATATTTCGGCGCTGTTGCAAGCGCCATGATCACGGAGTAACTGCTTGCAACAGCGCCGAAATATCGGATACTCACGAACAAAAAGGTACATGGTAGCAATCCCGTAGATTTCTATTTTAATGTTTCTGACCATGAAAGTTTAAAACAATATAACCGTAGTATGTTTATTAAATGTAAGGGTTAAATAGATCTGCTTGCTCGTTCGGGAATACAGACGTGGTTATATGTAGGTATTACACAAAATCTTATTTATGAAGGCAATAAAATTATAAATATTGGTCCTCAAGTACATTTTCAGGGTGTTTTAATGCTTGCAGATAAATCGCTTAATTGAGTCCTCGTTTGAGGAGTACAGGGGCGCGGAGGTAGGACGATAACTAGACCAGGAGAGGTGCGGGTGGCAGGTGCTAGTAACTTGATCAAAAATGCTTTTCGGCACTAGTATATTTCGCAGCTGAGGACATAATTTAACGGTTTATCTTTAGCTATACTATACGCCGATTTTATTCATCCATACTAATATTATAAATTTGAAAGTAACTCTGTCTGTCTGTAACGTTTTCATGGCTAAACCACTGCACCGATTTCAATGAAATTTGGCATGGAGATACTTTAATTCTTGAGGCAGGACATTATGTTACTCTTTACTGCAATAACCGTCAAAAACGCGTTCGGAGCCGTAGGCAAAAATTTGTGTTAAATATGTTAAAGGAATTGATGTCAAACGGTCATAAAAATATGTGTTATCACATCACATCACACAAATATATGAAGGCGAAAGTTTGTGAGTGTGTATGTTTGTTACTTCTTCACGCAGAAAGTACTGAACGGATTTAGATGAAACTTTACAGTAATATAGCTTATACATCAGAATAACACATAGGCTACTATTTGCCGCGATTACCGACATACACGCGGGCGGAGCCGCGGGCAACAGCTAGTCTTCTATATATATATAAATGATTCCTCGAAATGTATGTACGCGCATAATTTCCGATGGCCTGCACCAAATTGGATAATTATTTTTTCTATATGTTTGTTATTATTAGGACAAGGTTTGTATAGAAGAAAATCAAAGATTAAATGGGAAATTTTCTTTGAAAGAAAAATATGGCGGTACGAAGTTCGTCGGGTCAGCTAGTCTTATATATGTCGGAGTGAGGGTATCCAAATAATAAAAGTGATACAAACATTTGCCACTATCGAACACTACGGAACACTCTATATAAAGCGGCGCGATCGGAAACAGGACACAGTTCTCTTCAGATCTCGCGACAACCATATCTATTATTTGATTTGTGATTTATTGTATCTCTGTGTTTTATATTGTGTGTATGAGGCGATATTTATCAGTGGGGGAATTACTAGCCTAGGTGGCGAATTCCACAGGGCATCGCGGAGGGGTGAGCGTTGCCCCAATCCCCTCATGGGGGGTTGCTGATGGTGTTTAAGATTGATTCCTATCCGTTTAGTAGTGATTAGTGTTTGGCTATAGTCCAGATTGGCAGTATCTGTGATTCATGTTCTCGTTTATTCCTGTGTCTCCGACATATATAAAATTCTCGTGTCACAATGTTAGTTACCATACTCCTCCGAAACGGCTGGACCGATTTTTATGAAAATTGGTGTGCATATCGGGTAGGTCTGAGAATCGATCAACATTTATTTTTTATACCCCATTTTTTTTATAGCAAAGCAACGTTTGCCGAATCAACTAGTTTAATATAAAAATAACTTGCAACCTCAGTACTTCTCAGAGAAATACTCCTTCAAATAAAAATTAGGACTTTTTTTAGTAGAGATTATATTATTAAACACACGTACGCCTTTCGTTATGAGATCTATGTCCTGTATCCTATGTTCTGCTCTGGACTGAAAAAGGTTGATGTTAATATCTTTAAACATATATGTAATCTTAATATTATGTAAAATGTTCAGGACTAATATTAATCAAGTAAGTATAGTCCCCAAAAATTAAACAAGGCTGGACAGTGACGGAGGTATATCGAGACGGACCGCTCCAGATGGTGCGATAAGGGCCAATGTCGAAAAACGCTACTCCAAAAAGGTTTGAACAATGTTTACAGATAAGTGGGTTTCTTTGATCGATTTAAGAGCTCTTATTCAAGAGCTAATGTAGCTGAAA
This sequence comes from Diaphora mendica, assembly GCA_949125395.1. NCBI lineage: Eukaryota > Metazoa > Arthropoda > Insecta > Lepidoptera > Erebidae > Diaphora > Diaphora mendica. The sequence goes on from OX421315.1 coordinate 27,466,777, forward strand.
GTAAATAAACGCAATTTTTTTTTGATAAAATATAAATTACTAAAAAGATGGTTTTGTGGCGACCTCCATCCACAGACAGCGCAACAACAAGATAACATACTACAGCGCAATCTACCGAAGATACGTCGAACTACTGAGTAACGAAGGAAACGAAGAAACTACCAATCCTGAATCGCGCAATGAAAGTTCTCGCGCCGATTAGCATATATACAACTTCCCAACAGCTGTATGTGGAGGTCGCCACGGATTACTCCGTGGGGTGACGGAATAGAAATTCAGAGTGGCACTACTCGTATTCATACCGTAGGTGTCGTATAAGCAGCAAACTACACAGAAACAAAATCAGTGCAATGAGAAAAAACTTAGAAATTAATAATCCCTGTTCCAACCCGTCTGGTCAGCGAGGTATAGGATGTCTATGCCTCCTTCCTGAGGAGAGAACTAACAGCAGTGGATTGAAAACCTCATTAGAAGATTCGTAGAAACAAGTTTTACGCTTATTTATTCTGTATCTTTGTAAAGTGCCTACCACACGCGCAAGTATCACCACAGTTATAACAGCGCAAGTAAAACTGTAGTGATACAGTTGGTTGGCGCGTGAGACAGTTTTACCAGCCGCACGCACGGTGTTCCGTGTTTGTACACGGAACACCGGCCTGCGTAGGCAAAACTGTGGTGATACTTGCGCGTGTGGTAGGCCCATAAGATAGACATTAATTGCTATAACCTTACCTTCCCGCCTTTGGAAGACGTTTAAACAGTTTAGTCTAGTCAACAAGTTCAAAAACGTGTTAAATAGAAATAAAGCTCCTAAAAATATGTGTTTTGACCGTAATTTTTTTCATTCAAGTGTCTAGATTACACCATAATTTATTCAAATTTTTAAATAGTTATCTGATACTATAAAAAAAATTTTAGGTGATATATCAGTTTATCAGGAGGCGCGGCGCGCCTATTCCGTAACGACCTCGCGGAGCCCAATTTTCGGCGTTAAAAACAGTTCAAACAGTAATAAATATTAGAGATATTGTTTCGGGAGTTAGGATTTTTTTATTGTAAATTTCCTCCTCTTTCGGGATCTTTTTCCAAAATTATTTAAACATCAGTATTTTAGAAGTTATTAACGAATAACTAAATACCTTGTTTTTTTTCTTATTTTGTTAATAACAAACGCAATTTTTTATGTGCTAATAAATCCTTAAAAACATTTTTCTAGACGTCATTCCGAATCGAATGAGCTATCGCACATATTTTTAGGAGCTTTATTTCTATTTAACACGTTTTCGAACTTTTTGACTAGACTAGTTACTTTAAGCTAAGAGCCATGATCAGTAAGTTATCGTTTTAGCCATATTTTCACAGGTTTTTCTATGTAATAACACTTTTATTTCGTTTTCCGCCCTTATTTATTAACCTCCACTGTTTATTATAAATAATAATAAAGGCAATTATTGTCTGCTAGTCAACCTTTTGAAAATACGTCTTTATAAACAGTACGTCACGTTAAACGAGTTATTATTTAAATTAATCGATTCCTGAAATTTAAAGAGCGATTCAATCACACAAGAAACGCTTATCATCACAAGGTAATTAGGTGAGCGAAACCACACCAGCAGTTCGTTCCAATACTCAATTGAGCCTCTTTTGTAAATCAGTCAGACGGCGTCGGATTGACTGAGAGGGTGCAAAATTAATTTCGTCTCACCTCGAAAATCAATTATATTTTCCATGTTTACTCAACAAGGCGACGCTCATTTCAGTTAGCTTTTTATTTCGTATTTGATTTTCGAAGCTTCTGATGTAGATACTATTTATGTATTTACTTTCGCTTTCGGCGTATTTGCCAATATTCTTACTTTGGCTCACATGTTTTTATATGAATGAAGATTTTTCGTTGAAGTATACTGAATATTTTTGAAAACATTGATTTGTTTTTTTAGAATAAGTGCTGTATAATGAACGTTTAAGTACAATCAATATACGAAACGTTAAAATATTTTTGTATGTGAAGCTCTGTAATACTTTTCCGTTTTTTCATGCTTAGGTATATATGGGCCGGCTAGACCGGTTAGGTACCTACCATGAAGTGATCTAGATGCTGAATTACCCCCTACACTATCTATACAAATAAACAAAATTGAGTGTCTGTTTGTAATTTCAATATATGCATAACTAGCTGTTGCCCGCGGCTCCGCCCGCGTGTATGACGGTTATCGCGGCAAATAGTAGCCTATGTGTTATTCTGATGTATAAGCTATATTACTGTAAAGTTTTATCCAATTCCCTAAGTAGTTTTTACGTGAAAGAGTAACAAACATCCACCCATACTTACAAACTTTCGCGTTTATAATATTAGTAGGATATCTACACTAATATTATAAAGCTGAAGAGTCTGTTTGTTTGTTTTTTTGAACGCGCTAATCTAAGGAACCGCTGGTCCGATTTGAAATTTTTTTTCAGTGTTGGATAGTACATTTATCGAGGAAGGCTATATATCATCACGCTAAGACCAATAGGAGCGGAGCAAAAATGAAGAATGTTACAAAAACGGGGGACAATTATTATGCTACGGGCAATAGGAGACGTAAACGAGGTTACGTGGGTCAGCTAGTATGAAATATAGCTAATGCTGATAGCTGATTATTTATAGATAACTCGGGCTTCTTTTTTTCGAGAAACTTCGCTCCGCAGGTATCACCGAAGCTAAGCTCATAACACGTGGGACATAAAGCCTGGAAGCGAGACATATTATCATAACATTCGCTTAATGAAATGTTTAATAGAGAAAATATGAATAATTTCCATATTCATAGCAGATGAGTCCGTTGTATCTCCAGTCAAATTAGCATTGAAACACGGAAATTTGAGGTACGTTTACATGTCGACTATAGCTGGAAACCTTTTGGATTAAAAATAACACACAAGTTAATGGAACTGCGAAACGCTCTTCAAAGAAAATAGAAGTCGGCACTTATACCTACCTAAATAGTATTACGTTTACAAGTAGAAAATCATTGTGTTGTACGCAAATACTCAAGTCATGCTGCGCAGTCAGACTAAAAACAAATATTTACGAATCACTCATAGGTCTACCCTGCTACGTCGTGCGAGATCGATACCACTTAACACGATTCCACATCGGATGATTAAATACCTACACAATCTTTTCACGCAGCTCTTTTCCCAAACCGAGTCAACTATAGGTACCTATAGCTGTCTTGGTTGTAGCTGTCTTGCTGACGGAATTCATTTTTATAAGGGGTAACTGCCGCCATACCTCAAATATCCGAGTACGAGTAGGCGATATTGAAGTTTTGCTAATAAATACAAGTCATTTCAATAAATGTTTCGATCATTCTAATGTAAAAATAAATTAGGTTAATTTATTCAACCGAAAAATTGAAATGTTGAATCATAAGATGATGTACACCGGCAAACGAAATATCTGAATATCTGGTCATGTTTACATGTTTCTTAAATAACACGTTTCGTCACCCTTCGTATTTTTTTATAAAATACTAGCTGACCCGGCGAACTTCGTACCGCCATATTTATATACAATAATTAGCAATAAATTAAAATTGCGACTATAATTTGAGATTTAAACTATCCTATCTCTCAATTTGGATCGAACTGCACATGGTGTGCAAATTTTATTATAATCGGTTAAGTGGTTTAGGAGTCCATTGAGGACAAACATTGTGACACGAGATTTATATATATTAAGATTATGGTTTTAAAACCATTCTGAGTTTTTAATTTCAATTACCTACAGTAATAAAAGAGTCCATTTAAATCATAGGTATCGGTGCAGGCACTTCGCACTCCTGACTAGGTACTTTGTTTGCAGTGTGTACGCGTATGATGATAGTTTTGTACAAAATGAATATTTTATACATTTTATATCTTTTATACATTAAATTTCTAAACTGCTCATAAATTTTATCAAAAGAATACTAAAATTCACAATTGAATGTAATTTATTTTCTCTATAAGACTTTTGAAGTTGGTAGGAACACAAAGTTTCCTTTTATTATTAGACTGTTTCCTGCACTTACTTCCTCACAATATACGTATATATTTCAACCATCAAAATGTAGGCGTTAATACGTGAAGAAAATTCTTGAGCCCCGTTTTACCAGCTCCTGACAAAGTAGTTCTCTATAAGTACATTGTTTAACAGATATATATGTGGATCTGTCATGAGTATATGACTCTATCTAGGACTTGTGAAACCGAAATCTGTAGTTATTTTACAGATAGGTTCTTAATAGTCTGTCGGAGACTTTATCAGTAAGTGATACAACAGTCAGCTGGGTTGGGCAGCGTTTGAGAAGCTTCGTCGGGTCTTCTCATCGTCGATCCCACAGTGCCTTAGGACGAAAGTCTTCAATGCGTGCGTCCTACCCGTAATGACATACGGAGCCGAAACGTGGACACTTACGATACGGCTGCTCCACAAGTTTAAAGTCGTTCAGCGTGCTATGGCGAGGGCTATGCTCGGTGTTTCTCTAAGGGATCGTATTTGAATAGTGGACTGCGATAGGCTGATGATGATGATACAACAGTCCCTAAGCATCTGTTTTCAAACAAACAGGCCACACGGAATGACATCATATTTGTAATTCTTAATAAAACGTTAGTACATGGATGACCGAGCTTACTCGGTATTTTTTTCTTAGTTAGTTTTCTAAAAATAAATCCTAGCTAGATCGATTTATTTCCCCCGAAGCCGAAATCGTTGGAGCTGTGTCCGAGATTCAGATTTTATATGATTTCTATTCTATTTCTATGTAATTGCCTAGGTATTATTAGTAGAGAATACCGAATTATACAGATTGCCGGTAACATGTGTGTACTGTTTGGGTGAACAAAAAGCATGAAACTCGCGTCATCGTCACCGTACGCTTCCCATGACCTAGATATTTATACTGTATAGTATATATGTACTTACATAAATATACCTAAGTGAGTTTTCACTTCTATCGGCAATCCCCAAAGACTGCCCCGGATTTTTAACACATAAAATATATGAATTGACTGCACTGATGGCGTAGTGATTTTAGCGATCGTCTTGTCACCGTTGTGGGTTCCAAGATCACATGGGACATCACCTTGTATTATCCACAAATTGTTGTTCTGAGTCTTTGTGTCTATTTCAAGCATGATTGTAAAAGTCCCACGCTATACAGGAGTATTCCTAACGTGGGATTTGTTTTTTTTATATATTAAATATGAAAGTACTATTTTTAAAACCCAGACTATTAGTCAGAAAGCTCCCGTTACCCCAGACCGTTGCCTGTGAAATTCAATAGCCTTTATTCAGGGAGTGTAATTGTTTATACCCTGGATAGTCCCGCCCGAGATCAATACAGCCCACCGACCTTGGGGGGAGGTTTCAGAAGAAAAGTATACACCCCTACCTAGGTATACCTTTTGATATTCGATATTGAGGTGACAGAGTGATTTTTATTTGTTATTTTTCAACACAGGCTGGTGGAAAGTAAATCAAGTAACATGTTTTTTCTGCTGACATTTACGATCACGATAACTTAGGTGTTTTTAACTTCATTATATATTTTCTTTTTTCTATTTCTTTTTATTGATTATAAAGGAGTTTTTACAATAAACGTGTCAGTTCCATAGTACTCTAAAAAAGAAATAACTTTTTCAATTTAGTTAACTAAATTAACAATTAGTTTACTTGTTAACTTTTTAACAGTTTATGGACGTTACGTACCAAACTTATGTGTATGTTGTTAAGGACTCGTACGTACATACTGAAAATGTGTGATAGAACATACCGAGTATATCGACTATATTGTAATTTCTCTTAAAAAAACTCCTTGTACGAGTGAATTGCCCATTTCATTTTTACCCGACTAACGGCGTAGCCAAAAGGAAGGGTAATAGTTTCGGCAGTCTATGTATGCTTATATGTTCCACCGTAGCGCCTAAACAACAGAACCAAATTTAATGTTGAGGTGTCCATAAATGCGTAATAACGGCGCGGGGTGACATACGCTATCTAATTTTATTGAAAGTGTTTACATAGTCGGTTAACAGTTTTTAAAATTTTTATTGTTACCCGTTTTAAACAAATAATCTATCTATACTAATATATAACGCTGAAGAGTTTGTTTGTTTGTTTGAACGCGCTAATCTCAGGAACCGCTGCCTGGTCCGATTTGAAAAATTATTTCAGTGTTGGATAGTACATTTATCGAGGAAGGCTATAGACCAATAGGAGCGGAGCACCAATGAAGAATGTTACAAAAACAGGGGAATTTTTTTACGCTACGGGCAATAGGACACGTAAACGACGTTGCGTGTGTCAGCTAGTATGCGTATAAACATATTGCAAACCATTTACAAATATTTTTTTTATTTTCAAATTATTTTTTCCTTTACGTTAAATACTACATCAGGCCTTTTATTCTTTTTCTTAACAATCCATAACGACATGCATAAGAAGGACTAGAACGTTTAGTGAGCGAGTGTACGAGGGTGAATTTTCCCCCTTATCCCGGGGTGCTTATTGTACTCCGGCGACTGCATAACAAAACTGTGGGTAACAAAACTGGATACTGAAATCGGACTAGCTTAAACGGTTTTGCTTACGTCATGGGTTGAATTTTTGATAAACTGTATAATTTTAACTACAGGTGGGACTACGTTTTCAATTCAATATCAATTTATGGACTTTCGAGAGACTGATTATCATATTGATTCTGAAGATTAAATTTATAACGAATTGTGTCTGAAGATAAAATTTGTAATGAATTGTGTCTGAAATACCTACAAGCCACAAAAAGTAATTTTGTAAAGTATTACTACTAACTACTAAGTACTAATGTTCTTTTAATTTTTTAATAATATTTAGATCTAGAAGCAGAATAAGTATTATTTTTACGGGAATTAACGCAATCACTTCAAACATAGTGATCGCGTTAATTCCCGTAAAAATAATTATTATTATATCATGGAACGCGAAAGTTTTAATTTTTTTAAAAACAACTCCCGCATTAGGAATAAATCCTGTGTCGCGGGGGACTTCACAAACATACATGAAAGGACACAAAGAACACCCAGACACAGAACAATAATTTGTGAATCACACAAAGTGTTGTCCTACGTGGGATTTGAACCCACGACACTTGGCGAAGTAGGAAACGGCATGGTGACTGTTAAACCACTATGCCAAACGTGCAGTCGAGTTTAAAAGTTAGTAGAAGCAGAATAGTGAAAAGAATGAACCTTTTAAATAATTTAACCGCAAATAGTCCCGCTGTACAACAAAAACTGTACAAAAATAAGTGTGTATTTTTTAAAAGTCACGAAAGTCTAAAAACAGTTAAGATCAGAAAGTCCTTAAATCGGACACACCAGCATGATATTTTATTTTTCAATATTTTCATGTTGCTTCTCAGTCCCTTTTGGAGAACCTACTTACATTGCTTTTCAATACTTTAAATGATTAATGTAATATCCACATATATCAACATCTGGGAGGTACTTTCATCACTAAAAACCATGTCCTGATTGGGGCCCATTATCTTGTGTAAGTAAAGATTCACAAAAGAGTTTGTAAGAGTAATTTTAGTTCCACTTATCCAATTGAGGACAAGTCACCAGTGCGGTGGACATATACGTCCACGAGATAAAGATACATAATAAATCTGTTATATAAAATTGAAGCCTTATTTCCCTTGGTCACGGCATTATACGTGACGGCCAAACCAATTTCGCTAATTTTAGTATTGGCTCCGTGCATCAATGAAAAATGTTGTAAAAACCGTGAAAATTCATTTCTTTTGAAAGACGTAGTCGAATGCATGGGTTGGCTGGTTAATGATGAATATCACCCCGACGAAGAACATATGATTCTTTTCACACAATATCTGTGAACAACAGAATCGAACTCGTTGATTCTCTGGCTTACCACTTACTAGTTAGGATTTCTAACAGGCCTGTCTCAACTGTGTAAATATTCTATAAGTGAATTGGGATATTCTGTGTGCAGTACAATTAGGAAGCAGATCTGTCACTCTGTCCGAGGTATTATGAAATACCCTTATAATTAATTATAAGTATACTTACTAATGTCCTAAATCAACTTTGTTTGGACATAAATTTGTGTAATTTAATTAACTTAATGGCATTACTGCGATAAGCGTGGGAGATGGCGTGTTTCTTATGTTACATGCATAGATAATTGGGGTTTCGGCATTACATACTTATGTGTATGTTTATTTATTCCTCATCTGAGTAACATATGCTTTAGGCAGTGGCAGTTCGCTAATTTGTCTTGATTAATATTTACTACAAGAAATATTCGTGTGATGAAATGTGATCTTAACGGCTATGTCGTAATTTATATGAAAAGTTTCGTTTGTTAAATATCTCACCTAGTGGTAGTATTTTTTCTTCAATTACAAAAAAAAAACGGAACGTATACGTACTAAATGAAAAGCATAAATTTTCCTAATCAGTCAAGAAATGAAAATTTTAAGTTAACAAACAATTCAAGAAAAATACAACTGAACTTAGAACTATCTTCTTATTTTATAACTATAAATTCAAAATTTAAAAAACCCCCTACTCAAGCACTTAATCGAGTAATCATACGCCAATGGTATTTTTGCAGACAATCTATTATTCTTCCCCACTTTCACCCCCATAACTTTTAAACGACTCAACCGATTTTCATGAAACATGTCTAAGAACACTCGCACGCAACTCACCTTTCATACAAAAAAAACTAAATTGAAATCGCTTCATCCGTTCGCGAGCTATGGTGCCACAGACAGACAGACACGTCAAACTTATAACACCCCTCTTTTTGCGTAGGGGGTTAAAAAGGGGTTAAAATATTTTGATTTATATTAAGGCTTAATAACCTAGTTTTACAATGGATTGGTAAAATAAGTAGACAATTTTTAAAGAAAAAAGTTTTCATGCCAAGGTTTTGGTGTAGAAAGGTAAATGGAGCATAGCTTGCACAATGCGCCAATCGATTCCACTCCTCAGAGTGGTGCCAACTAGTCTACAGCTTGTCGTCGCAGTCAACTAGACTTGTTATTCTCACTATATAATATACTGCAAAGAATTTCAGTAATAACTTTTATAGCTTTGCTTATATATTTAGAAGTTCGAAAACAGCGACAGTTTTGTTTGTTTAATATTGTGCGATGATCATATTCTTTGGTCTGTGTGTAATTTATCCATATAGGGTTTTAGTTTATTTGTATCAATACAAAATATTTTAATTATACTTTTTGCGCTGTAGCATGGTGCGGATGACAGTTGTCTGTACGACGTTTAATTAAATAAATATTTTAAATAAATATTTCGGACATCTAACACACAACGACATCTAGTCCCAAGTGAAACGAAATGTTACTGAAACTGTCTCCGCACCATGCTACAGCGCAAAGAGTATTAGGCTCATTATAACATTAGAGGCTCTATCTAGTTTGAGAATAGACGTCCATGATGTGAGGTTATTTTTGTTCCTACTAATTCATTTTTATGTAGAACCAGCCAAAGTGATTCTACTCTGCCTGATAAAAGCATGAGTAAAATCCAAGAGTGGTGGCCACCATACTCATTGCGAATGCAGGCAATGCAACAATTCAGCATGGTGACCCAAACTATGGCGGCCTATTAAGATGCTTCTGCGTCATTGGGCCTCCGGTCTCGCACTCGCCAACGAAACACGACAGCACAAATGCTGTTATTTTAGGTTGGTTTTCTATGCGAGGGTAGTCGGTCGAAGCGGCCCGTTCATGCTGAAATCAGCATGGCTCTACTACCTTGATTTAAAACAATCAAACTGTTATCTTGACTTTATCAGTGTATAAATTTCATTAAATCGCTTTAAAGCTAGTAAATTTACTTTCAATCTTAGCAAATGTTTTTAGCAAAAGATCAGATGGATTCCTCGAAATGGTTCATAATCTGGGAAACGGTAAATTTATAACTCAATTTGTAGGTAAAAGATAATTCGTTTAAAAGACTTAATTAACTGAGATAGGTAAGGGATTTTGCCTATAATCTTATTATATAACTAGTGGTTTTTTAACTTCTGTTAGTTATCATGTGGTTTATGTCCTTTGAAATTTTATTAACTGCTGATAAAGCCCCTAACAGACTAATATCAACTTATCTGTAAAATAGCTATTGATTTCGGTTTCACAAGTCTTGGATAGAGACCTATATGTCAGTTAAACGTATCAACAACTTATATCTGTTCAATAGTGTTAAATAGTAGTATTAGTAGGTTAGTAACAAAGTTAAAGTGAAAGCTACAGGTCAGTGTACTATAATAATGTTGACCTATACCTTAAGTAGAGCTCGGGGATACCGCCACAGGTAACGAAGTTATTCCACCCGATTTCGTTGCGTAGGCGGACACTAGGCGTACCTACACTGTGAACTATTTCTACAAAGAACATACTTTGAACTACAAAATATTAAACTATATTTTATACATAGGTACCTATGTATGTACAATATGTACAGATATGCCGTAACGAGTGGCTTGCTGTCTGTTAACCAAGTAGTTAAATAGATTGTACATTGCAAAGTTAAACAATCCTAACCAGACTAATCCATGGATGTGGGACGACTTCCACATACGACAAAAAAACATAATACAGCGCCATCTATCGCAGATACACGGAACAATAGCTTAACGAAATATAGAATAACTACTAATCCTGTATCGCGATATTGAAATTCTCAAGCTGATTAGCATATATACGACATCCTAACATCAACCTTTAAGCCGGGGCCTGCCAAGCACGATCACTTCTACATACCTCCCTTTGTGTTGGAGGCAGAGGTGTCTTTATCCATAGTGCAGGGTGTGCGGGGCACACGGGCGCAGTAGTGTTAGGGGCACCGGCCGCGGCACTTCTATCTAATCTACGCGCTTACTGAAGCGCGCTATGCTTACTAAAGGGCGCTAGAATAATGATTGCACACGGGCGCTTCACGGGCTAGAGACGTCTCTGGTTGGAGGGAGATGACGCAATCCACTCATCCCTCCACAAATATATGCCAATTCTTAACACATTCAGAACCATATATGTTAAACCGTCCGTCTCTGTTGCCACATAAACACTTGTGGCAATCATTACGAGTAGTCGAAGCCCTAATAAATCTGACAGTCTATTTACAGAGCTTCGATATCGCCTAATATTTGGGCTTTAGAGATGATGGCAGTCTGTCGCTGCGGACCCCAACATTGTTTGAGAAAATTTTGACATATTGGTGGTAATTCTGTTGTTGTCATCACTAAACTAAAATTCACTAAAAATTGTTTTTGGATTATGTATATACTTTAATCTCATCTGTCATTAAGTCTGGACATTAAGTGTCCATTTTTCGATATCTCAGCTGTCACTGTGTTTAGTTCAGTACCAAATAAACGCTAATCAGAGACACACGCTAGTTTATTACTTGAAAAAGAGAATTACCACCATTGTCAGTCGGTCAACTAAACGAAATTAAATTCACGTCAATTTTTCAATTATTATTTTGAGCTTTTTACTAACTAAATATTACGTCAAACGTTCTGGCTTTAATATCTAAAGTCTATTGTTGAACAAAACGAGATGGTGGTCTACACAAAGCATGTGGCCATGTGTGATGTGGGCGTTAACTAAAAGTAGGGCGGGAATATAAATGAGAGCAATATTCTACGTTTGTTCACTTTTGTGTTTGATGCTGTACATATATTTTACTTTTGGTAACCCGTAATATAAATGCCTCAATTTTAGGGTAAAATAGGTACGATATTTTTACTTTATTCTTTGTTTCACAATAGCAAATGGGTAGAATTTCATTTGTTGGAAAAATTTCAGTCTGAAATTTCGCTTTTTCATTGTATAAAGGTCAAATGAACGACGGGTCACCTCACAGCAAGTGAGTTCCCTCGTACATGGAGATCTAAAACTCAACAGTCACAAGTGTGCTGCTATTCTCTGTGTTCTCCCAATTACTTCCCCATAAATAGTTTAATCATTAAATGAATAAACCCTAAAATGGTACCTGTATCATAGAAATCAAAATATTTTTTTATTACTACACGGTTGGCCTAGTAGTTTAAGCGATCGCCACACCGCTTTCCACTGCGCCAAATGTTGTGGGTCCAAATCCCACATGGGACAAATCTTTGAGTGACACAAATTGTTGTTCTGAGTCTTAAATATAAACTGTGTGTATTAAAACAGTTTTCACTTACCTATATTTGCACTGCTTGTCAGCATTATCTTCCATCTTACACCTCCACTCCACTCCTGACTTCGGATGGTCCGAACAGCGCCGATGTACGAACTCTTCCGATGATTGTCGACCACTTCCGAATGGGATGATTTAGTGTCCAAAGTTTTATACACCGAACACGATTTTTATTTTTATCACTACCTATTTAATTTCCATGTTTTTCAGTTAATTCACAGTTTTTGCAATCTAAACTTAATAATGTTTGAAGGCTGTTTATGAAATAGAATGATAAACACACAGTTGAAAATAAATAACCATTGCTAGATACGGAAAAAATTCAAAACTAAAGAGCATATACACACATCAAAAGTGTCTAGGGATCAAGCATTTTTATGCGGATTTCTTGAGATTGAGATGTGGCTTTGGCCCTGGCCTGCTCAGTCGCCAGACTTGAACCCGATTGAGCATGCATGGGATATGCTACAGAGAAGAGCTCTGCCGAATATGGAGGGTATCCAGTCGCAAGAAGACCTTTTTTTGTTGTTGCAACGAACATGGGCGGCCATTCCACAGCGTGATTTGGATGAACTCATTTTGAGTATGCCAAACCGATTCTTGTGTTGTTAGTGTTCGCGGTAGAAACACGGATTATTAATTGTTTAAGTTACCTAATAAAATTTTAAAGAAAACTGTTATTTCAGTCTTTTTTTCGAACTTTAATGTTAGTGGTTCAAATGTCAAAAATCCTTTTATTAGGAAAATGGCAAATTTCTTTATTAATGCAAAGGTGACTTGGTTTATCGTTACTGTGACAAACGAAAACACTTTATTTAATGAATCCTTAAGGAGAAAAGTTATTGCAAAAATATATGTTGATCCCTAGACACATATGTTGATCCCTAGACACTTTTGATGTGTGTATTTGTAGGTATGAAAAATGAATGATTCATAATCGAACTACATTCATAAAACTATAATTTTAATGATTGTATTCGATGATTTTCAAAGAATCTTGTTGACAAAGAGTCTTTATGTTTATTTTTTTAAATACGATCGTAACTGGTTTGTAATACTATTATATGTACTACAGCAAATGTACTAAATAACCCAAAAATGTTTTTATTTCCATTGTTTTATAATGATTCGAAAAATAAAAATAATCACAAACTTCAAAAAAAGGAGGAGGTTTTCAATTCGACTGTATTTTTTTTATGTTTGTAACCTCATAACTTTCGACTGGGTGAACCGATTTTGATTATTCTTTTTTATTTGAAAGCTGGTGCTTCCAATGTGGTCCCATTTCAATTTGATCCAGTTCTGACATGTCATCCATGAGAAAACCATATAAGTCTTTAATTTGCATTAAGTATGTGCGCGACAAATTAACGAATAACTCAATATTCCCGTATGGTCTAATTTAAATTTGGTCCAGATTGAAGTCGGTTTTTTTTTGTTAAAATTTGTGCAAATAAATTTTGCAATCCCATCGAAATGAGAATCGCTAGTAAGCCAGTCTAGGGTCACAAGTGCAATCCCAGCTTGTGGAAACAATCAAACGTTTGATAAATGTATCTGTTTTATTTCTAAATGTAGTTATTTTAGTCAATATTATTTTTCTTAAATAAATTCTGTATTTTTCGCAAGTTCTTAATAGTTTTTCTTAACAATTTATCAATTATCTAACGGATTGTCCTACGTAGAGATTAAACTTACAACACTTAGCGCAAATTGAGATATTTAACTACTGTATACCATCCGTGCAGCCAACCCCAAGTTCGAACCTCTCTTTCCTATACTTTGCCGTCAAGATGTAGCCTAGTTGGAGACTTTAATAAAACATACCTACCTACTACGAAAGTTAACGTTGCTAATATTCTTGAAATACCGCCAAGCGTTTCCATTGATGTTAATGAAATTATCAGAATACCTCGTCATGTTATTATTTCAGAGAACTGAGTGGTAAATTATAGGAATATAGAAACACTTACTATGTGCGAGTAATGTATTGATTTCGTAGAAACGACTAAGTGATTCAATAACAATTTTCAATGTAATTAGTTTAATTTAAACTCCTTTTATTGCCGTCGAGTTCCTAGTTATTGATTCGTAGAATACTGGTTACATTTCTAGAAAGCTTTGAATTGATTTCCTCTGACATCATTTTCTTGGTTTGCGAGTTGGCTGACAATACAAGAATTTTCATAAAATAGGTGGCAAATAAGTCTCCTTATTTGCTGCCTATTTTATGAAAACTCTTACGAATTCCAAATACCAAGATGGTAAGGAACTTCTGTTACGCATGGATATCTGCAACTCATACCCTTCCGAACCCATTTTTAACCAACTTCAAGAAAGGAGGAGGTTCTCAATTCGACCGTATATATATATTCTTGAGGATATGTCTCACCAACTTAAGTCGATGCAATCCAAGATCGATGGGTTAGAGGATCAACGGAAGAACCTAATAAGCCAAATTTTTAATATCGACGAAAAGTGCGAGTATCTAGAGAAATCTCTTAAAAAGACTAGTATCGAATTAAGATATATTCCTCGAATGCAAAATGAAAACAAAGACCTTCTCTTCAACTACATAACCGAGCTTTCGAAATATCTAGGCATCACCCTCCATCCAGGTGACTTACGTGATGTTTACCGTATGCCTAACAAAAAAGATCCTTTAAAAACCACTGTAATCGCAGAACTTTCAAATACTCAGTTAAAAACTAAATTCTTAAGTACCGCCAGACACTACAATAAAACGAAGGAACTGAAGATCCTTAACCTGGGTATAGAAAATAACTATTCTGCCCTCTTTTTATCAGAATCGCTTACTGCTAAATCCAGACGACTACACTTTCTCGCAAGAGATGTTGCAAAAACAGAAAATTTTAAATACTGCTGGACCTCGAACGGCAATGTGTATTTAAAAAAGAGGGATGGCTCAGAATATATACAGATCAAGAATGAAGCACAACTTATGAGTCTGAGAAAGTCGAAGTGACTAAATATAATGTTACTTACCCTAACGCCTTATATTTTTTATGTCATTTCAATTGTTTTTATTTTCTTGAATGCATGTAAACTTAACTGTAACATAAAAATACGTAGGTACCAGACATCTACATACACACATCCACACAATATACAAAAACACGAGTTACTATATCTAAGCACAAACAATCCTACTACATTCACTATTAACAATAACATTATATCTACCCACATTCAAAAAATACCCGTGTGCATACCCAATTACCAAATATCAATTCATATACTTAATTTTATTTTATCACTAATCAAAAGCAGTTTATACAATACCGATGAAGAAAATAAACAAATCAATAACTTACAACTTAATTTATTGTTCATGTTTGTAAATGCCACATACTTGGCTCGCTTTTATTTTTATATACCGACATACAGAGTAATGATACACTTAAATTGTTTAATTTATCACTATGCTTGACAACAAAAAGCTTCTGGAAGATATTGATAGTATGAAACTAACTAATTCGACAGAATGTGAAAGTCCTGATAGTTGTAAGCAACAACTTGGTGATATCTCGAAACAATTTACTATCTTCTCACAAAATATACGAAGTATAAACAAAAACTTTAATTTCTTAATCGTACTTTTACATCGTCTACGATTTCAACCAGACGTTATTGTGTTGACTGAGTGTTGGCTGGACGAATCATCTAACGGGTTACACTTGGACAATTATAAGTGTTCTTACTCAACCAAATATATTAATAGGTGTGACGGAATAGTGATATTTACAAAGGCGGATTTACAAATATGCGTGTCGGAACCAGAATTTAATGATGCGAACTGTCTACGATTAGATATTGCTACTTATACAGTAATAGCGATTTACCGATCACCATCTTTCCAAAACATAAACAATTTTCTGATTTCTTTGGAGAACATTATAAAAACATGTAAAAACAAACACTGTGTCTTGATTGGTGATATAAATATTGATACTAAAGATAATTTTGTTGACAAACGAGCTGAAGAGTACCTAAGTTTAATGGCCCATTATGGTTATGTACCGGGGCATAATATACCAACACGAGGGCAAAATTGCTTGGATCATTGTCTAATTAAATCATCTCAGCCGTCTTCTGTTATTGTTTGTCACTCTGACATTACAGATCACTGTAGCGTACTTTGTAGCCTTGGCTCAAATATCATTAAGGAAAAACCTAAAACAACTTTCACTTAGATCAATTATGAAAGCTTATATAAGGACTTAAAGAACTTTGACTGGTCGGAGCTTTATAATATAACCGATGTCTCGCAAGCGACACAATTTTTTGTTGCCAAATTGAACAGTCTCATTGAAAAAAAAAAATCTATTCATCACCTTTGTAGCGCCAATATTATTGTAAAAAAATGGATTACTCCGGGTCTTTTAAAATCAATCAGAATTCGTGACAAATTACACATTAAGGCTAAAAAAAATCCTAACAACATTGAATTGCAAAATAAATATAAGACCTACAGAAATATTTGTATTAATTTATTACACGAACAAAAAAATAAATATGAACACAACCTCTTAGCGGAAAGTAAATATAACCTAAAAAAAACTTGGAGTTCTCTAAAAACTATCTGTAACCTAAATAAATGTAAAAACACAAATGATCATTTATTACAATTAAAAGCCGATGCTACTAATTCTGTAAACATAGTAAACAATTACTTCAGTACTGTTGGAGATGATTTGGCTAAAGCAATTTTGGATGGATTGGAAACCACGGACTCTAAGCTAAGCAGTAATATAGGTCTTACCTACAATTCAAATCAACCAGCCCAGTCACTATTTTTACAGCCAACAGATGCGGTTGAAGTTGTCAAACTCATTGGTACGCTAAAATCCAGTCAAGCTACGAGACCCGATAGCATCAGTAACGACATATTAAAACTTAACAAATATGTGATTGCCGACCCTGTAGCCTATTTATGTAGCCTTTTGCTCAACAATCTTTTACATATAAAGGTCCCTATCTATATCGCAAATTATTTAAAATTAACAACGAAATTATAAACCTGACATCACGTCGTCTTAAAAACACTATCCAGAAATGGCTAATGCAAAAAAACTATGTCGATACTGAAAACCTGCTAAACACTGGTATTTAACATCAGTCGAACATCACATCATCGAAATACATACAGTACACATTTACTAATATACAGCGTATACACGAACTCAGACCTACGCACACCTACATTCATAATATACACCACACACACACACGCACACAAACACGCACACACGCACGCATGCACACACACACACACACGCGCGTAAATATTTACACATACTATTCTATATATTTATAATTTTCTTAGCTTTTCTTTATCACTTAGCATTATCTTGTTTTTTTTTGTATCCTTTTCTTTGAATTTGATCACATCTATATAAATACCTCTATTTTTATTATAACCATTTAAAGCTTACGGAAGGGACTGGTCCCCACGACACAGGGAATCCTAGTGTGGGGACCAGAGATATCTTTGGTTCAATAGTTATATTTACCTACTGATAAATTATGTAGATTAGTTTGTAAACAAACTTTTGTATGAATAAAGATTATTATTATTATTAAAAAAAAAAATATATATGTTTTGTTGTGTGTTCACGGATAACTTTGTCGTTTATAAGCCGATTTTAATGATTCTTTTTTTAATGGAAAGGAGATATCCTAACTGTGGTACCATGATAAGGACACTAAGATCTAATCATGGCATCCAAGAGAAATCGAGTCGAACCTTGAAATCGATTTTTATTTTGTTAAAATTTTACTTGTTACCGAAGTTTTTAACCCGAAAACAGTATTGTTTTACTATTGTACACAAAACTATTACAGCTAATCTCATCGCAGTTGTTTGCAAGCAACTTGACAAATAAAGTGTTTTACACTACATATATCTTCACGGTAGTAGAACACATAACACCATGCATGCGATCTTGATAACCAAAAAAGATAAAATCGTTCATGAATTAATGAACGATAGATCTAATCTAACAGGCTGTGTTGGACTGGATTATTCTC
This sequence comes from Diaphora mendica, assembly GCA_949125395.1. Taxonomy (NCBI): domain Eukaryota; kingdom Metazoa; phylum Arthropoda; class Insecta; order Lepidoptera; family Erebidae; genus Diaphora; species Diaphora mendica. The sequence goes on from OX421315.1 coordinate 27,485,074, forward strand.
AACGTTGGCTGTACCAAATTACTTGTGATCCCTTCAACCCTTAATTATAATTCCCTTACGGAAATAGCCCTCGGATACATCAACGTCAATAGTAACAGCATTACCCAGAGTTGATGTTTTTCCTTGAACCACTTACATATTGCAGAGTGGTTTTGCGTGGTAATACGAAGATTAGGACTTTTCTTTACAACTCCCGCACTAGGAATAAATCCTGTATCGCGGGGGACTTTACAAACATACATGAAACGGACACAAAGAACACCCAGACCCAGAACAACAATTTGAACCCACGACACTTGGCGAAGTAGGAAACGGCGTGGTGACCGTTAAACCACTAGGCCAAACGTGCAGTCGAGGCCAAACCTAGTGCCCCCAAGTTCTAGTGCGGGAGTTGTCTTTTTAAGAAAAAAAAAACGATTGTACAAACTGGGTGAATAAGTGTATTTATATGCTGATAATGACGACGATAAAGATGACACACTGGGTGTGAATAGTGTTAATTTTAATACATTCTGAAAAATATAGTGTGAAGATGGACATACCCGCGCTTCACTTATGATCTCCACTTGGGTGAAGCACAAGGACTATATAGAATAAAAAAACCTTACAAAGAAACTATTTTACAGCATCTCACCAGTCATCAGTAGGAGCACGAGACGCTATATAGTCGCTAGGTGAAGCAGTCTGTCCTCGTATAAAAACAAGTGTTTAGAAATGGATCTAAACCCATGCTTTCGTCTAGCGACTTTAAATTAATTAATAAGGAAAATGTTTCTACTAATAAAACAGCTGGCACTGTAACCGTTTCATCTTCAGCTTCTACGAGTTTCCGAGCAAAAAAATCTCCTCTAATCCCAAGAAATATTCAATATATAACAAAATCGATCAGATCCCGTAAAACGAATGTCATACAAATATATTCTTAGAAAATGTCAGTCCCATTGAAAACTCTTCCTTTTAAAACCACTTGAAGTGTAAACCGCAATTTATTCAATTTCTTTATATAATATGTAGTTTTTTTATATAATAATGATGTTTATCGTTGTATACTAAGCCTTATTTGTAATGTTACTATCTCAAAGCAGTCTCAAATACTTCTGCATAAAACTATTCTCGTGTGCGAATATTACGGGAACTTATATTAGCAAAGTGTGTATTATCGTCCAATGAGCATTGAATATAATGTACTCGTATTCGAAATGTGTTAGGTAAAAGATTTTTCATGTTTGATTTTCTGTTAATCTGGGCTTTATTTTGATTTTTATTAGAATTAGACTGCATCATTCTTCATTTATGAAGGGAAGTATTATTGTAGTTTTATTACCGAGTATTTGATGCTTAAAGATTGGCAACAAATTTAAAAAAACAAGAAGCCGTTAAATCGTATATTATCATTTCCATTATGAAGGTCTGTATAACGTACTGATATTACTTTCAAAATACATCTGAACTAGCTGACACACGTACAGAAGAAATATACACATATCCTAATAACTATGTTGAAGTCATCTCATAGTACGACTTTTCCAGGTGTAATTTACTCGGCCGTAATGATAATACTAACAGAACTTTCTAAATTGAAAAACTTCAATTACAATATTCTCCACCTAACATCTAACAAAAATCCCAAACCCACGTTCCTAACAAGTTTCCCAACTTTTTACAAAGTATAATTGTTTAAATTAAGATTTCACCGTTTAATACATTTAATAATAGATGACCCAACCTAAAATGATAGACACATGCTGCCGCGGATTTTTTACTTTTTAACCCCCGACGCAAAAAGGGGAGTGTTATAAGTTTGACGTCGATATCTGTGGCATCGTAGCTCTCAAACGGATGTACCGATTTCGATGCGGTTTTTTTTTCATTTAAAAGCCCCTTTCCTTGCAGTGGTTCTTAGCTATGTTTGGTTAATATCGGTCAAACAGTGTAAGAGTATCAGCTCTTTTCTAACATGATGTAAGTAATTTTTGGCGTATAATTACTCGATTAAGTGCTTGCGTAGGGGTTTTTGACGTGACACCGTTTTACAATTCGATGGAGCCGGCTGCACGCACGAAAAAACATGACTCATGCGGCGTTACCTGACGTCATGAGAGATAGATGATTTCATCAATGTTTTGATATGACGTTGTCACGTTAAACTATCGTTCATAAACAGACTTTACAGACAACCATTTTTTTTTTAATTTTAGCTTGTAAAACGAAACAGTTCTTTCATACATTGTTTTTGTGAGACTTTAACCATTTACGTAGTTCACGCCGTACACGACGATTATAAGCGATTATAAATATTTGAAAAGTAAAGGTGTATTGTCAACTTCAATCCTATTCAAATTTAGCTCTCCTCATTTATATGTAAAGAAGGAAAAGCTACCATCAGGCGATACGTCTACTCGTTTACGCACCTATTCGATAAAAAAAGTTAGACTTAGCAGATTCTAATTCAAGTTCTATTATGATATATTATTAATGATATTTGCGTTACGTATTATAAAAGTATATTATTTTGACTGCCTCGTTGGTCTCGCGGTTGGCGTGTGCGACTGCTGATCATGAGGTCTCGGGTTCGATTCCCGGGTCGGGCCAAATGTTTGTATGATCTACAAATATTTGTTTCGGAGTTTGGGTGTTTTCTATGTATAATATGTATGTATTTACAAAAAAAAAAAAAAAAAGTATATATGTATTTGTATCAGTTGTCTAGTACCCATAACACAAGCTCTGCTTAGCATGGGACTAGATGGCGTTGTGTGTTAGATGTCCAAAATATTTATTTATTTATTTATTATTTTATTATATAAATCATACGATTTCTAGAACTTCAATTTACGTTATATATCTAAACTTATTGAATTATCCCTCTGAACTCGTGTACGACGGCGCAGTAGCTACCTGATTAAGGAAGCACCTCAACTCTACATCAAGAATTAAAGAATCTTCAAGGGGTAAATACTGATAGATATGTATGCCGTATGTCAGTGTGCATGTGTCAGAATCGAACTAAGTGGCAGGCCTATGTCCAGCAGTGGACTACGATGGGCTGATGATGATGATGATACACTTACTGTTAAGTAAGAATCAGTAATATATTATATAACTTTTTCTTAATAATTTCTTGAAAAGACAACTCCCGCATTAGGACTTAATCCTGTGTAGCGGGGAATTTTACAAACAAACATGAAACAGACACAAAGAACACCCAGACTCAGAACAACAATTTGTGGATCACACAAAGTTTATATTCCACAAAAAACACACACAAAGTGTGTAGGATTTAAACCCACAACACTCAGCCCAGTAGAAAACGGCGTAACGACCACTTAAACCACTAGGTCAACCGTGCAGTCAAAATTTATCGCCGTAGAAGGAACAGAGCATATTTAACATACTATGTAGTAGTCGAGGGTCCGTTCGCGTCATTTATGCTTATTTGATATTTGTAACTACGGAAATCACGAACATTCATACAACCCAGTTGTTCTAAGTATTCCAAAATTCCATTCTTAGTATGTGCTTACAAACGAAAAAGTATCAGCTGGAAAAAAATCAAGTTTGTAGGCCTAATGGTTTTTACGTCAAAGACTTCGTCTGTCTTGTCTATGAATATGGAGATGTCTTGTCTGCAAGATGAATGTAGTAAATTAGCAATCATGGTGTTCATGCGGCCGTGGTCACTAGGGCACGCATAACTGATCAAATTAGCTAATGAACAACCATCTTTGATTACCGCTAGCCATGGATCTATATTTCAAAAGTCAAAAGTGAAGCTCTTTGAGTACTTCCCCTTCAGGGGTGTGGATGGTTTACCCACGTAATCAGTCTCAATACATCCCCTACAGTAAAATACAGCTCTTACCTTGCGGCTTACCTTGACCCAACACATTGGGTCAAGGTAACCCGCTTTGCTGCCAAATGGGAGCATGAATCGTCGTATTATCTGAAGTTGAATAGGAGTATCCTATACAACCACATATATGTTATCTCATCCCTATTTAGCGTCAAACGTCACTAGACAGACAGATTACAGAGCGGAATCCAGAAACCCTAAGCGAAATAAATACCTATTTTATAAATTTCTTGAAAAAAACTTTATTTAATAAACCAAATTTTACAAGTATGGAGGTAGAGAAATTTTGTGTATATTCCACAAAAAAATTGTATAAATGAAAGTCATTTTAATTCCGCTCTTGTGAAGGTTTGTGTAAAATAAACTCTCAGATATAATTTTGCTACAAAACAGCATGAATAATAGACGAAGACGGCATTGTCTGAAATGGTCGTAACTTTTTGTACAAATTACATCTCATATACAAACACATTGTTCACATTTCAAGAACAGCACATTTCAACAGCAGAAAGACACTTTTGTTTCTGATTATATCAGAATATTTTCTTCATAATCTAAGTTAATACATCGGAGAAAATTGAATTACATCCACGTCTTTACTAATATGACATTGTATCGCAGACACTAGTATCTATTGTAATTATTATTAACAAAAATATACTACAAATAAATAGCAGTTTCCATGGAATGACAGATTAACCTAACCGTGGGAGAGCCACGCTTCGGCATGAATGGGCCGGCTCGACCGGAGTGATACCACGGCCTCACAGAAAACCGGCGTGAAACGGCGCTTGCGCTGTGTTTCACCGAGTGAGCAAGGATACCGGAGACCCATACCCCCAACCCTCCCCACATCCCTTTCCTCATCCCCCAAAGGTCGACAACGCACTTGTGACGCCTCTGGTGTTGCGGGTGTCCATGGGCGGCGGTAATTGCTTACCATCGGGCGATACGTCTGCTCGTTTTACCATTAAAAAAAGATGAATAATACAGAGTAATACCACCCCTATTCATCCTGTGGGTGTCATAAGAGCCTACTAAAGGAACATGACATAAGACAACAACACTGCAAACATAACCGAAACTTGACAAAACCTCTACACCAACTGTCTGCCCAGAAATAAACTGGCAACAGGCTAATTAATTGATTGGTCATTTGAAAATGTTAAGGTATATTTGATGGTTACATAATTTCTGCTCAGTAGTCTAAATTGCAGTAAAAGTGAGCATGCAACCCAATAATTGCAAATAAATAAATAAATATTTCGGACATCTAACACACAACGCCATCTAGTCCAAAACTAAGCAGAGCTTGTGTCATAACACAAGCTCTGCTTAGCTGTAGCCGTAGGGTACCCATAAGTTCTAGAACTTTTTTTCGTAAATACATACATAGAAAACACCCAAACTCCGAAACAAATTTTTGCAGGTCATACAAAGATTTGGTCCGATCCGGGAATAGAACCCGAGACCTCAAGCACAGCAGTCGCATACACTACCACTGCGCCAACGAGGCAGTCAAAGGCGGATATGATAACACCTGGACGCAGCGCCTGTATCTTACTAACAGAACTGAATTCCTCAGGGTTTTGTACAATAAATTAAGTAATTTTTACAATACACAAAGAGTTACTTTACAGTTAACACCGTACGTGAGATTTTACCTGAAAATGTGTTACAAAACCATTTTCCCGTTTCTGTTTTTCTTATCTTTATCCTTATGTCTTTTTGTTAACAATACTAGTGCGGAAAAAGCTAGTTTCGAAAATCTGGGTCAGGGAGAATCTGTTTTATTATTTACATAAGTTCCCATATGTAAAATTAAGTTTATATTAGACTATTCCTTGATATTATTCATTTTTCATTCAAAATGATTGTTAATAGTATACCATACTATCATTATTAACGCTTTAAAAGTCCATAGATTTTGTCTTTTGTTAATTTCAGTGCTAAACACTCTTTTAAACTATCTCTGTGCATAATTTATCCAAAACAGTTTAGCTATTCTGACGTGGTTTAATAACAAAATTTCATCCACGCTTTTATTAAAAAAATATAATTATAGGGACCTTTGATTTCATTTAATTTTAAAACATTTAAAAGTGTCAAGTTCATCATAATTAATAACATTTAGAAAGTTGAGTAAATGAAGAAACTTCATAATTTAATTTCGGTAACTTTTCATGAAGGAACACAAAAGCGTTGAGGACCAAAATGTTTCGAGAAAATAAAATACTATTCTGAACAAAAGCGAGTTTTCTTGTAACTTTTGTTAAAAATAATTGTACATTGAATTTAAGGAATTCACGGGGACGGAATTAAAAGCAATAGAAAGAAACAATCTCTCTCTCTCATGATGCTACATACCTAAAGATAGGCATAAGGACTTTTCCTTTTTATGGATTAGAGACTAACAAGCAAATAGTTCACTTGACACCAAGTGCCTACTGCCTCTTAGGACACCTAAAACTAGAGAGTCACAAATGTCTTTATGCTTTTTCGACAAGAAAAATCGACAAGAACTCCTTACAAGACTAGAGAAACAAGAGTTGAGTTCTGGTAACCTCGCTCATATATGTTTCGAAACATAGTTCTCTCACGAATAACAACTAAGAGTTTAGCCATATCAATAGAATGGAGAATCAATAATTTTGATGAATTTTGACCTCAGCGGCCATTCTCAACGGAGACCAGCCAACTACACATTTGATATTATAGTGCACAAGTGTATGCGTAAACACAGGTGCACTCTCTGTTCCTTCACTCTAACAATCTGATGGTAACCGACACGATTAGAAAGAGATCAGTCGCAAGACCGTCGGCTTCAAGTGATCTCCAAGGCAGGAGAGTTATGACTTCAACTTTCAGACTCCATACAATAACCCAATTATTCTAAAAGAGAACAGGCCTTAAATGAAAAGAATCGAGATATGGTATACGCACCACTCAACAAAAATTGGCTTAGACTTCGAACAAAGGGTTGAGCAAACTAGGTATTTGAAGCCAAAACCTTTCAAAGCCATAAGAGTGTATTGTCAGACGATTGTTGAATAGAAATTGGCTGCTAACACATCGTTTGATGCTCAGTATAAAGGATTTTGAACTTTCAACCTTGTGTCAGAAAGGTGAACTGAATATTCATAATGCAGTTTTAGATATACCTCCAACAACGCATACTGTTAATTGTACTTAATATGTGCGTAATTATTTTTAAAATTAAACAAGAAGTAGTTTAAAAATAAATGAACCAAGTGCAAGTCGGGCTCCGTACTATTATCTATACATTTCGAGCGTCTACCTGTTATCGTTATAAATATCGAGCAAAAACGAGCAAAAAAATTCACGTTTGTTGTATGGGAGCCCCCTTAAATATTTATTTTATTCTGTTTTTTTGTATTTGTTGTAGAAATACATCATCTCTGAAAATCTCAACTGTCTCACTATCACGGTTCATGAGATACATCCTGGTGACAGACGGACAGACAGACAGACGTACAACGAAGTCTTAGTAATCGGATCCCGTTTTACCCTTTCGGTACGGAACCCCAAAAACGTGTGATCAGGTATATATAATATTCGTCAACGTCTAAATACACACCATGACGGCTAAAATTTTCTATAAACAATTAGTAACTGAACTAAAAATAAACTAAGTCTATCTATTTACTGCAAAATTATCGAAAGCATTTTCATACGGTTTTATTCAATAGTTACAATGGTTCATGGGTAAGATAACCTATGAACATGCTTATTATTAACACATATATTAGCTAAAATGTAACCAAAGTAGTTTAAGATCTCAGGAAAACAATATGACGACTGTAATTTATACCAAAATGTGTCGCGTAAATACAACAGCTACATGAAAATGAAAACAATTTAATAAATCATTTCTTTGTAAGTTAAGTTTCTTAAGTTTTTAGTAAATTATAAAGCTATAATTGCTCTGTAAAGTTTAAACAAAACTTCCATTTGCCCTACTTGTTAACCCAGTTTCAAGGTTTTCGTTGAGAACAATTTGTGAGTATGATTAGGGTACGTCCGACTTTTAACAAAGTTATAATTTAATTCAAAGACTCAGGCCTCAGTAAGACGTGTGCGTTAGTCTAATTGACTTTGAAACAATACTACCTAAACGTGAAATGATTTATTCATACACAAACAAGATTTACATACGTATTATTTTGTCGTAGATTTGACTAGATATTTACCTTGATTGATTCATAAACGCAGAGCGTAAAGCGTTAGGGTTACAAACTTGAAATGGTGGCTGCAATGCCTTTTATGACAGCACCCGAAAAGAAAGGATTTTTGGGAATTTTATCATCGTCATTTAAAATTTAACTTTATCTACCATCTTATATATACTGTAAGCTAGACTAATATTACAGTAGACAAAATGTAAGCTTTGAATATGCCTCTGGTGATCCGTTTGGGTGTATACAGTAATAATAATCTTTATTAACAGTCCAGTGATTACTAGGGTAGGGTATTTTACTGTATACGAGAAAAAATCTAAAAATAAATTTTTGAGATACCTTTGGCAAAAACCAGTCGGAAAATGTTAGTTCATAAAATAATAAAATATTTTTTATAATTTATTTCAAAGTTTTCAGTTTTTTAATCTGTTCTATAACACCATAAAATAGTAGCCACCATGTTATTACGGCACACCGCTTTGTAAGTACACTAAGGTGTCAACCTTTGTGTGTCAACAGATCAGCGTATGCTTTCAATTGTTTGTTGAAATTATATTCATGACATCCACATTCTACAAAGCGAACTGACGTCATTACCACAGAGCAATATGGCGTCCACTGCGTCCAGCGTTTTTGACAAATTACGAGCGAAATTTGAAAATGTAAAATTTAAATGCATTTTATGGCACTTATCGATTGAATAAAATTTTGTGTTTTTTTCTGTAGTTTAATAGCACTATAGAATCTAATTAGACACTTTTCAAAAATGGGTTGTAGTACCTACCCTATTGTGTATCAATTTTAGCCACACTATGCTTGGCCTGCATCGCGGAAATCTGCGTAAGTAGGTCGTAATGTTGGACCAAGACAAAATATTAGTTAAAAGGTTATGAAGTAATTACGAAGTGTAATTTTAAGTACTTATTTTGAAATACAGGAAGACACATTTTCCCATTTGTAGAGTACAAATATAATTTACATGTAAATGCTTGTAAATTACCTATATTTGCGCTACCATGCTCTTTGAAGTGTGAAGTAGATACCTAATAACACACTTAAAGGAGCACAGTAGCGCTTGTATTCAGCAACCAACGTGCTGATGAGAGAGATAAGTATAAAATAACTAACATAAAACGAATATGTTAACAATAATGAGTAAAACAAATATGTAATTAAAGTACTCAACATAATTAACCTACGCCTATTCAAAAGTTAAACGCTAAATGGGTGCTGTCAGCATTTGAAACTGTGCCTGTTGAACTGTGAGATTTGAAAACAAAAGTGTAACCTGTAGACTAGGTCAGTTTATTAAAGAATATGTTATTATAATTCTTTATGATTTGAGGGCACTGAAATCTTTGATCCTTTTTTTCCAAAACTAATATATCAGAATATCAAAGCAAATTGATAAACAATTGTTACTTGCCCAAAATTACGGTTCCAGAATTTTGTTCAAAAAGATACAAATGACGTAGTATCTTTAACGCCGAATTAGTTATAGGGCATAAGAAAACATGTTGACATAAATAAAACGGGAGCCTACGATAAATAACAAATTACAACCAATTTATATGAACGTTTTGATAAATATCTGCTATCATCGTTACGAGCTCCTGGCTCATATTTCTTAGAAGCAATTCCTGTTCAGGTTCTATCAAAACAGATTGCTTTAACGCTCACACTAAAATATGTATTTTTGTTAGCTCGCTGAAACCCCACTGCAATGGTGGATTGTTTGGCATTGTAATAATATTATTATTTGCTCGGAAAGCTTAGGTACAGTCTGACAAGATAAGCCAGTTTGCCTAAAATAAATTGATATATACGCTCTTTCACATAAGACATTGATATTCATGCTGTGATTTACGTGGATTTAACCGCGAAATATATTACATAATTTAATCATGTTTTAATCAAACAATGCTTCCTTCGTATGTATCTTATTAATTCATTCTTATGTATCTTATGTACAATAACATAATTTATGCAATATAATATAGTATAATACTTAATAAAATATAAGTAATGAGTATATAATCGATAAATAAGTTAAGAAATACAATACCAATTTTTAAAATTTTATGTGATGATGAACAATGTAATAGATTATATTTTTAGTTTTATTTAATATGTGGCGACTTCCAGCCTGGTTACCCCTACGGCCTCATCAGCGTCTAGGCACAGCACACTGCACCTACGGTCCATGTAAGCAGAGCATTTTTCTCCCGTCTACGCAGCAGCCAGCCACTACGCAGCAACCGCCCCGACTCACTGGGGACCTCACCGCACCACCGCGCACCGCCTGCCATCCCGACTCACTGGGATCAGCGGACTTCAGCCCCGACTCACTGGGACTAGCGGCACTCAGTTCCGACTCACTGGAACTACTCACTCCTGGCACTGGCAAGCTCCACAACAGAGCACAGACAGCTGACTCAACAATGTATCAACCTCCGGTCTTGGAGTGGAGTGATGTGGCGACTTCCACATACAGCGCAACAGAAATATACTAAAGCGCCATCTACCGAAGTTACACTGAACTACGGAGTAACGAAGGAAACTAAGAAACTACCAATCCTGAATCGCGCAGTGAAAATTCTCGCGCCGATAATCATATATACAACATCCCAACATCAACTGTTGGGCAGTTGGCCCACCAGGCATGATCACCTCGCCTGGTCGGAGGATCCTCCCTTTGTGTTGGAAGGACACGGCACACCCGTCCCTCCACAAATATAATTATTTTTAGGTCATAATGTCTCTTTATAATTATTTGCATGCCAAAACAAGGCAGAATATGGTATGATCAAAAACCACCAATGTTACACCTGGTAATAACCTATGTTCCATGGAAATAAAAATTTTATTTCATTTCATCTATACTAATAGTATAAAGAGGTAAAGTTTCTAACTTTGTTTGTATGGTTGTAGGGGGTAATCTCCGGAGGTACTGATCCGATCCTAAAAAATCTTTCACTAACATAAAGCTGACGCTTTATGTTAGTGAAATTGATTGATTATTCATTATTATTGATTATTATTGAACAAAAAATTAGTACTTGTAAATGAAGTCGAAGAAAAGCGAGCGGTTAACGCCCAACTAAGTGGGGACGGATCGCCTAGTGTTATCATGTAAACGTCTTCTTGCTCTAGCGGTTAGCGTAAAGAGTGTTATTAAGTTTTCTGATTATAGAAGTGCTCAATAGTAGTCCGGAGTTAGGAAGTTGGGGTCTTAATCTCCTTGTTTCGGAGATCATGTAAAACCGTCGGTACTAAGCCTGATCTCTCCCCGGTCGTATCGGATAGCTACTGAGGGAATAAAGAATGTTTGCACACACATTTGTGCACTATAATATCTCCCGTCTAGTTGACTGGTCTCCGTTAAGACTGGTCGCCGTGGCTTTAATTGGCTAGGGGAACATCTTAATCTTATAAACGACTAGCTGACGTGTGACCACTTCGTTGGTAGTTAAAAAAATTTAAGCGAATCCGATTACCGCGAAAAAGTCTTTTCATTTTTAATACTCCTAAATATATTATACTCTCTGGGAAAAGAGTCCCAATTATAACTAAGAAAAGGACAGTGTAAATAACGATAGCGCTGATCACACTATTCCCCTATGCAATCTTTTTTATGACTTTCTTGCATTTTAAACAAATTGCATTGTTAGTTAAGTCACGAACATTCTGAGTATGCGAGATATAAAGTCAGTCGAGTTTCCCTATGGAAATGTCAGTAACAACATGTCCGCTTAATCCCGGTTTGCGAGGCCACTGCTTCCGTACTAACGTAACAAAGAAAATCATATGTGGGTCTTTTCATTTCTTCACTGAACATGGTTTTCAATGAAGGATTCTTTTCTTACGAGAAAATAATTTGTATCTTTACTTATGTACATATATAGTGATACAACAAAATGTATTATGTTACAATACAATACTCGAGATAATATATTACTGTGCCCGCAGTTTCTTTCGCCTTTATGTGAATTTTATCCAAAAATACATTTTTCTGGAAAGCAAACGTTATTTTCTATATCGGTAACGACTTAACGAGTGTTCCAACATCACGCCTATGTAATAAACAAACACTCTGTATTCGTATTTAAAAAATACCAGTAAGATATTCTTCAAGCTAATTATCTTTTTCTACATAAAGCGATGCGACAAAGAGTTATTTGCTTCAAACAAAACTACCTAATTAAGTAAACCGACCCCATTAATTGTACCACAATGCGACCAATTAGCAAAGTATTTGACGGCGTTAACTCAAACAAAAACAAGGCTAGTTACTTAAAGAAATAAACAATTTAACATTAACTTAAACCTGGGTCCATATAATAACTAGCTGACCCACCCAACCTCGTTCACGTTTGCTGTTGCACGTAGCGTAATAATTTTCCCCCGTTTTTGTAACATTCTTCATTAGTGCTCCGCTCCTATTGGTCTTAGCGTGATGATATATAGCCTTTAGCCTTCCTCGATAAATGGGCTATCTAACACTGAAAGAATTTTTCAAATCGGACCAGAAGTTCCTGAGATTAGCGTGTTCATGCAAACAAACAAACTCTTCAACTTTTTATATTAGTAAGTATAAAATAATGAATCACCAAATGACCTACTACCAAAAACTCGAGAATAGCTCTACTGATACGGCAATTATTGCTTTGTTATGAATATGAATATTTGATGAAAAAGCGTAAAATTGCGAGAAAAATAGTAACAAAATACCTTTCTATTCCCAAATAAACCACTGCGTAAATCATAACACCTGACCGAGCTGTCAAACTTTGACGTTAATAAAAAAAACTCTGCCAATATTATAGGATACTAGCTTTTGCACGCGGCTTAGTAAGTCGGTTATCGCAGTAAAGTATCTCCATGCTAACTTCATGTAACAAAATATAAATACACGTAAAGCTTATTCTAATCAGCACACTCAAAAGTCAAACCACTTCATATATTCAGAGGGATTTTGCAGGAGAACACACAAAGGACTAAGGAGTCTTTTATTATTTCTTGCAAGAAACAGCACCTCATCCGCTGCCCAGTAATACTGTCAATCATCTTAACCCTAAGGCCGTCCTTAGATGTAGGACTGTAGGTACTGTACCGAACAAAGGCATTTTCCGCACACAAGACCGTTTCTGAGCCGATTTAGCTGATGTTGGTTTTAGAAATGTTTGTCGTAGTTCAGGAAAGGTTAACGGTGAAAAATTAAAAATAACTTGAAAATCCAAATGTCACGTGTTTAAAATAGCAGGCACAGCTAGTCTATATACATAAAAGCGAAATACCACTCACTTATTAATCACGAAATCTCAGAAACTATAACAGCTACAACCTTGAAATTTGGCAGGTAGGTTCCTTATAGGGTGTAGACATCCGCTAAGAACGGATTTTACTAAACTCCACCCCTAAGGGGGCAAATCAGGGGATGAAAGTCTGCGTGAGCGAAGCTGCGTGCAAAAGCTAGTTTATAATAAATATTTCGGACATCTAACACACAATGCCAACTAGCTTCAAACTAAGCAGAGCTTGTACTATGAAAGCTAGATTGACTGATAGAATATTTTTTTTGTAACCACATACATATAATACATAGAACACCTCTGAAACAAATATTTGTAAATCATACAAACATTTGGTCCGATCCAGGATTTGAACCCGAGACCTTGAGCACAGCAGGCCTATACACTACCACTGCGCCATCGAGACAGTTAGTTATAAGTAACTTAAGAAAATTACTTAGTTAAAATTTTATTGTTATCCCAAGTGGCACTTTTTTCTTTTGACGTTCATGAATTTAATTATTTTATTTCTTTCACTATGTGGGCTTGAAGTTACACAAATACATAACCATTATATGATAACGCTAATTATGAACTGTATAATATAAAATGGGAAGGAATTAGAGATTCTACTCGTATATAGAGCTCGAAGAGGTCATATGGTTCATGAAGCGAGTGTGTGTGATGGCTCTAGAGAAATAACAACGTGCTCTATTTATCTGACATGTTGTTTAATTGTATCTATTTTGTTTTGTTTCTTTATATACCTACATATGTTTATATTCCGTTTTTAGGGTTCCGTACAATGAAAGGGAAAAAACGGAACCCTTATAGGATCACTTTGTTGTCCGTCTATCTGTCTGTTAAGACCCTTTTTCTCAGGAATGCGTGGAGATATCAAGCTGAAATTCATATCAGATACTCAGGTCTACTGTCCCTCAGAGCTGTGTAAAAATCAAACTCCTAAACCAACGCAATCAAAAGATATAGCCGTTTATGCTGCAAATTTTCGACACTCGCAAGGGAATCAAAACCTACAGGGTACTTCCCGTGAACTCAGAATCTTGAAGTTTGGTACGAAGCAACGTAGAGGAATAATTGCGAAAAGCATTTTTTTTACATCATATAATAAACCGTTTATGATGCAAAATTTCGACACACGCAAGAGAATCAAAACCTACAGGGTACTTCCCGTGAACTCAGAATCTTGAAAATTGGTACGAAAATTGCAAAAAGCATACATTTTTAGTTACATCATATAATATACCTAGATGTTTATTCGAAACCCTCGATGCGCGAGTCTCATCTCGCACTTGGCCGGTTTTTTATTCTGTTTTCAGTTCAAGAATAGATAAATTTTCTGTTATGAGGTTTTTAAGCGTACTAAATACAAAAAAGGACTCTAAATTGTCTCAAACTTTTAATTTTCTGCGAATTCACGTTCTTTTTTAATAAATAATGTAAACATTTTATGGCCTCGTGGGCTAACTAGCAGATAAGGCAAATGGTCACCTATAACTCAAGGAACGCAAGTATCCGTCTTGTCATGTCTTGGCTTGCTTGGTTCATACACCAAATAAAACAATAAAAAATAAAAATATTCGTATATCTTCATTTCATATAAAAGATTTGAGGAGCGATTTGATATAAGAAAGTATTTACACCAGCTAAACCAAAATATAGAAACACATATACCATATAAATATAGTAATGCACCTATAATAAAAATGTAACAGGTCCAATTCTGTACATTAAAGATATTTAGAATTTTTTTTTGGAGGGCTCGCTATAATTGATTCTGAAGCCAAAATTGTTTTTTATTTTTTATTTTTTGTATGTCTGTCTGTCTATCTGTCGGTCTGTCTGTCTGTTTCTTGGCCGCGCATCACGTCAAAGCTACTGAATGGATTCAAATAAAACTTGGCATGATTTGAGTTCATACTACGGGGTAGGACATAGGATACTTTTAATCCCGAAATTCAGCAC
This sequence comes from Diaphora mendica, assembly GCA_949125395.1. NCBI lineage: Eukaryota > Metazoa > Arthropoda > Insecta > Lepidoptera > Erebidae > Diaphora > Diaphora mendica. The sequence continues at coordinate 27,500,403 of OX421315.1, forward strand.
GGTTTCTTGGAGATAGGGGATAGAAGCCAAAATATGCACTTAGTTGTAATTCAATAACATATAGTATAACCAGTATAACATATAGATTTCATTCATTCTTTTTTTGATAGAAAGCAAGTACTTTAAATATTGTTCCGTAATCTATTTATTTGTTTATTATACGAATTTAGTGTGTATTTATCGGTTAGTTTTATAAAATCCTAATAGATGGCGGTTTGGCATCTAAGTAGCACAGATATCCGACAGATATAGGTGGCGACGTATTTCTATTTCTAGATTATCCGGTAGATCGCGCCATATTTCTATTTCTAGAATTTTCAGAAATGTAGAAAATATTTACAAATAAAATGTGGCGGTACGAAGTTCGCCGGGTCAGCTAGTTCATCATAAAATGCACAATGGGCGGTCGTTTCATAAGTACCTACGCAATTCTTTCCAGGCAATTGTCCGACGGATAGGAGTGTAATAAAATCAACGTGGGTGTTCTAGTGGCTTAGTAACTGAACTCACAAACTAATAGTACCTATAAAGTAATAAATTTTGAGTCTCAAGAGAATCAAGTGAATCGAGAATCCTGGTCATCCAGGTACTATTAAATATAACGAAGATCAATTACTTAAATAATTAAAGCATGAAAGTGTAATAAACATACAGCTTTGCACTTGTTACAGTTGCATTCGATTCATATGTATACTAGATTATCTTGTCTAACGACTTTACTTCCCATTTTAAATAACAATAAAAATTACCGACAAATATGTGGAACTTTGTTACAGTTGGTTATATATTAGTCAGCTGGCTGCCTGGCGGTCTGCCAACTCGCGATCGATACTCGTATAGATTTGGCTTGGCGCGACATACAGTCTAGGTTACCTACTTTTCGTGTTCTACCATCCACTAAAGTGAAAAGTTTTCAATTTGAACCTCAAAAAGTTATAATAGAGATACGTTTTGCAGTGACTTTATTCGTGAAACAAATTTATACCACACTTATTTTTTTTATGTATCAAGCTTTCTACACGAAGGACTACATAAATTTTGTTCTATTTTTAACTCGTCCAACCTTCAGCTTTCACTTGCACTTATTTTAAATAATAACTTTATATATCTTAAAGATGATAAGATACACCTGGCTAAAAACGAGCACCCATGTCTTTTAAAATTTTCAGAGTTAAGCTGCTAAGAAAACTAGGATAAATTGTTTGTCATGTCTGATTGAGCCGACTTCAAATATAATTGATGGTGGTGCTAGAATACTCTCGCTGCAGTAAGCGAGGACTAGGCTAGCGTATATGCGGCCAAACGCTACTGAAAAACAAATTTGTGTAAATAGATTTTTTCAATATTGTCTAAAAAGTAAATAACTGGCGAGCGTGGGCAAATAAAAAGAGCGGAGTCCATTTGAAATAAAGAACTTGGTTAACGACTTCAGATCTCAAACAAAAGCAAAAGGGCTAAGTCTTTTTAAGTATTGTTTAAATATTGATTCGATCTCAACAACAAAGAAGCGTTTGGCAAACTGTAAGGCCTTCACAAACTTCCTTATTTATAAACGTTCAGTATTGTTAGAAAGCAACAGACAATAAATTGTTGTAATAATAGGTTTTATATTGTGAAGTTTTAAGTCAAAATTATGAACAAATAACACAAACTTAAAACAGAAGATTTTATATTTGGGTTCCGTGTATTTTTATCAATATTCACCGATATTTCTTTTATTTAAGGACTGAAGCTATTGCAATGATAGTACTTGTTACTCGACTACGACAATACAACGGAAATTTAATAGTTTTGATAGTCCATGTATATTAGTATGTTTCACCGTAGCACCTAAACTACTGAACCGATTTTAATGAATAAAGTGTCAATAAATTCGTAATAATGATATGCCTAAGTGACACAGCCTATGTAAATTTTGTCAACAAGTTTTATGTAAGCAGGGTGTAATTTTATACTTTTTCTTGTATACTTTAATTGTATGATTATTATTTTTTTAATTATAACAACCAGTTAGTATTGTAATACGTTTTATAGACTATTAATCTGAACCAGCTCATGCTAATATTACAAAATGTTACAACCCACTTATGATAAAGATAGTGAACACCATCACTACATATTATAAAACATCACTACATGTTATAAAACAAAGTCCTCCGCCGCGTCTGTCTGTCTGTTCGCGATAAACTCAGAAATTACTGCACGGATTTTGTTGCGGTTTTTACCTATAGATAGAGTGATCCTTGAGGAAGGTTTTCCTATATAATTTGTTAAGTTTTTAAGTATATTTGGTTAAAATATAATGATATTTGTTGAAGACGTCGGAAAAAATTAAACCGCACATCTTCTGGGGGTAATAATTTATATTATATTTTCCGTAAGGAGTCCGTGCGAAGCTGGGATGAGTTTCTAGCAATAAATAATTTAAAAGTGGATTATCATTAGATTTCAATTCGTAAATCCTAACGAATGCCACAGCTTAGGATAAATCTCTACAAATTGACAGAGATATGGAAGGGAAGCTAAATCTCACCTGAACAAAGATTTACTGCGCAGGTGAAGCAATTTAGTTCACATCTGTAATCGCAATATTTCACTATCACGAAGGAACACTTGAGCACTTATTTTGCTTTTACACTAGTTTTGGATTGAAAAAGCCTAACTTTACTCTTACGGCAAAACGTAATGATCACTTTTGATGAGTATCGATTCGACAATTAGTTCAGTTTTGACAGATTATATCAGATTTGAATGTCAAAACTGTTTATTCCTAAGTGTTTAGGGTTTGAATTACATATTTTAACAACATCGATGTTAATAAACATTTGGCACTTTTCTACTTAGGGCCTTAAATGTGACAATAAGAGAATATATATAGGAATTATTTACCCTTCCTTCTATCTGAAATCCTTATATTGTGAAAAAACTTTTAAACAATATTGTTTCTTGCAATGCACCAGAAGCTACAACAGTATGCTACAGCAGCTACGTCGTAGCAAGCTACGAGAAACTAGTACGACTTGTATAATGTAATTCACGAAGTTAGGTCAAGAGCAAATTCTTTGAGCGTTCTAAGTGCTTCACTTCTGTAGAATTTAAATTTTTACGGATAAGTACAAGGATAAAATATAAGTGCAAGGTTTTTGCAGAACCTACAGCTATCGGGATAACTGTCATTGTACGTATTATTCCGTAGTGAAAACTATTAAATAGAAATCCAATCAAATCCAAACATATGGTCACATAGGCAGTTTTAAGTCGAAACAACATATAAAAAACAATAAAATTTCATATTAGAATGAAAAAATATTTTATTGGGAGAGGCATTAAAAAAATAACAGCATCGAACATAAAATCTTGAAAGCAATAAAGAAGTAAATGAAACGTCTTAAAATATAATTTCAAATAGCCTTTTTTATTGGTCCATCATTTATTTATTAAGTTGATGTACGTACTATAAATATCTGTGTTTTAAAAAGTGTTTTAGAAACCCACACGCATAGAGCATCACTGTAGGGTGTAGCCATACACAGGCGTTCCCCTCTGTCAAAGTATAAGCCCAAATGGGCCTACGCGTTACCCTGTTATGACACAGAATGAATTTATATGTGTGTGTGAAATTCTAAATGTTTTATTTGAATTGGTATGTGTGAGTTCGTAGTGACAGGCAATTGTTTTGTATGTGAGTCTGAAATGTGTAAGTGGTAAGATATCCCCCCGCAAGAAATGACAGACAGGCTATGGCTGCTTCCCTCCGTTCAGTGCATAGAGGTATTATAGATAGAGCAGGGGAGCCAGCCATCCCTCGGTTGGAAAGAGAGAGACGATCGCGGTACCTATCTGTCTCTCTCTACTCGCGTATGCGAAGTTAGCGCGGAAAAGCAGCTTATAATGTTGCTATTTACAAATGTGTCAATTGGCGGCCTTATCGTTCATGGCGATCTCTTACATACAACGGACGGAAATTATGGTAAGTGAAGTTAATTATTATATAATATTATGTATATGTGTCATACGCATAATAGTGTGGGCAATGCTTTCTTTTTATTCATTAAAAATAGTATATATCGATTAGTTGACCTGTATATTGCATTGATTTAGATGCTGCCGTCGATCTAATTTTATTTATGACTAATAATGAGAAGTTTGTCGTGTTAGGACCGACCAAGTGTGCTCAGACACATTTTTACTTGCACTCCAGTGCTATCTTTCTCCTCACCTGTCAAGGACATACGCTAGCTTGCACCGCCGGTCATTTTTCCTGCTTCCTTTAAATCGCTCAGACAAACATATACGAGTATATGAATTACACCTTTACAGAATAACATTTATTTACATTGATGATGTTATTGAAGAAAGGTGTGTCTTTCTGTTCGCCTGGCAGGAACTAGTGCTCATCGGAATCGCCTGACAGTTTGTTTTTGAACTTCTTAACGAATGAACTAAATCCTAAAATTCAGGCTTACAGGAACAAGTTTTTTTTCAAATTTTTTTACACTTTCAAAAACATATTAGTTGATGATGTGCAGGGCTGGGGCTGCCAGGCGATGGTTACCGTACTTAGCACGTTATGAATCATCACTACAAGAGTTTCTAGCCTTACAGACACACAGTTAGTCGAAAGGTTAAGTAGCTCTCTTACTAGAACTCGCACGGATATCTTTGATATTTTCGGCTTTCCTGTACTATAATATGCATGTATTACACATATAAACCTTCCTTCTTGAATCACTCTATTTATTGCTGAAAATTGCTTTATAATCCGTTCAGTACTTTAAAAGATCTAAGTGAACAGACAGCAGAGGCGACTTCGTTTTATAGTTTGTAAAGAAGTGTAGATTGTATGTTAGAATATTTCATTACTGTTCACGCTCTAAATAATTTCGCATCTAAGCCACACCATACCTGACCCAATCAATAACGGCCAGATTCCTTTCAGATGGCCCCAACAAATGGCGGGGCATTTTGACACGGTCGAGATATTGTGCTGTAATAAATACCAATACGCAATACACATAGCTCTTACTGTGATTTTAATAATTAAAGAAAGTAGAATGGGACATACGATGCGAACATATGGTTGTACGAATATAAATAGTTGTAGTGTACTGATTAAAATTGAGAAAAGAATAAAGGAATGGTTTTGGATAAAAGGGTGAAGGAAGGGCGAATATCTAAAAGAGTTTATAAAGTACTTACTTAGGTGTGCGGCGACACGTACGAAAGAAGGGTGTCGTTAAAACACCGACGCGCGTATATCAAAGGCCTGATCGATGTCTATGAGTTCGCTAGGACGAATTATATGTTAGAATAACAGCCAATGATATTCTGTAATCTCTACCTACCCTGGGCGGTAATAATAATAATTAATTTCAGACATCACACACAAGGGCCACACGGCAGTCTGTTATCAATCTAGGCAGAACCTGTACTATGGAAACCAGATAACTGATAAATATTAATAAATTTAATTAAAAAGCTTTTTAAAAACAAGCTTTTACTGGAATGCCTCGAGACGAATCAAACGAGTCCAAACTCAATGATGTTGCGACGTTTCTTAACAGAGTTCCTATGGCCACCTTCCAGCTCCAGCATCAGATCAGCTCCATGTCATTATAATATTGTATTGTCACGCTGCATACATATGCTTGCAAAATTTCAGCAAAATCGGTTGGTGATATCTGCTTCAAAATTCAGTTGCAAGATTCCACCCGAACATACAAGCATACATACACATACACTGCAAGTTAATAGCAAGCTTGTAAAATGAGATGTAATTGTGTGTATTATAATTATATGAATGAGTGATAGATTGAATATTTGTCTGCAACAGCTTGTGAATATAGCAATGTTAAAAGTTTTTTATATGCTTCAAAAACGCAAGGCTGACATTTTTAGGTTGCAGTACTAAATATACAATACATGAATAAGTTGCAAGGCGTCCCTAGTGACCAAAATTATTGTTGACTATATCGCTAAATTAAATATTTTTACTCAAAAAAATTGGCTGTCTGCAAAGTCGGTTTACGGACGATAGTTTAACGTGACAACGTCATAACAAAACATTGATGAAATACGAGTACAACGACGTACAATGAGCGTAACGGGACAACGAGTCATCCATTTTCCTGCATGCAGCCGGCGTTCATCGATTTATTAGACGCTGTCGTGTCAAAATACTGAATTACGGAATTCTATGAAAATAAAGCAATTTGACACGGGATAGTTCACAGTCACTTCATATCTCTGAAATCTCGCGCTATGATCATCATAAGGCACTGTTTTGTAACTATTTCAAACAATCAATAAAAAGTAAATCTTTTACTCAAATAAAGTAAATAAGCTATCGGGTAGGTACCAATTTATCTACCCAAGTTGTCCTAAGTAAATAAAAGAATATAAAATCGTTTACTCAAACAGTAAGTACTTCTGACAATCAACGGATAAAAAACTCTTTGAAATAAAGGCCCTTAAATTTCCAATCTAAGTAACTTTGAAATTGAAATTGGTTGAAACGAATAATTCCGACTTGTTCATTAAGTATACACAGAGATTTGTGTTATTTAACTGACTACGAAATTCGAGAAGTTCGTCAGTTTGTTATCATTGGAATCTTTTATTAATTTTTTTAGACTATGTTACATAAATGATGAATTATTTTACGTTTCAAGCATTTTGCAAATCTGATATGTTAATGTCTGATTATGGGATCTTGAGCAAATATATATATCATCTATAGTGATTTTTATTTTTTCATGGTGAATAGGCTAAACGGCAGAAGGATCATCAAGGTAGTAGAGCCACGCTGATTTCAGCCCGAACGGGCCGGCTCGACCGGAGCGGTACTACCCTCGCACAGAAAATCAACGTAAAATGACAGCCTTCACGCTGTCGTGTTTCGTTGGTGAGTTCGAGACCGGAGGCCCAATGATGCAGAAGCATCACTAGCCCGCCATGGTGTGGGTCACCATGCTGCATTGTTGCATTGTCTGAGTCATTTTGGCAGTGTCAAAGATAAAAAAAATTAAGGAGAAGTAACTACTGCTGTCCATGGATACTCGTTAGTCCAGAGCTAAAAGTGTTGTGATAATCTTTTAGTATCCCCGCTAGAATTACGTGGCTGTTCATTCATTACTGCTACTGCGTTTCCTAACACCAGTTATTGTGAGGCTCGGCGTACCGGCGTGATGAGACCATGAGGTATTGATCTCATCACGCCGGGCCATTTGAAGAAAGTAGTGAGAGCACAATTTGATGACGTAATACTAAAACCACTCATAATGAATGGAACTTATACATAATTACTACTGTTTAAAATATTCACTAGGTTTTGCGAACGTTTTCAACGACGCTACTAATTTATTAATTACTCTCGGCTTTTTCCTCCACAATATTAATTAAAGTCACTACACGTGTTACTTTGAGTTTGTTGGACTTATAAAAGGGGAATATCAATAAAAGTTTTTTTCTTAATATATGAATACGTTACATTTAATTTAGTTAAGCTTTGAATTTTAGTAGTCGCTTAGATATTCGTAATTATTGTTCGTATTATTTTTGGCTTGGCACCGACTTCAAACAATTTTAGGTACCTAGCACACATTATAATACTACTTAATTTAAATGAATAAATACTTAGGTATATACAAGAATTGTCACATAGAAATTTAAGAAGAACCAGTTTGTTTTACGCTTTTTAGTGTTTCTATGCGTGTAGTGTAGAAGGAGATGGTCACCATACTCATTGCGAATGCAGACAATGCAACATCGCAGCATGGTGACCCCACACTATGGCGGCCTAGTGATGCTTCTGCATCATTGGGCCTCTGGTTTCGCACTCACCAACGAAACACGACAGCACTGACGCCGTAATTTTAGGTTAATCTTCTGTGCGAGGGTAGTACCGCCTCGGTCGAGCCGACCCAACCGTGCTGAAATCTGCGTGGCTCAAGTTCAACCATATCGTAGTAGACTTAAAGCCGATCCATAGCTAATTATGGAAAAAGGCTTGGAGGTTAATGACATAAGATCTAAATGTTCTTCGTACAGTGTTCTTTTTAAGTGAAAAGTTAATTAGCTATAAATCAAACATTATTTTAAGTGGTAGACGCAAAATATTCCATTTCATGAGTTAAGTACGTAATAGCTCACGATATTCATGAAACTCAACCTAAACGAATTCACGAAACATTTAATTGTGGTAGTAAGAATAATGTTGAAATTATTCCTTTACGACGCTCTTCTGCTGAGTGCGATATGCCTGATAATTATAATGCCCATAATACGTATACGTCGTTGATTTATATAGGTATGTCGTTTTACAGAACGTCCAATAAAACGCCTGAATCTCAATAAAGGAATTTATCAAAAAGCCAAAACTTAAAAAATAAAAAGCTTTTAAGACTATCTACTAAACTAACTGTGTTGTTAATACCAAGGACATGAATAAAATAGCGAATGTCTGAACACGCTAATGCTACTCAAAACTAAATAATACTTGAATTAACGCTTTGACGTCTCATCTTTATCCAAATAAATGTGTTGTTGATTATGTGTATTAGATCTTAGAAGAGTATAATAAATACAACTATACTAATATATAAAGCTGAAGAGTATGTTTGTTTGTTTGAACGCGCTAATCTCAGAAACTACTAGTCCAATTTGAAAAATGCTTTCAGTTTTAAATAGCCCATTTATCGAGGAAGGCTATAGGCTATATATCACACGCTAATATGTATAAACAAAGACCAATAGGAGCGGAGCACCAATGAAGAATGTTTCAAAAACGGGGGAAAATTATCACGCTACGGGCAATAGGAGACGCAAACGAGGTTGCGTGGGTGGGCTAGTTTTTTATTGTTATAGTTATTGTTATAAATGCGAAAGTTTAAGACGATGGATGTGTGGAAACATTAATTTCAAACAAACATTTTACAATTACCAGTTCCAGTTTATAGATCTTCTGGCGAAAATTGACAAAAACCTTTTAACTTCTGACACTGATAGTCTAGTCCTAGTCTTTGTATATTTGCCGTTCTTGCAAATTTATCTGGATTGGGTGTACCGTGAAACATTGTTGAGAGGTTTTCCTTCTTTACATTTACCGCATCCTTGTATAAAACTTTGAAGATGACATGATTTGATTTCACATGAGAAAAAACAAATAAGTAAAATTATAAAATAAAGAAAAGAGAAGGACCTAGGCAAAGGGCTCCAGCAAATACCAGAAGCCTCAAATAAAAGCAATGGAACTGAGAAATTTAATATAAGTCAGATTCAGATAAAACAGTGACATCATTCATTAACATTGTTATTTAATGTTCTCTAGAATACTTATATTTTATTATATTGTTAAATTACATGGTAAAGTATAGATGTTCATTACCGTAGCTACGACATAGTGCTTTAATTACAGCAATATTTCAAAATAACATATTGGGAATTGCTCTCCGATCCAATCAAAACGTCACGCCTAAGTTATTAGACGGGTTATCGAAGTTGTCAATCACAGAATACAAACAACGTACCAAGCTTATATACCGTGATGAAATTCGGGTCAATTTTACGATCGCTCTTAAATCAGCTATCCCATCCCTTGAAATGGATTTTCATTTTAGACAAAATCTTTATATCAGATACTTTCATTGGCAAATCTGCCAAAAATAGACACTGCGGTTTTGTGGTTTGTCTGTGAGCTTAAATTCAAAATATACGGAGCTTGGATAAAACAATATCGCAGGTAGTGTAATGTTGGTTTTAATATATTAAACTAGCTTTTGCTCACGACTCCGCCTGCGTATATGTCGATTATCGCGATAAAAAGTAGCCTATACCTATCCTTCCTCAGGAATCAAAGTATCTCCATGCCAAATTTTATTGAAATCGGTGCATTGGTTTAGCCGTGAACACGAGACAGACAGACAGAGTTACTTTCGCATTTATAATATTATATTAGGTATGAATTTACCGAACTAATATTTAATTCTACCAATGAATTTAACAATAAAACATACTTCATAAAATTGAATAAAGGTTACCTGTAATAAAGTCGGAGGTTATGTTTTTTTAAATAAAATAAAAAAAAAAATTGAATTAAAATCACTTGTACTTATTCCACTATTTTATTTTTGTTTACACCTGACCGGTTTCGCCTTATGGCATCATCAAAGGTTACTGATTATACAAAATAAAATATTCAAAATTTGTGTCATACTATATGTCTATTAAATTATATGTCAAAATTTTTATAAAAGTCATTAAATGTGTTAACTATAACTATAAACTATAAATGACACAATTTTGGACATTAAATATAAAGAGGACATGACATAATCATTTTATTTCAAAAATTTTCAGCATTAATGTCGATTTTAATAATTTTTAATTATTAAAATTAATATATTATTTGTAATTAGTATTTCATATCATAACTGGGACTTTGTGTAGCTGTAAGTTACTAATTTAACAAATAGCGTAGGTGGAGACAAATACAATTTCCCTGATTTCGAAGAAAAATTCCTTACACGGACACACTGATATTTACATGTACCCGCAGTTGGTGGGTTTTAGATGTGAATATTTTATTTTGTATAATCAGTAACCTTTGATGATGCCATAAGGCGAAACCGGTCAGGTGTAAACAAAAATAAAATAGTGGAATAAGTACAAGTGATTTTAATTCAAAAATGTATTATAACAAGTTCCATCAAGTGCCGACAATCGAGAGTATAAATTTAAAAAAAAAACAATTTTCTAATTTTGTTGTACAATATAACACTAACTATTCTCGTTTCTTATTTCGTGTTTCTAACTTTGAAAATGATGAATTGTCATATAACCGTTTTTTATCATCATCATCATCAGCCTATCGCAGTCCACCGCTGGACATAGGCCTCCCCAATTTCACGCCACTTAGTTCGATCCTCGGCTCGCATATAACCGTTCATTCCTTGCTTTATCCCCTTAAGGGTAAAATATTCACATATTCTTTCTTAGTGGGTTCTTATAACATGTAAAGCAGGTGCCAAAATTGTAAGTTATTGTTACGAATAATAATCTTCAAGCCTTATCTGCGCACACAAATACACACACACTTCTTATCGATCTCCTGAGGCAAGGAATAATGGACTTTATTTCTATACGCATAGTGTCAGATATCGATTGGTTGTTGCCCAATTATTTTTAACTTCGATTATTTTTATTAGCGTTTTTACGAGACGATTCTCGTGTGTTATCATCGTTTCTAGAAATGGAAGAATAATAATTATATGAGTATAAATAGAGCGTCTCGCGGGCTGCAGGCAGTTCAGTTCAGTTTGAGCTATAGTGAGATAAATATCGAAGTGATATCAGCGATCAACCTAGCAACCTCGGCGACCTTTAAGAATTGTAATTCGGAGTAGTATTGTGATTTTAATAGTGGTTTTAATAAAGTCTCTTTAACACATCAAAAGGCTTCTTTCTCAAATAAATCGAACCCTAACACGTAACATTATTAACCCCTGCGATTTAGGTTCTGCGATGAAAGATCAGTCAGTCAAAAGTAATATCTTCTTACATATAAAAATCAATTGCTGTTCGTTTGACTAAACTCGACAACGGCTGGGCCGATTTAGCTGATTTTGATTATGAAATGTTTGTCGGAGTCCAGGGAAGGTTTAAACGGTGAAAAATTACAAATAACTTGAAAATCCAAATGTCCCGTGTACGAAGTAGCAGGCACAGCTAGTTAAACATAAAGATATTTATCACAGACAATTTATGTATAAAACCTTTATATATCTACGTATATTCTATCTAAAGCAGTAATTAATTTAAATATAACCCACAAATAAACTGTATTGAAGATTAACATATGCAGTTTTGAAATTAAAGTCTCCGCTCTGCAAGCGTCACAGTGAAATGCTGGGATTTCTTTCCCTAAGAAATAGTTATTAAAAGGTAAGTATAAAGTTCATTTTTTAATTACAGAAAATAGTCTTCAGATATTTTATCTCCCTTTGCAGCCAAAAGTACGAAGCACTCTCATTCTCTTAGCCGTGCCATGAAGAGATTATAACGTAATCTCATCTTTCATTTTCCTTTCTTATTACCAATTATATGGAGATGAATAGATAAAATGTTGACATGAAGTCAAAGAAAAACATAGATAATGCTTAATATTTTCATATAAAAGGTAAGTACATGTGTTAAATCACATCACACTAATCACACTAATACATATAAAGGCGAAAGTTTGTGTGTATGTTTGTTACTTCTTCACGCTTAAACTACTCGACGGATTTGGATGAAACTTTACAGTAATATAGCTTACTAGCTGTTGCCCGCGGCTCCGCCCGCGTGTATGTCGGTTATCGCGGCAAACAGTAACCTATGTGTTAATCTGATGTATCTTCTATACTTATAAAATAACATGTCCTGACTGACTGACTGACTGATTCATCATCGCCGAGCGGAAACTATTAAACTTGGGAATACAAAATTTGGTGAGTATAATCGTTTCATTAAGTAGATACCCATTAAGGAAGGAATTTTGGAATTTCTACCCCCAAGGGGGTGAAATAGGGGTTGAAAGTTTGTATGGAAGTCCGTCATTTTTTAAGTTAGAAACATGAAACTTTATTTTTGGGCTACTGATTAAAAATGAGTAAACACATATTTAAGCGTTTCTGATAGATAGAGCGGATATTCTACTCCTTAAGGGTGAAATAGGGGTTGACGTTTTGTATGTAGGTTAGTCTGGAAGTCCGTCATTATTGAAGTTAAAAACATGAAAGTTTATTTTAGGGCTATTTAAGAAATATGAAACTTTATTTTTGATTACTTATAAAAATTTGTAGATATGTATTTCAACGTTTCCTAATATTCTACCCCTAAGGGGGTGAAATAGGGGTTGAACTTTGTTTGGAACTTCGTCATTTTTAAATTAGAAACATGAAGCTTTTCTTTTGGTTTGGGCTACTGATTAAAAATGAATAGATACGTATTTAGGCCTTTCTCGATATTCTACGCTGAAGAGATGAAATAGGCGTTGACATTTCGTAAGCGGGTTAGTCTAGAAGTCCGTCAGTTTTGAAGTTAGAAACATGAAAATTTTTTTTAGGGCTATTGATAAAAAAATAGGAGATCCGTATTTAAGCGTTTCCCAATATTCTACCCGTAAGAGGGTGAAATAGGGGTTGAAAGTTTGTATGGAAGTCCGTCTTTTTTAAGTTAGAAACATGAAAAATTATCTTTGGGCTAATAGTTAAAAACGCGTAGATACTAAGTGTCTCTGGATATTATATCTACCCCTTTTTTTCTGCGGAAATTCCCTCGGATATCACCAACTGGTGGTAATGTCGGACTCGAACCAACTAAAAACCGCACACCGTCTCGGGTTCTAGAAACCAGGGAACCAGAGCGCCCTCAAAAGGAAATCCCATAAATGATATTTCTACCCCTAAGGGGTGAATTAGGTGTTGAAATGTCGTAAGTAGATTAGTTTGGAAGTCAGTCATTTTTAATTTAGTAGCCTGAAACTTTGTCCTTAGGCTTTTAAGTACAAATAAATTAATACCTATATCATCATTTATGGGAATTCTATTTCTAAAGGGGTAAAAATAAGGGTTGAACGTTAGTATGAAATCCTTTTTAATGGGCTATTGATTAAAAATAAATAAATAGGTACGTTTAAAAACATGAATAAATTATTCATACATACTTACACAGTTTTAATTAAATATATTGTAAATAATCAACTTCCACGCGAGCAAAGCTGCGGGCAACAGCTAGTAAGCTATATTACTGTAAAGTTTCATCCAATTCCGTCCAGTGCCTTTTGCGTGATGAAGTAACAAACATACACCCTCACAAACATTCGCTTTTATTTAGTGTGATGTGATAAAATCGAATACGAAAAACAATGTTAAATTTATCACTACAGTTAAATGAAAAATAAGACATAACGAATGAAGCTTATTTTCAAAGCGTAAATAAAACTAAATTAATTAAGTATCTACAACTAATTCAACGAAAAAAATGAAAGGTATCTACAACTTACTAAAAGAAATTAAAACACCTACAAATAAGGCTAAGTAATTAAATATTTGCAACGAAAAACATCTGCTTACCTATGCCTATACCAATAACCTAACAAAATCCTATAAAAAAGTAAATTATAGGTACCTAGGTACCTATGCTATAACCTTACAAAATTCTAAAAATACCGAGAAAACCAATTAGTATCTACAAAAGACTATTTGCTCATTATTTAGGTACAACAAAAATCGCAAAATTTTTTAAAACTTCGTTTTAAAAAAACTGACTTCAAAAACTAAAAAGTATCAGTTAACTTAATTTGCATGTGCTACCTAGGTTTGAAGTCAGTGCCAAGCCAAATGTAATAGTAGGTATCACACTCGCTACATTTCGAGACGAACGTCAACGATGTCACCGACGCTTCAGTTGTTTTGTTCTACGCGAAGAGCAGCTATCCCGCTCAAGGTCACGCGCGGCGAGTGCGGTACCTACTATTACATTTTGGCTTGGCACCGACTTCAAACCTATGAATAGGTAGCACATACAAATTAAGTTATTTGATACTTTTTAGTTTTTTTGGTTCGGTTTTTTTAAACGAAGTTTTTTTTATTTTTCACTTTTTAGTCTTTCTCAAGTCTCTCGTCATCATTTCACCTAAATAACTTGAAAGAATACGACTAAAGGTAACATACATGCTGTATAAAATTGAAAGGACTTCAGGTATTTTTTTGTAATAAAATCTCAAATGGACTATCTTCTATAGGTTACTATAATTCAAGTGATTTGAGGTAAACTGACTATCTGAGGTTAACTCTGATATCGTTAAGACCCGTTTTATATATTATGAAATTAAATGATGTCTACAGAATATGAAGGCATGCAGACATTTGCTTTAACTTCATTGCAGGCGCTTACATAAATTTGAGGGTTTCCTTCGATTTCCTTAGGATCCCATCATCAGTTCCTGATATGGTGGCCATGGGACCACATGGGGAGCATACCCTTTCGAATACAAAAAGAATTTCCAAAATCGGTCCACAAATTGAAGGAATAATCCGTGTACATACATAAAAAAAATATACCGATGAAATTGAGAACCTCATCCTTTTGGCAGTCGGTTAAAAAAAAATACCGATGAAATTGAGAACCTCCTCCTTTTGGAAGTCGGTTAAAAATACAGAAGAAATATTATAATACCAAGTAATATTTATAGTAGGTAGAACAAAAATCAAGTAAATAGTTCCAAAAATAACTTTTTATCCGAATTTACATTCAAGAACTACTACTGAGTTTTTAAGTCGATTTGGGTGCGTGTGTCGCGTAGGGAGCCGACCGACCGAATTTGGACGTGTTCGGTAACCTACGCAGGGCAGTACTATGTATTAGTTATTCTGTGGCAGGGCGCAGGCCACGCGCCCGCGCTGCCTTTCGGGTACCTATCATAAAGATGTTTTGTATCATTTTCTGGTAAATTATGATGAACTATTATGTTATATGTTTACTCCTCTTTCAAGTATTTTAAACTTAAAATAAATATCATAATTATAAATGACCATTTAACGTTTATGGCATTCTAGTTTTTGGTTCAGTATCAATAAGAGCATCCTCCCAAAAAATCTAAATTTCTTTAATGTACAGAATTGATCTTATACACTTTTCTTAAGCGTTTAAAAGTAATCATATTACGTACCTATTGTAAAGTTAGTTACTTGATTCCAAAAGATGTCGCTGTTTTAAGCACAGTTCGTCAGTGAGCACAGAAACAATTTTCAAGAAAATGTAATTGCTTTAGTATCGATTAGAGAGCCCTCCCAAAAAATCATCTAAATTTCTTTAATGTACAGAACTGAACTGTTACATTTTTATTATACGTTAAAAAGAGTAATCATATTACGTACCTATTGTAAAGTTAGTTACTTGATTCCAAAAGATGTCGCTGTTTTAAGCAAAGAAATTTTTCAAGAAAATTTAAAACAACCCTTTCTATGGAAAGAGAGAACATAAAACAAATACCTACCTATCAAATACTAACTATATACCACATTAATCACAATGCTTGTGCATAAAACGTTCCCACGATTATTTTGAATATTTAAGTCATGCGGGCACAACCAAACACACAGATTCGACGTCTACAGAGAGATATAGATATTCTTTTTCCTATGGATAGAGAGGTTGCGATAAATCAAATACTTAATGCTACACCGAATTATACGTAATACGTTCTACGATTATTCCACTATTTATATTACACAAAGTGTTATTAATTACGCATGGCTGGCAATAGATGGCACTACATGTTGTTTTGCGTAATGATAAATTCTTTATAATTTTTTTTTCCAATAGATAGAGAGATTGTGATAAATTAAATACTTTATGCTACAATCTTCAGAGTATCTCCTTTCTAACAAAAAAAGAATTATTGCGATCGGACTACTCGTTAATGAATTACAATTAATTACACATTTTGACTTTCATCTCCCCTCCCAAGGAAACCGTCCGGAATTTCGGAATAAAAAGTATCCTATGTCCTACCTCGGAGTATGAACTCAAATCATGCCAAGTTTCATTTGAATCCATTCAGTAGTTTCGGCGTGATGCGCGGCCAAGATACAGACAGACAGACAGACAGACAGACAGACAGACAAAAATGAAAAAAAAAATAGTTTTCGTTTCAGTGTCGATAACAGAGTGCCCTCCAAAAAAATTTTCAAAATATCTTCAATGTACAGAATTTGACCTGTTACATTTTTATTATAAGTATAGATATAAGTATAGATAGATCAGAATAACACATAGGCTACTATTTGCCGCGATAATCGACATACACGCGGGCGAAGTCGCGGGCAACAGCTAGTGATATAATAAATGTATTACTCGTTTTAGTTTACATTATGCATTAAGGCCGAAAGAAATAAGTTTTCTAGATATTTCATAAACAACCTTGAGGAATAACTTGCGTATACTTTGTTACTGAAGCACTTTGTTATTTACGGGTCAGTAAACAATAAAGCTAATAGAAAGTAAATGGGTTCATTATTATATAGGTTAATGCGATGACTTATAACTAAACTAATAAGAGTACATAATTAACTTGACTAAAGTCTCTAGCAATCTATTTGTTTATTTAATAACTTTGTGCACAAAAGTATAATGGTGGACTTAATGCCATAGGCATTGTCTACCTGTCTACCGTGGGGTGTGTTGGAGATGAATGAAGAGGTGCACTAAACGTTGGTTAAGAATTTAAAATAAGTACATCTACAAGTACATACTGGGTTACATACATACATATTGTTAAGTATTAGGGTTCGATGAGTTTGAGAAATGAGCCTTCTGACGAATAAAAGAGAAGTTATTAAAAACGCGCTCTATAATCGATACTGAAGCCAAAACATTTTTTTTTTTTCATTTTTGTCTGTCTCTGTCTGTCTGTATTTTGGCCGTGCATCACACTGAAACTACTGAATGGATTCAAATGAAACTTGGCATGATTTGAGTTCATACTACGACGTAGGACGACATGGGATACTTTTTATCCCGAAATTTAGCACGGTTTCTTGGAGATAGGGGATGAAAGTCAAAATATGTACTTAGTTGTTATTTAATAACACATAGTCCGACTTCTTTCATTCTTTTTTATCTAGAAAGAAAAAAAATAAAAGATAACGGGGAAAGTCTTTTTTTTTGTCCACGACTGTACACTGTCTGTGGGAAGCTGAGACAGATATGTAAATATAGCGGTACGAATTTCGCCGGGTCAGCTAGTTATAAATAAGAATATGAATTTATTTTTACGCGTTATTGTTTTTACTGCATAATCGATAACATTAAAATTTCACATGTGAATAAAATTGCTTCCCGTCCAGAAGAAAAAAATCCAAATCAAAGTGACCAAAACCACGGAAATAAGCTAGATAAACGATAATAATTTACAATGGTAAGCCTTATGGAGTAAGTATTCTTATCTTGTACTCTGTATTAATCGTCAAATGTACAATAAAAATCTATAAATATAAACGGCTGTAGCTCGTTGCGCTGGGCGCATCAGCCCCCCTAGCCAGAGGCATATCTAGCCCGTGAAGCGCCCGTGTGCAATCATTAGGTACTCTACCTAACTTTAGGCAGCGTATCGCATTTCAGTAAGCGCGCAGGTTCATTAAAAGTGGACCAGGTGGCGAGCTATCTCGCAGAATGGCTCCAAATGGGGGTCACAACCTTCAAAGTTAAGAATACACAAGACAGAATGTACCTTTTTTGTTGGGCTTGCGAAAATGTGTCATATAGTAGGTATTGTAGGTTCTGAACTTAAAAAGTTTTGCTATTAAGGATTGAATAAAAAAGAAAAACAAAATTTCATTTTTCTCATCAGCATTGCTCTAAGTCCGAAGGTACGTTGAAATTGAATTGGAAATGTTTTCGTAATGATGAATTGTTTCAATTTAGCTGGATGGATGAATACGTAAGGATTTTTATAAATAATACCAAAGTCGATTTCGTTTCATAAAGAGTTTTTTTTAAAATATTTTCGTTACAAATGAATAAATTTTAACAAATTTAAAGAAAATTATGTTCAAATTGCACTAACACCGATGTGGAGGTTTGTTTACCTTCTTTATACAGGCACAATAGTAATTAACTATTAAATTATTTCAATCAATGTTCAATGAATAGTTGCAATTGATATCAATATCTACTTGATATTATTAGGTGTATACACAGTAGTAGTAGGTATATGTAGAAACACAGCTTACAATATCTCTTTGTACATTTAAAGCTAAACTATATCATAGTATCATATGAACAAAGTTTGTTATATATCAAATCTCTGTAGTTATGACTCATAGGTATATTACTTAATAAAGTATGAAAAACGGAGTGCCACAGAATAGTTCTCGTGCCAACATTATTTTAAAATATACTACATGATAGACTACTAAAAAAGATTAATCAGATCAACCTAAAGTGACAGCATTCCTGCTGTCGTGTTTCGTTGGTGAATGCAAGACCGGAGGTCCAATGATGCTGGAGCATCTCTAGGCCGCCATGGTCTGTGTGTGTCACATCTGTGTCACCATGCTGCATTGTTGCATTGTCTACATTCGCAATGAGTATGGTGATCATCACTCTTGGATTATGTTTATGCTTTCCATCAGGCGGAGTAGTCAATTTAGCAGTCCCATACATAAAAAAATTGAGAGAGTGAAATCTCGCCACGCCAAAAATCAGGTTTACCGCTCGCAGATTTCACGTTAAAAAAAATGTGTGTGCGGTGCGCCAAAAGAAGTTTTCAGTTCACCCGATCGAGCCTTTCACCTCAGAGCGTGACGGATCAGCCTAACTTACTACCTACGAAAAAAATGTGTGTGCGGTGCGCCAAAAGAAGTTTTCAGTTCACCCGATCGAGCCTTTCACCTCAGAGCGTGACGGATCAGCCTAACTAACTACCTACGAAAAAAATGTGTGTGCGGTGCGCCAAAAGAAGTTTTCTACCTATGAAAAAATGTGTGTGCGGTGCGCCAAAAGAAGTTTTCTACCTATGAAAAAATGTGTGTGCGGTGCGCCAAAAGAAGTTTTCTACCTATGAAAAAATGTGTGTGCGGTGCGCCAAAAGAAGTTTTCTACCTATGAAAAAATGTGTGTGCGGTGCGCCAAAAGAAGTTTTCTACCTATGAAAAAATGTGTGTGCGGTGCGCCAAAAGAAGTTTTCTACCTATGAAAAAATGTGTGTGCGGTGCGCCAAAAGTTTTCACTTAAAAAAAAAGACTTATCTATCTCTTTACTCCGTATTAGTTCATCCTATTAAATAATAGAACAATAATAAACCATTCAACTCATAAAATACCATCTTAATTCTAGAAATACTAAACATGGTAATAACCTATTCTAGGCCAAGTTATTCTAAATCGTCATTAACCGTCTCCGGGTTGATTAAACCTAAATGCGTTTATGGCAGAGGGTAGATTAGATCTCACTGAGCGAACCGTAGATAAATCAAAAAGATCACAGTAGATTTTTTCAGACTTAAAGTTAAATGAACTTAAATGTAGCAGTACAAAGTAGGGCATTATTTTTAACTGTTCAATGGTAGCAGTTACCAAATATCAGTAACCCTACAACAATAGGTCATTTGTTTGACGGCACACCATACATTTTTTGTGCAGCTAACAAGAAACTGAGAAGTCCTCAAATAATGCTAAACAAAACCTATACTAATATTATAAACACGAAAGTTTGTAAGTATGGATGGATGGGTGGGTGGATAGATGTTTGTTACTCTTTCACGCAAAAACTACTAAACGGATTTGGATGAAACTTTACAGTAATATAGCTAATACATCAGAATAACACATAGGCTACTATTTGCCGCGATAACTGACATACACGCGGGCGGAGCCGCTGGCAAAAGCTAGTATTATATAAAAAGGGAAGGAACATTCCTATTTAACTTTACGATTTTAAAACACAATCTTCACACAAAGAATTTCTTCAGCTCAATATAACTGATTAAAAAACTAATATTTTATAACACATTGATCGCACACGCTTATAAAAATGTCGTAATTCATCATGTCGGACATATAAAACTGAGGCGTCCAACTTTTTTGCTATTATTATAAGGAAAATTCATACTCCTTGTTAGGTTGTCACAGCATAACTACTCAATCGATCATCACGAAGTTTTGACACAGGGGACTTTTATCCAGAAATATAATGTTACCGACGGCGATGAGTAGAATAACATAGCTAACGTAAGCGAGGCAGTTAAATAATCGTCAAGTAAGGCTATTCAAGTCAACATTACTATTTAAAAGCACAAAAACCGGAACTTAAGACCTTAGGGTTGGTAAATACTTCCAGTTCAAACTTTAACTAGCGCTGTAAAGCTGTTGTTTGTTTAGTTGAAGGCGCTAATCTCAGTAAATACTGGTTCGAATTGAAAACTTATTTGAGTATCGAATCACATCATATCAACAGCACTTAACAGTCCACTGCTGGACATAGGCTATTGGAGAGTATTAGACAGCCTTAAGATTATAGATGTATCGAGGAAGCTGTATATGGTCTAAGTAACATTACGCTACGATGCTAGGAGCTTGTAGCACTGACAAATGTTGAGATATAGATGAAGCTACACGGGTAGGTAAGCACTAGCTACATACTAGACATAGGTATTTATGTAATAGGAGACCCAGAGGGAGTACCAGCATTGGCACTCAAGAGAATCCACTTCACATTAATCTCAATTTATCTCTCTTTTATGAATAACGAAAAAATTCCAATTTCTTTTTTTCTAGTCTATTGATTTAGACTTTTAATACATAGTAATTAATATATATCTTAGCCCCATCGTAGGTACAATTCCAATATTAATCCTTGAACAAAATATTTTCTATTTCCTTAATATCAATAATAAAAAAAAGAATTTTGAAAGTTTTTGCAAATGTTTACGTTTATATTTTACTAGCGACCCGCCCCGGCTTCGCATGGGTGATTTTCAGATGCCCCCGCCGAAGACACTATTCGTGCATTTTAAATCTGTAATATCTTCGAATATATTCATTTAAATCAGATACTGTAAAGGGCCATTTTGATCTATATTAAATGCTAAATGTATTTCATTTATTTAATTGTATAACGATTCATTTTCTATTGCCTTAAATCACTTCGTAAATAAGCCATTATTTCTCGTAAAAAGAAAGGAATAAAAAATGGTTGTTGTGGGTTATCCCTAAGAGATAGACATATACCGTCGCGGACTCTTTTGTAGAACTTTTTAAGATGTAAAATACTGTAGTACATTATTTTGATCTATCTCGTAGGGTGCAACCAGCGTTTGCAATGTAAGCGCAAAAAAATGTGTTTATTTGCTACATCACATTAGAAACCGTGAAATTAACAGTGTTTCCATACTATATTATGCATTTATTATACATAAAAACCTTCCTCTTGAATCACTCTGTCTATTAAAAAACCGCATCAAAATCCGTTGCGTACTTTTAAAGATTTAAGCACACAAAGTGACATAGGGACAGAAAAAGCGACTTTGTTTTATACTATGTAGTGATTACTCAGAGCTATTTTCCTATAAAATATCTTACTCTATATCCCAAAACTTACATACATGGTAATTGCCTGACTCCAAAACCAGAATTATTTACGCTCACCCCTGGTCAACCTTAATTAAATTTTTAATTAAAACTAGAGCCTTAATCCAGTTATTAAAACCATAAGTGGCACAGCAGTATTTTTACATTTCATTTATTCATCATGATTTTTATTTAGGTTCTAAAAGAACTTCGCAAACATTACTTTAATTATTTACGAGGTTCATTTAAATTTTGTAAAAAACAGTTATTCACTGTGAAATTGTCAAATACTGGTGTACAATAACTAACGTCAACGTATCTAGTTATAGTTGCAAATAAAAACATTTTTGAGTAGGATAACTTTAACTACGACTGATTCAAAAAACCTCTCAAATGTTCTAGATTAATGACATTCAATATTGAACAATTGCAATCGGATGCTTTTACTAGGCGATGCAACCTATCGCTATATCTTTGGATTTACAATATTATAATATGCATGTAGCAACAAATACAATTTTATTATATAACCGTAGACCACTCACGATCAAACTGGTGTCTAGGTCATGTGTGGGCGAGATCACGGTTCGCGGGCACAACAGAACAAGTGCGCGCGGCAACCGCTGCGGCGCAACTGGCATTTTGTTCGCAGACCGTGCGAGATCGTGAACCCCCCCCCCCCCCCCCCCCCTCCTTCCGCTCACTCCCCGCGCCGCCGCAAGACTACTTTGGCGCACAACGTGGGGCAACATTACCACACTGTTGCGGTTGAATCCTTGCATGTCTTTACATTTTAATATTAACTTTGTAATAAAAACCTTTCGTTTAATAATAAACACAGATTGAATAATAGATACAAAACTCGAATTGTTTTGTAGTAATATTTAGAGACTGGCTGTCCTTTACTTTACGTTCTGCCTCTAAGTGACGACTTATAAAAAACATTTGTAAATAGGTAAAGAAGCTCGCGTAAATATTGAATATCAGTCAGTTGCCTCGGGGTGTGTTCTGAAGAGACACTTTCAGTCGTATTATATTTATTGGAAAATATAAAGATACCCATTCAATTATCATTATATACACACGCTCTTTTGTTGTTTATTTAAGAGTAGATACCTACTGCTTTTATATACACGCTTGTCGTGATTCAACTTTAGCCGCAATATTCTAGTGTAGGTAATTAGTTTGTGTCAAGTTTATTCTGTGACATATTTTCCCTAAGTTGTATGTTTTTAACTAATCAGTGAGAGTGCTTAAGACCAAATGGATCAAATGTCCGTATGACAATGATTAGTTTAGGTACGAGTAGGTACATGCAGAATGAGGAGAAATTGTTGAGAACAGGGTTTCACAACTGTACCTAAGCTTATTTGTAAATAAATAGACAGTAATGATGACCTGAATTGCTAAAATGAGCCGAACTACGATGATTTTTATGTAGGTACGTATTAAAACTGTTATACTCTTTGCGCTGTAGCATGGTGCGGTATTTATTTGTAGACTAGAATATTCTGGTTGGTTTAATTCATTTTTACTACAGTTCTTAATGATTTAATATATTGCGAATGTGGTAAAGCTGAAATACTAAGTCATAATTTGTAAATCGCGGCAACTTTCAAGAGTGAAACGAAATGTTACTGAAACTGTCACGCACCATGCTACAGCGCAAAGAGTATAGTAAAACCTATGGTGTAAAATAAAAGAACTCTTACCTTATCCAGCAACCGACTGACAGGGAATTTAAAACTGAAGTCTAGAGCCGGACAGAGTTGAAGATAAGGTCCTATCCTTCATGAGCTCCCAATCGCAGTTCACAGAATTCGTAAAGAAGTAATTCCTCAGAGAACCAAAGTGACAAAGCTCTGAAAGATGGTAGGTTGAAGTGGCAATGGGCTGGTCACATATGTCGCAGAACAGACAACCGTTGGAGTAAGCATGTTTTAGAATGGAGATCGCGTCTTAGCAAACGTAGTGTGGGACGCCCTCTGGCCAGATGGCGGGACGACTTACGTAAGAGGGCTGGCAGCGACTGGATGCAGAAAGAAACAGACTCTGTAGGCTCTGTGGTGTACCTTTGGAGAGGTCTATGTCCAGCAATGGAGTGCAACGGGCTGATAATGATGATGAATGATGAATCGCTGTTCACTGCTAAACGAAGGCGTCCTTTAAAGAGCGCCAATCATCAAACATCTCACTTAGATTGTGCAACTGTCGTTGTTTTTAGACATCATAAAATATATTTGTTTATTTATTCATACGGCATACGATGTAGACATTGCTACCGCAGGGCAATCCTCTTATTATTTGTATTACCGATGGAAATTCCAATAATCTCTTATATGAATTACCGTTCTACTTCAGATTTATATAGACATACAATAAACCCGAGGAAGCTCGAAAGGTCTTTTTCAATAAATATGTACAAACGCCGTGTAAGAGTCAAGGACCTTAAATAATATTTATTATGAGAAAGATCTTCAAAACTAAGTACACATCGTAAAAGCAAATATGTGTTTAAACTATGTTAGATAGCTATTTCAATTTCAATAATGTTAACTTCAAATTCGCGGGCATACGAGTATATAGCATGGGTGTCTATTATTCTGATTTCTATGGACACAATAAAATTATGGACTCTTTGCTTGACAATTGATTTGCTTGACTTGTATTTAAATACGTAAAAATCTATTTCTCCATAATATGCAAGTGCTATCCCGAGTCTCAAAGATACTGCAAACTGTCACGGACTGTAGAACGCCGAGCCGGGTCTCCTGCGACACTGTTTTATGTTTTTAAACACCAAACGTCAAATATTTATCAAAATATGGGCGTGGCCTAACTGTTTTGTAATTTTAACAAGCAAACATGTTATCCAAAGCGGACTGAAAACATCCCAGCATATACTTCTGGTATAATGAAACTGAACTGAACTAACATTAATACTTATATTATTCATATTTACACTATAAAAGTAAGTAAGTAACTGTACTATAAGTCATTTTGTCGAGTAGATAAGTCCGTCTCCTGCGACTTTTCGCTAACATGTTTAGTCAACAAGTTTTGTTAATTTGTTTTGTTATTTTTAGCCGCAGGAGACACGCCAATGGTAGTCACCATACTCATTGCGAATACAGACAATGCAGCATGGTGACCTACACTATGCCGGATCACTCAGATGCTTTTTCACGCCCCGCTTAAAGATCCCGGGATCATAGTATGAGAGAAACACATGCGCTGGTAGTGAGTTCCAGGTCAATCCAGGTTTTGACTGATTAGCGCAGGATGGCAAACCCGAACTGTTTATTACGAGAGCATATTATGTCTACCACTTTAAATGGTGACTTCACGTGCCAGTAGGTACGTGTTGTCGTGGTTATTTGGTTATTACCTGGTTATTTTGTTACATTAGTGATACTGTGGTTCTAAAAATCCTAAAATATATATAAACTCATGATACTTTAATAACTGTTCTTGACAGTAGGAAAATTAAAATTCGAAGAATTCTCTGTGAATAGTAGATAATCTTGATAGGCAGAAAAGATATTTGAGACACTAGAGTTTAACACAAAGTACACAAACAGAAATCTTACAGAAGTAGATGAATATAAAGTAGACTCAACAAATTTACAGTTTCACGTCAACAAATCATAACAAAACTCAAGAACATTTCAGTGTACCGACATCTACTATATTTGTAGTTCAAAATATATGACTGTCAACAACTGAAACTATATCGTCCGTTATTTTCATTTCAAATTACCCATGAATGTAAAATTACTCGTACATTTGACTTAGATATGAATCACAGAACACATATACTCCTAGCGGAGATATAAATAGATATTGTCTTCTATAATTACACACATCAAAAGTGTCTAGGGATCAACATATGTGTCTAGGGAACAAATAGGGAAGTGTCAACATATATTTTTGCAATAACTTTTCTCCTGATTGATATTAATTAAAATTTTCTTTAAGGATTCATCAAATAAAGTGTTTTTGTTTGTCACAGTAACGATAAACCAAGTCACCTTTGCATTAATAAAGAAATTTGCCATTTTCCTAATAAAGGGATTTTTGACATTTGAACCACTAACATTAAAGTTCGAAAAAAAGACTGAAATAACAGTTTTCTTTAAAATTTTATTAGGTAACTTAAACAATTAACAATCCGTGTTTCTACCGCGAACACTAACAACACAAGAATCGGTTTGGCATACTCAAAATGAGTTCATCCAAATCACGCTGTGGAATGGCCGCCCATGTTCGTTGCAACAACAAAAAAAGGTCTTCTTGCGACTGGATACCCTCCATATTCGGCAGAGCTCTTCTCTGTAGCATATCCCATGCATGCTCAATCGGGTTCAAGTCTGGCGACTGAGCAGGCCAGGGCCAAAGCCACATCTCAATCTCAAGAAATCCGCATAAAAATGCTTGATCCCTAGACACTTTTGATGTGTGTATGTTTGGTAAACGTAACAATGTCAAATACGTATATCTCATATCTTAAATAGATTTCCTTATAGAAACTCATATGTCTATTAGTGCTGTACCTGATCGTTAGAATACATATTATCATTAGAGTATAGATTCATGAAAAAAAAAATTTCTCGGTTTTTTAGTTAATACTTGTACCTACGCGTAAACTTGAAACGGCAAATTCCGTGGTTTTGTCACATAATAATGTGAATATGTGTATTCTGCATTATTAGTTTCAATTTCGCTACTGATAACTCATTAAAACCACAGATACTTCGCACTCTAGATCAGTGTTCCGCAAAGGGTGTGCCGTGGTCATCTGTTGGTGTGCCTCGGAAAAATACGGTTATCCCACAAACCTAAATAGACGGCCTAAAGAAAAATATTTAGGTACACAGATATTAATTACGCGAAAGCATTAGGGAGGCGTTATGTTTCGTTCATCTCTACTGAGTTTGGGTTGGTCTAGAGAGTTCGCGTTATTCTAGGTGTAGTCTACTCCTGCTATTAACTACTTTCTTTTTACTTTTAATTCCATAACGTAACGAAAATAAAACCAGACACCCGAAGCTCTTACGATCGAGACGAGCTGCTCCGAACGACGAATCTGTGTCTCTGTCACCCACGAAGTGCGTGACAGAGACAGTCAAAACAGTCTGGGTTTGCGCAAGTATACTTGAACGTGTATGTCCGGCTTTAAGCAGCAGTTTGTGAGAAAGTATATAGGTGTATAGGTATCTATCTTATCTTTATAATGCCACACTCACCGCCTGTGCTGCCACTGCCTAACCATACAACTAGATAAGAAATATTTAAAGTAACGGAAGAATATTTCGATGAACATAATTTGGAATGGAGCAATGACCTATTTATGTGAATTAGGATTTTTAACTCTTACCACAATAAAAAACAAAAAAAGGGTACGCCTCAAGACGATCGACGAAGAATGAGACCGTCTATGCTCAATAGGGTAGTTGCCACCTTAGTCAAATCAGCTACTTTTTATCGTCTATATGTCGAAACGATAACTTTGTGTGAAAAATGTACTAAAAACCAATGTTGTGACGTCACGGTTTTAGACTACTGAATGTTTATTTGAATTAAATTTGAAATAGAAATGAAAAGCTGTAATTAATGAAGGAGACATCGGTATTTATTTACTATACAGTCAACTACCCAATTAAACTGTAAAATAAAAATATGATTTTGTTTAAAAATAAGAAACATTGTTTGTTATTACTTAAAAATATTTTTTAAGTTATGGTGTACCTCCAAAAATTTTTATCTTCCTAGATGTACCTTGAACCCAAAAAGTTTGCGGAACACTGCTCTAGATAAATCTATATCGTATATAACCACGCTGTGCTACCAGTAAAACTGCTATAAAAGTTATAACGACTTCCCGATTATTCTGGTCGTAGACCGACGTTTTGTAAAGTGTTTGGTGATAGTATAAAAAGGTGAACGTAGAAATGCTTGTGTGAATCTTATCGACGCCGACGCACGTACTTTCGAAGTTTCATATGATGATCAATGGCAGAAATGATAAGATGATGAAGACATTTAGATGTTCGAAATAACGATTGACGCTATCGGGTTCGACTGAAATACCTGAATTTAAATATATAATACTAGCTTTTGCACGCGGCTTCGCTCACGCAGATTTTCATCCCCTGATTTACCCCCTTAGGGGTGCAATTTCAAATATTCCTTTCTTAGTGCTCACTTACGGTATATAAAGAATCTAATGCAAAATTTCAGGATTCTATAGGTTCAGCGGTTTGGGCTGTGCGTTGATCTCTGGGTATGTTAGTCACTTTCCACTTCTATATATATAGATAGATAATTCATTACTTTTACATCTCGTTTTACACATCGACTGCACGATTAGCCTAGTGGTTTAAGCGGTCGCCACGCCGTTTTCTACTGCGCCAAGTTTTGTAGGTTCAAATTCCACATAGTACACTTTGTGTGATTCACAAATTGTTGTTTTGAGTCTGGGTGTTCTTTTTGTTCGTTTCATGTATGTTTGTAAAGTCCCCCGCAATACAGGATATTCCTAACGCGGGAATTGTCTATTAAAATTTTTTCGGCATGACCTTTATATTGATTCCTCAATTAAAAATACAAAAATAAACTGAAAATTAAAACAAAACTAAGCGCCTCCTTTTATATAAAAATAAAAACAACAAAATAAAAATAACATACGTTTATTTACTAAACACAGTATACGTCACATAACATTCAACTTATAATTAAAATAATAACTATAATATTTCTTTA
Organism: Diaphora mendica; assembly: GCA_949125395.1. NCBI lineage: Eukaryota > Metazoa > Arthropoda > Insecta > Lepidoptera > Erebidae > Diaphora > Diaphora mendica. Next base: position 27,529,274 of record OX421315.1, read on the forward strand.
TCACAATTCCACTTAGAACTCAGGTACCTTTTCAATAATACGAAGAAAATAATAATATCTACTTGAGATTTACAATATTATTTTAAAATGTATTTGTCACAAATAACATTTATCGAAAAGTGTAAATTATTGACTAATATTTTTTTATGAAATACTGTTTAAGTGTATTCAAAATTCGAATGGATATTAGTAAAGTTTTTAACTCTTGCAACAGTCAAGTTATTCAATTCAATTTAATTCCAATTATTTATTTTGAACTCATCAATACTCGTTATTACAAATATACGAGTAATTCTTGTATTTTAGAAACTAATTAAGTTCTCTGTGTATTATAAACTCTTAATTGAATGTTTCAAAAATACTTAAAAATCAAAACCAACCTTACTGATATTAAATACCTTTCACTAAATTTGCTATCTTGCTGGCTATCCTTTCGGGCGTATTAGTATTCAGTGGCGACAAAAATATTAGAGAAACAATATTTACGACCAGTTTCACCAGTTCTAATAAAGTTTTGGATAGTTTTCTGCAATTTAACAAATAAAATTTGCTGATAAATTTACATATGTCTGACATATGTATCTGTCGGAAATCTGTAGACTGACAGATCTTGACATTAGTGTAGCCTCTCCGATGTCCCAAACCAAAAACTGGTTGCTGTCAATAATGGCCTGGGTGTCAATGACCGTTTTCCGGTCATACGATTATATGTCAGTATGTCATACGATTTCGTTTTTGTTTACTTTTTGTTTTCGGTAATTTTAATCGATTAATATTGCATATTGCATCGTTTCGCTTCACTTTCGTGGAACGAATGAAACGGAGATGCAATGAGACGTTACTATTTGTCCCCGCGTCATCTAGTTCACTCATAGCAGGCGAACACGGCAAGTGGGTTTTGCAACCTTGACGTGAAGTACGTGTATGTTGTGTGTTGTATACTTGTGATGTTTTTAACAATGTTTTTGTATGAGAATCTATTATTTTCGTTGTTTGTTTTGTGTTTTTACGTGAAGAAATATATTCAAGTTCATAAATATAAAGTGATGTGAACAATAAATTGTATAGAAGTTGATATTTTAGGTAATGTTCAAGGTTACCTTATAACCTCAGGTAAGTTCAGTTATTGTTTATTAATCTTGTCCTAACGTTAAATATTCTTCTTGTAACGTAAACTTAATGTTTTGTTTAGATTTGCAACTAAAAATAACACATACTTATGTATGGGCCAAGCCACTCGAACAAAAGTTGAGCCGACATTTGAAGTGTAAACAAACACATTTTTTGCCGCGATTTCGAAGCGGGAATATTGGGAACAATGGGCTATTGTTGATAAATTATTGTGTAAAAAATTTGTATGGAGAAGTGTCCTTTTTTTCAGAGTAAATTATTACTTAAACATTGTAGTTTTAAATAAAAATAACGATTACTTGAAATAAATAAATGAAATGCTTTATTTACAATCATATAACCTTTTATGTACTGTACATAGAGAAAAAAAAAGCACTTTTCCTACTTTAATCATCGATTTACTAATTTAATTCTATGTACAATTCTAATCAATTATACATTATCTGATACGCTTTTTAGTAACCCTTTTAATGATACCAAAATAGTTAATAGCCTAAAGAAAGTTTTTTTTGCTAATCGGCATTTTAATGAGACCCGGAAGTGCATCTGAAGTGCACTTCGAGTGCATACCTATAGCCACTTGACACCATAGCAATTATGACGTAATCTTGTTCGACATTTGAGAGGGTAGCAGGACTTTATCAACAAGCGGTGAAACTGGCCCTTAAAATAATGGCATTCTTGATTCAATTAGAAAGAGCTACCACATTATTTTTATTCTGTCTCACAAACGTCAAACGTTCAAGGTTTTGACAGATAAACATATGACTAAAGTCAGTTGATTGTCATTTATGTATGGATTAATTCAGATCGAGAAGGAAATTGTAGAGCGTTTAAATTATATTTGAATTTTAATGTATAAAACGCCAAGCATTGAGCTGTCAAGAAGTAGTGAATCAATAATAAAAAAAGAATAGGCATAGACTTGAAAATAGACAGATTTGAATTAGAATGGAAAGTTTAGCAATGTGTAATAAGTACACAAGAACATCTGACATTATATCCTACACGGTTGAATACAGTACTCGAAATATTTAGAAGCCTGGGAGCTGACAACGAGTACCACTGCACAATAGGTCCAACTACATATCATTTGTTAAAAATAATAAAAATATATACATAATAAAATATATTTATTTTCTTGTAAATAATTTTTTGATCTTTTGACACTACATAAAACTTAAATAAATGCAATTCAAATAAAAATTAACATTAATGGCACTTTTGCGGTACTAAAAGTTTTTAAATATATTGCATTTTTTATAAATACTAAATATAATTTTTAAGTAATTATAATAGAATATTTATTTATAAATAAAAAAGTTAATGACTACTTTTTTTTACCTTTTTGAAGTATGGCAACCAACACGTTCTAAGAAAAAGGATGATTATTAAAAAAAGTATAGTATGGACATCAATTAAATAAATAATTTAACGTATATTATTATACGTTTTTACTATCACAAATATGTTATACCAGACTAGTTAAGGTTCCAATAAGGGTCCAAATTTAAATTTTTCGAACAGGGCAGCATAATTCACATCACATTTCTGTCACAACCTACTCGACTAAATTTTGAATGCTTGAAATTTTCACAACCGGGACTTATATTTTTTTTTCAATAATCGAATCTTTTCTTGACACCCAAATATAGTAATTTAAACAGATTAAAAATACTTTAAATATAAAAATATATAAGCAATAAATCATAGCGTCGCAAACAATCTTCTAATAAATGGAAGTACAACTATCAAACCTATAATTATGTATGTTTACGGGAATTAACGTTTTCAAGTAGTAGGTATTAAATATATTTTAAATGATTTGTCTGACGTTTCGGTCACGTTGCATTGCATGTTGCACAGCTCGTGGCACGTGCTTACAGACAAAAACAGCCTTCTTGTACATCCAGTAAAATCACGTAATTTCCATACATACACACAATTATATATACTATCCATATATTATCCATGCCTTTCTGTCACACAGGAAATCGTTCATGAGCGAGATAGATAGTCTCAGTTGGCTGGACTCGTCGTCACACGAACGTTTATTACGTGATAAATGCGGATACGGCATTTGCCGTTCAACTTTCAAACCTATTGTCTGGAGACGTACCTCAACTTAAAATATACGTTAATAGACGTATGATACACAAAACAGACCTACATATTTTACTTTTTAGTAAAAAAAATATATTTCAACTAATATCTAGTACAATGGCAAGTGCGTAATTCATTGCATTTTTGTGCATTATGTCGATTTGTGCGCTTGTACAATCAGTGTTATTTCAATATCAACTATGATAATTATGCTTTAATTAAGTTTCATACCGACCAGGAACGGTACTCTAAAGCGACCATTGAGAACTGGAACAAACAAATAGAAAATAAAATAAAAAACTGAACATACGAAATCATTGAAAGGATAGGTAAAAAATAAATAAATGAAAGATCAAAAATAGTAACATAATTGTCGCTCCCAATAATGATGTCATTGACAGATAGCGTGCGTACGTATACGTATGTATACGTAGGTATACGTTGATGTATAATTTCAAATAATAGCGAACTCGAACAATCTCCATAAATATATTGGATTATTTCTAGTATGTAAATCAAAACGTAATTCAAATAATATAAAGAAACATTTATACGCATATCCACATAAAACATAAACCGTATTACAATGTCATCTTACTAAGACACGGCGAACTGCGACTACTAATCCTGGACGCATTAAAAATTCTACCGTTGGTTTATCTACGTAGTTACCACTTCCCGACATTAACTGTTGGTAGTCCGTACTGCAAATCTAGCAGCTCACAATAGATACAAATGATTAACAGCACTAACAGACACTATCGGAAGGGGTTGCATAATTCATTGAAAAAATTTGAAATGTGAACTTCTTAAATTTCTGTGGGTAGTTTAAATCAAGCTTTTATTAATGTTCATTTTTAATAAAGGTACATAATTTTAGATATAAATAAAACACATAAATTCATAAACCATTCGTTTTTATCATTGAGTAGGAATAAGTAAAAAACTATAGTCCATTTGCGTTAAGAAAATAGTGATATATTTATCAACTCCCTCTCTACCAATCAGGTTTTAAACTTTTGTATGAAACGATTATCTCTTAAAACCTCATTGGTCGGGGGGCGGGGCTTAATTAATGCGTCGTCATGAACATTATCAACAACCCATTACGTCCAACTGTTGGGCTCGGGTCTCTTCTCAGGAGAGGTTTAAGGCCACCAGTCCTCATGCTGGTCCACTGCGGGTCGGGGACTGGCAAGACAACATATTTTTTTAATCCCCCAAATGCCTCCAACTAAGCTTCATGACTGTTATCCTATGATAACAATCACGGAGACGATCATGGTATCATGCCACTAGCGGTCACCCATTTAGATACTGACCGCGCCGTCGTTGCTTGGCCTCGGTGATTGTTTCTAATCACTGAGTGCAACTGGGCTATGAGCGCCCAATGAACGCGTCACTATTATCTTAACGCGAATGTCGTACAGTGTGAGTGTGGTGTGGTGTGACGTACCTGGGGTGCGTGTTCTTGCGGTAGGGGCGCGCGTTCCTGTACACGTGGCCGCCCTGCGACACGAGCGTGCCGCGCGAGCTGGCGCCACTCAGAGCTGTTCGCAACGACGCGGGCGAGCCGGGAGACGTACCCATCCATTCCTCATCCTCGTTCGTAGGAGTTTTGTCACCTACGGTAACATTACTCTTAACCACCAGCAACACAAATTATTTATAGTCCATTCGCTTAGAAACGGTCACCTTGATCGCGCCGCCGTCGCATGTGTGAGCCGCAACGAAATCAAAGAGTCCGCCTGCGGCGTACACCCACAAGCAAGTATGATTTGTCAGTTTAGGCCGTTTTATGGATTAATGTATTCATATTTCACAACAATGGCGTGTGGGTGCACCGACACTATCTAAACGAATGGACTATACCTACTTAGTAAACTAGCGCTTCACATAGATATCTTTGAAATTAACGAATTTCCTCTACGCATGTATCACACATAATGCATAATAACCTTACTTTTTGATCACCCTATCTATTGCTGAAAACTGTATTTAAATCAGTTGAGTAATCTAAAAAATCTAAGCGAACAGCCAGCAGAAGCGACTTCATTTCATACTCTCTTAAGACGAATAGATAAACTTAAAATACCTATATTTGATGAAATGGCAACGGAATGAATTAAATAAGTTGTAAAAAAATTAAAAAGTATAAACATGTAAGCCATTTTTATATGGTTGACAACCCTGACATGAAAATACGATTTTCTTACAGTCTCACATCCGGACCAACTCCAGTTAACAGGTTATCCATTATTTACGACAGAACCCGTATATGTTTGCTGACTACACAAGGTGTCATTCAAAATGCTTTAAGACAAAATTCTTAGAGACATTTTAAGCAAATAGTGCTGAAAAGGATCGATATCAATTAATTTGAAACTCACCATCAACACTGCCAATAGGCGTATGTCGTGTTAGGTCAGGGCTGCTACCCCACGGACTCAAAGCTCCGAGTGGACTTGACAACCCTGCAGTCACTAAGGTATCGTCTTCATCGTCAGAATCTACAAGAAAAAAAGAAATCAAATAAAATGTCCTTAAAAGCTAAGGTGAATATTAGGATAAGGTTAAGAATTACAAACCCTGAAGGGTTACAATTAGTTTTTTCCTTTTTTTTGTAATTTATACTTGTTGAAATACATTCTAAAATTGAACTCACTTACATGAATATTAAGATAAGGTTAAGAATTACAAACCCTAAAGGGTTACAATTAGTTTTTTTTTGTAATTTATACTTGTTGAAATACATTCTAAAATTAAACTCGCTTACATGAATATTAAGATAAGGTTAAGAATTACAAACCCTGAAGGGTTACAATTATTTTTTTCCCTTTTTTTGTAATTTATACTTGTTGAAATACATTCTAAAAATAATCTCGCTTACATGAATATTAAGATAAGGTTAAGAATTACAAACCCTGAAAGGTTAAAATTAGTTTTTTCCTTTTTTGTAATGTATACTTGTTAAAATACATTCTAAAACTAAACTCGTTTACATGAATATTAAGATAAGGTTAAGAATTACAAACCCTGAAGGGCTACGACTAATTGTGAACCTCTTCCTTTTTTGAAGTCGTCTAAATAAATAAAATTGCTTTACTTACTTTCAAATACGTCAAAGAAATTTTCCTTAGACTCATTTAGCGTCGAATGCGATGCTGACTTTTTCTTCCTCTTACTCTGAAATAAAACATCTTATATAAAATTCTAATTCTCATATAAAATATATAAAATTCTCGTGTCACAATGTCAGTTACCATACTCCTCTGAAACGGCTGGACCGATTTTTATGAAATTTGGTGTGCATATCGGGTAGGTCTGAGATTCGACCAACACGTATATTTTATACCCCAATTTTTTTTTATGGCAAAACAACGTTTGCCGGATAAGCTAGTATATTATAATACTAGCTTTTGCCTGCGGCTTCGCCTGCGTAAATATCGGATATCGCGGTGATTCTTCAAACTAACATAACTTTTTTATTTATGAACCGATTTAGATGAAACAATCACTAAATGTTAAGTGAAGCAAACCACAACAGATTGGTGAAAACCGCATTCAAATCGGTTTAGACGATTCTGTGATTAGCGCGCACAAACGCACAGACATACAGACAAAAGTTCAAAAAAAAATTGTTTTGGGTTCTATTGCGTTCTTTATGAACCCCTGTAATAGTTTTCCTGATATATCTTCTATGAACAGACAGCGACCAGTTACGATTTTATTATATATGTCGGAATGAGGGTATCCGAATAATAAAAGTGATACAAACATTTGCCTCTATCGAACACTACGGAACAGTCTATATAAAGCGGCGCGATTGGAAACAGGACACAGTTTCTCTTCAGATCTCGCGACGACCATATCTATTATTTGATTTGTGATTTATTGTATCTCTGTGTTTTATATTGTGTGTATGAGGCGATATTTATCAGTGGGGGAATTACTAGCCTAGGTGGCGAATTCCACAGGGCATCGCGGAGGGGTGAGCGTTGCCCCAATCCCCTCATGGGGGGTTGCTGATGGTGTTTAAGTTAATTCGTATCCGTTTAGTAGTGATTAGTGTTTGGCTTTGGTCCAGATTGGCTGTACCTGTGATTTATGTGCTCGTTTATTCTTGTGTCTCCGACATCAGAAGTGGGATCTGAATCTCATTTGCCCACAATGTTTGAGAGTGTAACGGATCGTCAGTCGCGGCGAGCGGTCGAACTACCCTCCGCTTGAAAATCGTACGAGGTGTCATTTGTTAAATTTTTGTAAGCGAGAACGCTCACATAGTATCAAAGTGTCGGTATAGCCTTTTCGCGTACGAAGGGTTTGTGAGACGTGCGGCCTACAACAGCGGCAGCGTGCGGTAGTAAAAGCAACGCATCGGTAACTGGGAAGTAACCGGTATGTACGGACAACTCCAACAATCCGGTGAGTCGTACTATTTTTATTTTGTGCTGAGTGCTCTTTAATAAGATAAGTTCTGTCAGATGAATTTCTAGGCAAACGACAATATTGTGTAATTTATACTCTCGATTGTTTGATTGATTGTTGATTTTTGTGTAAACAAAAATAAAATAGTGGAATAAGTAAAAGTGATTTTGATTCGAAAATGGACAATATTGTGCAGTAACATTATTGAGGGTAGGTAATGCCCGCACTTATTGTAACCTCGAAATTCTATGAACAGTTTTAATCCAGATTTATTCATTGCGGTTATTGTTTCATGTAGTACACGATTACTGTATTTCAAACGACATAATTATTTAAAGAGAAGAATGAGAATCTGTTTGCATTAAGGTTTTCATTTGCAGTTTTCGAAAATAATTTTGTTCTTAAAATAATAAGATCGTTTCTATTGGTGACATCGGTACAAAGGTAGACGATTTCGGAAGTATAGTGTAGTATTATATCATAGCAGAATATCTGTGATGGAGGTGGATTGAATTACCCGTTCTGCACATGCTGTTTATTTTCGATTTTTAAATTCATTTCTTATTTTGATGTGATTTTTTATTTGAAGCGGGTTCATCTTTAATTGTGGCTGTTAACATTTTTTTAGATTATTATTTTGACCAATTTGAGATAGTTGTGACTCGAATTATAATTACCGTTTTTTTATTTTGTGATGAAATGTCGATATTTTCAGTAAAGATAAAAAAAACTGGTCGGACTTCTATTTGGTGTCAGCTATCTCACCAGCAGCGGGTGATTGTAGCTGGCATGTCTATGTAGTTGGCAGATACACGTGTGGGAGTCACAAGGGATAACTAACTGTTACACTTGTGGTGGTCACAGGGATGACCTACGATACTATTTATTTTGATTGCTTTGAGAATTTGCAGCAGTAGTCAATTACTAAAGTTCTTATTTTATGTTGTTTTGATTTTAATAATGATGTTACTGTTTTCTTTTGCTGTTCAGTAGTGTACTGTTTTATTGAGACAGAATAGACAGTGAGGTCAGATATGGCAGAGTGAGAGAGATACTGTGTGTACACGTATGTGACATTTGATAGGGAAAGTGTAAATTAGTAAAGTTTGATCTCAGTAACTTAGTTTTGATTCAAAGTTAAGAAAGAAATTAGACAAAGTTAAATCCTAAGTATAAAGGACCGTTTAAAATTGTAGAGTTGCTCGATGGCGATCGTTATACTTTGAAATCTTTAACTAGTAACAGAATCTACAAATGCGCTTGCGTTCGTATACGAGAGTTTCCTTTAAGTGATATACCCGAGGAGGTAGATTTGTCTGGCATTGATAATAGTGAGGAAAATCCCTGTAGATCAAGTCCCTATTGATGTTGATGATGATAATCAAGGGTTAATTAATGCTGATGCAATGGAATGAAATTGAGTTGTAATTGTGTGGCGAGTAGTCTCTATAATGAGATATGAGATATCCTATCAGCGTGGTGGTTGTTAAAGTTTAGTTAAGTTTTGCGAAAGGCGAGGTGGCCACTGAAAGGCGAGGTGGCCTCTGAAAGGCGAGGTGGCCACTGAAAGGCGAGGTGGCCACTGAAAGGCGAGGTGCCCACTGAAAGGCGAGGTGGCCACTGAAAGGCGAGGTGGCCATTGAAAGGCGAGGTGGCCATTAAAAAGTGAATTTGGTAGAATAAGAGGCCATCTAGATATTTTTAATATTCCAAAAATGTGTAACGCGATAAACGGTGAGTAAACGGTGAGGTGACTGTCGCGATACTACTTACTGGTGTTATTAATTTAGTATGTAGCGAGAAGTCTATTAGCATTCAGATTTGATAACGAAAAGCCTATTATTTTATGAAAATGTCCTAAATGAAGTTGTTCCACAGAAGACAAAATGTAATAATGTACCCAATGTCCTTGGTCAGGAGTGGCCGAACAATACAAAAATATCTCTTTCTTTTCTGCGGATAACGATGATGATGATGCACTGCCTTCAACATCACACGAGGACGTGTAATACGTCAGGACGGCCGTGTCGGAATTAGGGTATCCGAATAATAAAAGTGATACAAACATTTGCCTCTATCGAACACTACGGAACAGTCTATATAAAGCGGCGCGATTGGAAACAGGACACAGTTTCTCTTCAGATCTCGCGACGACCATATCTATTATTTGATTTGTGATTTATTGTATCTCTGTGTTTTATATTGTGTGTATGAGGCGATATTTATCAGTGGGGGAATTACTAGCCTAGGTGGCGAATTCCACAGGGCATCGCGGAGGGGTGAGCGTTGCCCCAATCCCCTCATGGGGGGTTGCTGATGGTGTTTAAGTTAATTCGTATCCGTTTAGTAGTGATTAGTGTTTGGCTTTGGTCCAGATTGGCTGTACCTGTGATTTATGTGCTCGTTTATTCTTGTGTCTCCGACATATATGTATTGAAAAATGTTGAAGTCACAAACATATTTTAATACAGAGATTAACATATGAATAGATTGTTTTGTTATTATTTTTAGGGTTCCGTACTCAAAGGGTTAAACGGGACCCTATTACTAAGAAGCTGTTTGTCCGCGCGTGTGTCACCAGGCTGTATCTCAAGAACCGTGATAGACAGTTGAAATGTTCACTGATGATGTATTTCTGTTGCCACTTTAACAACAAATACTAAAAACAAAATAAATATAGGGGGCTCCCATTCAACAAATGTGATTTGTTTGCCGTTTTTATAGATAACTAGCTTTTACCTGCGGCTTCCCTCCCATTTAATAAAAAGTATCCTATGTTAATTCTAATACCTCCAAGAATACGTGTACAAAGTTTCATGATGATCTGTTAAGTAGTTTTCGCGTGAAAGCATAAAAAACATTCACATTTACAATTTTACTAGCTGTTACCCGCGGCTATGCTCGCGTGTATGTTGGTTATTTCTGTAAATAGTAGCCTATGTGTTATTCTGATGTATAAGCTACACACATCAAAAGTGTCTAGGGATCAAGCATTTTTATGCGGATTTCTTGAGATTGAGATGTGGCTTTGGCCCTGGCCTGCTCAGTCGCCAGACTTGAACCCGATTGAGCATGCATGGGATATGCTACAGAGAAGAGCTCTGCCGAATATGGAGGGTATCCAGTCGCAAGAAGACCTTTTTTTGTTGTTGCAACGAACATGGGCGGCCATTCCACAGCGTGATTTGGATGAACTCATTTTGAGTATGCCAAACCGATGTTCTTGTGTTAGTGTTCGCGGTAGAAACACGGATTATTAATTGTTTAAGTTACCTAATAAAATTTTAAAGAAAACTTTTATTTCAGTCTTTTTTTCGAACTTTAATGTTAGTGGTTCAAATGTCAAAAATCCCTTTATTAGGAAAATGGCAAATTTCTTTATTAATGCAAAGGTGACTTGGTTTATCGTTACTGTGACAAACGAAAACACTTTATTTGATGAATCCTTAAAGAAAATTTTAATTAATATCAATCAGGAGAAAAGTTATTGCAAAAATATATGTTGATCCCTAGACACACATGTTGATCCCTAGACACTTTTGATGTGTGTATATTACTGTAAAGTTTTATCCAAATCCGTTCAGTAGTTTTTGCGTGTAAGAGTATCAAACATACACACTCACAAATTTTCGCCTTTATAATATTAGTGTGATAATAGTATATGACGCGGTACACAACCCTTCATGCGCGAGTCCGACTCGCACTTGGCCGGTTTTTTAAACAATTGTAAGGTTTTACTGCACGGACAGTGCCCACGAATCGTAGAAAATAAATTCTTGCCATAAAATATTTGATTTCGATAAATAATTTGTTTTAAAACATTGTAAATAGCATTAAAATACCTTCGTGAGTTCTTCAGCGACAGACATTTCTAACGCGTGATGTGTTCTTGCCAACGCTGCTAACGCTTCTTCTAACACCCTGTTGCGTTCTATCTGTACAAGGAAATGAATTTTAATAACCATATAATGCATTTGTGTTAAGAAAATAGTGACGCATAAATCGACAGCCGAACTTTGACTGTATGGATGGCTTAAGTGTAGTGGTTTAAGTTCTTCCGTGGGAGAGCCAGGCTTCGGCCGGCTCAACCGGAGTGATACCACGGCCTCACAGAAAACCGGTGTGAAATAATGCTTACGCTGTGTTTCACCGAGTGAGTGAGGATACCGGAGGCCCTTACCAAACCCCTCCCCCTATCTTACCCCCCCCATCCCCCAAAGGCCGGCAACGCACTTGTGACGCCTCTGGTGTTGCAGGTGTCCATGAGCAGCGGTAATCGCTTACCATCAGGCGATACGTCTGCTCGTTTGCCCGCCAATTACATACAAAAAAAAGTAAATTACCAAGCCGCTTTCTACTGCGCTGTGTTAAAACCCCACATGGGACAACGCATTTTAACATAAAAGTTGTTGTAACGGGTTTTCAAGGTAGTAGAACCACGCTGATTTCAGCACGGTAGGGCCGGCTCGACCGGAGCGGTACTGCCCTCGCACAGAAGATCTACGTAAAGTGACAGCGTTGGTGTTTCGTTGGTGAGTGCGAGACCGGAGGCCCAACGATGCAGAATCATTACCAGGCCGCCATAGTGTGGGTCACCATGCTGCATTGTTGCATTGTCTGCAATGAGTATGGTGACCACCACTCTTGGATTCTGCTTATGCTTTCCATCAGGCAGAGTAGAGTCATTTTGGTAGGGCCACATATAAAAAAAATGAAGGTACCACGAAGAGCACCCTCTTTGTGTTCACTTCGTACATGTTTGTGAAGTCTCTCAGTGGATACAGTGCGAGAGTTGTCTTTTTAAAAAAATGCGACGATTCTAGGAAAGCAAAATTGTTTTTTTTTATAGCGGGCACACGAGCAGACGCATCAACTGATGGTAAGCGATTACCGCTGCTCATCGACATCGGTTGACAACTTCGACACCGACGCTATTCGCCGTCATATATATATGATTATTACTTGCGCAAAGAAATTCCAACACTTAAAAAACTCGTTGTTTCTTTATGTGAATGTGGTTTGTTTCATGGCCAAAAATCATCATTAAGCTTGGTTTTGAAAGAAATTGGATTTTCTTATAAAAGTCGGGCAAACGTAAAATATTGATGTAGCGTCAAGACGGTACTATGGCTCGCTGCGAGTTTTTGAGCGAAGCCAAAAAGCTATCAGATTGGTTAAATGTTATTTCCACTAACGAGACTTGGTTAAATGCAAACCACACAGTATCTAAGAACTGGACTGACGACACCGTCGCTTCCACTAGTTCAGTGCCAATGGGAAAAGGTGAACGCCTTATCATATCACTGAGAGAAGAACCCAAAACATTATAGCATCGGATTGGGAAATTCATGTGGCATTCGATAATATAGAAGTACAGGAACTTATAATAAATGTTAGGGAGAGCTCATCGAGTGACAGTGACGATTCATCAGATTTTCATTAAAATAAATAAATAAAGAATTAACATAACATAATTACATCTTGTAATGAAATGTAATAATAGTTAATAAATTTGTACAAAATTATCCGGCAATAGTTTAGTTTCTTACACTTTATAAAAAAATATCGGGTCTGTTATTGTGTTACGTTTATCGATAGCTTCATCCCTATCAGTTTCTCCGACTCTGCTATGACCCTGTACGTGCGTAAGCGTCATATTTTATTAAATAATGTATACATAATGTAAAAAGACGCTCGTTCAAGTTTCCACAGGAGCTGTCATCGAGAAAATAAAGAAATGGAAATAGTATAAGTGAAAACACCAAAATCTACTGCCCGTACGTACCTCCCTGGTGAGTCTGGCGGAGTCTGCGTCTCGTGCCTGCGCGACGAGTGCGGCGCAGTGTCGCAGCGCAGACAGCGCTTCAGAGCCTGTGCCGCACGCGTGCTGGAACCGCTGCCAACAAACAAAAAAGAGAACGTTAGTCTTTTCCTTGACCTGAATAAGCGGGAGGAAAAAATGTATGAAAATAACGTGTTTTAGCGGGAGAGAAAGTTGTATGAATTTTCATATCTCATGTGTTATCTTATCTATGGCGCGCGCCTGCCCAAGGAGTTTTCATATAATTTAAATATGGAATCTCCGTGCCAAGGGCATCCTTTTGTGAAGAATAAAAAAAACAAAAGAAGCGCGAAATATCGGTCAAATTCTAAGCTAAATTGTGTCTTACATGGTGTCTTACGTTTTGATTTAAATACTTTCTACAATACAAGGTGTAGTATAAAGCACTGTGTAGCACTCGGGTGAAAGTCCCATTCCTACCTCGGGAGTATTGTGGCCCTAGGCTGCGCCTTCGGGCCACAAACTGCTCCCTCGCTAGTAATCCGTCCCTTTCCTCCCTTGGTGAACAAATTACTATTCTTATTCACAACTAGCTGAACCTCGGTTTTACCCGCGGTCATCGTTACCTGCGGTTGATGTTATACCGTAGGTAACAGCGCGAGGCTCAGTTATATTTAATGAGGAAAGGTCTACATCCAGTACTACTGTTTGATAATGATGATCCCCTAAATATATACATTAATGTAGTACATACCATATAAGCGGAGTGATGTAGCGAATTGCCAACGTTGACACTCTTGTCCAGCGCAGCGACTATGGCCGCGCACTCTCTCAGCTGAGTGTCAAGCAACGCTAAACTGTTCGTAGCTGACGTTAAAGCATCTTGCATTGAACCTACAATGCAAAAAAAGGTAAAATTTTAACAAAAAACCAACTTCAAGAACTGAACCAAATTGAAATGGGACCACACGGAAAGCAACAGCTTTTAAATACAAAAAGAATCATTGAAATCGGTTCACCCAGTCGAAAGTTCTGAGGAAGCAAACATTAAAAATGCAGTCGAATTGCAAACGTCCTGCTTTTTTGAAACCTGGTAAAAAAAACTAAGATATGACTTAAAAACGTCTAACAAGTAACCTTGACCTTTTCTCCCCCTGTTTGAGGGGGTGGAGGGGGGATCTTTACTTGCAAAGTTTGAGTTGTAAATGTCTATGGGTTTAAGTAGTGCCCTACTATCTATCAGGCAATATGTCTACTCGTTTGTCTTCTCTCAGCATTAAAAAGTAAAAATTTCAAACTGCTTTTTAAAATTCTTTGGGCATAAGTCAAAATATTTTGCTTCAGATTTAATGATCAAAAGTGACCATTAACTTAATAAATAAATAATTATGAAACTATCACACAAGACCGTCTATTAGTGTCTATGGTATCAATCGTAGCTAGTAAAGTTGTTAAGTTTCTTACCTAACGGTTTACATTCGTCTTCCAAGTCCTCAGTTGCCTCTCTGGCCGTGTCAGGGGAAGCCCCTGCCCATAAATAGTGACCGGAGTAGGCGATGTGCTCGTTAAGAGCCGTTACCCAAGACTGCAATAAAAACATGTCTATAGACTATAGTCTATGTAAACAGTAGAAGTTCTATCATCGACGAAGAATGAAAATGGGAAACAAAAAGATTTTTTTTACAAGTTTCCATATACATAATAGTAAGTTTACATATTGTGAACAACAGATGGCGTTGTATCGACGTTCACATTACCGAATTAAATAACTCAGTTGCGCTTTTTTAGAGTGGACATTTCTAGAAGATAATGATATTGTAATTTATTTGATTTAGAAGGAGCTTGGCTTTAATTCGACATGAAATCTTGCAAGCTTACCTGTCTAGCCACAGCAATGTCTCTCTCCCCCTGAGGGACAGCCAGTCGGTGAGTATCGCCATCGCTAAAGTTGAGCACGATGAGTGCGGGTTCGGTGTCGGAGACCGTGAGCGTGGCCGCGTCGAGGTACTTGCGCCCGCGCCAGTGAGTCCCGCCCCGGGCCGCTTCAGCTCGGGACCCGTAGTATAGAAGCACGCCACGTTGTAATACCGCCTGGATAACAAATTTTCAGATAAAACAAAATATCCTATAGCGTCTAAATATAAACTAAAAAGCAAAATATCACTGCCAATACGAATGACAAATGTCACTGTCACAACTAAGTCGAATCGAATCTACTGACATTTCATCTTTAGAAATAGCTGATCACCTGATGGTAAGTAACCACAAGCGCATGTTTACGAGTCATGATTGCATTGTCGCACCTGTGACTCAAGACTCAAAAGTGCGTTGCCGCACTTATAACTCAAGACCCAAAAGTGCGTTGCCAAACTTGTAACTCGAGACTCATAAATGGGTTGCCGCACCTGTAACTCAAGACTCAAAAATGCGTTGACGCACTTGTAACTCGAAAGTGCGTCGCTGCACCTGTGACTGAAAAGTGCGTAGCCACCCTTTGCGTCCTTTCCCAGACTGAGACGGTGGCAGGGTTTAGGCTCAGGTAAACTTACTCACTCGGTGAAAAACAACGAAAGAAATGCATAAGTAACAATGTGATTTTCTGTGAGTCAGTTGGCTCTGCTACGTTTTCTTTTAAGCTTGTCATTAATTAAAAGTAAGTAAGAATTAACTACATTATGATATATCATAATCAGTTTATGAAAACAAAATTCAAACATAACTACTGCAACGCACTTACCCAAACAGCTCTCCATCCCAAAAAGCGGGACCTCTTAAGCAATGGTCCTTCGAACCGGGCGGCGGTTCTTTGTAACCTTTGTACTGGACGGACGCTGAGCACCTCGCGCATCTCCGTGTCTTTAGCCATGTCGATAGCTAACTGACCTGACCATTCAAAGTAGACATTAATTATATGCCCGTGAGTCTAGTGGTTAGTGACCCTGACTGCTAAGCTGGAGATCGTGGGTTCGATACGTACCTCAGATGTTCGATACCCACACCACTTGTGTAATAAGCACGATTATTTGTATAATTAGTCACATCCAGGTACTATGAATTATTTAAATTTTCTATGGGGACAACGTTTTGTCGTTCGTTTTACCTTGGGGATGTAGAGCCTTTTGATAAGAATTGCTTATTAAAAGGTGGTTGGTTTTTTATGAAAATAATAAGCTGAAACTCACTAAACTGCTTTACGGAACTCTACTGAACTACACCGGCCAAATTATCTAGTAAATATAAGAACACTCACCACAATTATTCCTCAGAGTAGTATCAACACCGTTCTGAAGCAGTAACACAGCTAGTCTAGTGTGTCCTCTGTAAGCGGCACAGTGCAAACATGTGTTGCCTTGTGCGTCTACGCAGTTGATATTTGGAGTGTTTGGACTGCTTAACTGGAAAACACGATAAACAACATATATGCGAAAAGACTGATTGCAATAAGAGGTTTTAATAGTAAAAGTAATATGCATACGAACACTAAAGAAGTTAACTAAATACAGGGTTACAGGGTAAGTCGACCTATTCCCGTTAAGGGCGTGTAGTTGACATCGTTTCTGACTGAATTCACTAAAAACATCCTATCCTAAATCTAACCGTTTTTGAGATATTTTAATTTAATTGTTTTTACAAAAAATGCCCGATTTTCGGCTGTCAGCTTAGATATTTTGAAATGTGTAGGTGTTATTATAACTATTGTTTGATTTTCAACCGACTTCAAAAAGGAGGAGGTTCTCAATTCGACTGTATGTTTTGTTTTTTTTTATGTTTTATTACCTCATAACTTTGGAATGGGTGAACCGATTTTGATGATTCTTTTTTTAATTGAAAGCTGGTGCTTCCCGAATGGTCCCATTTAAATTTGGTCCAGATTGAAGTCGGTTTTTTTTTTGTTAAAACTTGTAATTATTACATGTAAAATAAGATGCTTTATGACCTTAATAACCAACATTATACGTAATGTGAATAAATAAGTTGTTGTGGACGATTTCATCTAAAAAAATAAAATAAAAATTTAGGAAGTTTATTTTTCTTCAATTGATATCTAAAAAAAATATTATGGCGCCTGTTTTGCAGATGAGCTTAAAAATATCTGTGTTTCATCAGCTATCTAACGAGGTATAACAATCTAGGGTTTTATAAAAAAATATTTAAAAAACTTAGTTGCGAGCTGCCAGGTCGCAATTCTAAAAGTCCCAGCCAATTGTTCTTTAAAGTTAATGCGGTGCGTGCGATCGAGACACCTTACAATTTATGCAGGTGTGAATGAGAAAAACAATGTGCAAATGTGTTTTGTGTACGTTTTGTATTAACTTGTTATTGTTAGTCTGCTTATGTGATTCGTCCGTGGTAGATGTGATATTATTTTGTTATCTGTTTCCTACTTGACTTGAATATGTTTTTGGTCTGTTTCTTCTGATTTATGATTGCTGTGCTTGTAAACTGGAGTCTGATTTGTGCTTGTGATACGGAACTGTTGAAGATGACAACCTACACGAATGAGGAATATGCTGATATATCAATTTGCTACGGATACTGCAATTGTGTGTCCGCACATGTTCGCATTGAGTACACAAGACGTCATCCCAGCCGTCGAGTGCCGGAGGTGAGCGTGTTCGACGGAGTTTATCGAGGACTTCGCAAAACTGGCTCCGTTTCAAAACAAACGACGTACAGACTTGGGAAGACCTCTTCAACAGTTCCGTATCAAACGTACAAATCAGACTCCAGTTTACAAGCACAGCAATGATAAATCAGAAGAAACAGACCAAAAATATAGTCAAGTCAAGTAGGAAATAGATAACAAAATAATATCACATCTACCAGGGACGAATCACATAAGCAGACTAACAATAACAAGTAAAAATCAAACAATATGTATGTATGACATGTAGTAAAAAGAAACGCATACTTTTATGGCAAAGTCGGAAAAACCCTAGCAATGCTAACAAAAACAAGTATAAGCAATATTGTAAGATATATAAAAAAATAATAAAACAAACACAACGAGCACAAAATACATACGCCATTAAAACGGCACACAACAAAGCAGAGACTGTTTGGAAAATTATAAATAGTACAAAACAAAATGTTCCAAGGCAGTCGGTATCTACTATAAAAACATTAAATGAGTACTTGACTGATTCTAAGCAGATAGCTAATGCTTTTAATGATTATTTTATCGATAAAATTACTTCAAATGGTATTAGAAACGAGTTTCATTTTTCAACATTTTTATCACCTAGACCAAAGTCAATGTTCATGAAGCCATGCGCACCAATGGATATTTTGCACATCATTCGGAACTTGAGGAACACGAACAGTGTTGGGTATGATGGAATATGTACTGATTTTACAATGTGTAAGTTGTAAAATCAGTGGCAATAAATATCTGCCACCATATTAGTCACATAATAAATCTGAGCATAGAGGCTGGAGTCTTTCCTGATAAATTAAAAACTGTAGTAATCAAACCCATACTTAAAAAAGGTGACAGTGAAGACATTGGAAATTATAGGCCTATAGCTCTGGTACCTATATTATCAAAAATATTTGAGAAATACATAAATAAAGAATTAAATGATTACCTTGAAAAAAACTATATCTTAGCCAACGAACAAAAGGGTTTCCGTTGCAATAAATCAATAAACATGGCCATTGGCCATATATGATTTTTTGAAAAATGTTATCAAGAATGTTGACAGTAAAATACCTGTCTGTTCCATATACATGGACATGACTCAAGCCTTTGACTATGTGGATCATGCAACTCTCCTAGGTAAACTAAATGCATATGGCATAAGAGGAAATGTGCTAAAACTAATAGAATCTTATCTTAAAAATAGGAAACAGTACACCGAGATTTTAAAAGTAGATATCGAGACTAAAATCGAAAAAGTATACCGATCTGAATCACGCATAATTCAATATGGCGTGCCACAGGGTAGCGTTTTGGGCCCATTATTGTTCATTCTCTACATAAATGATTTACCTAATGCAACTAAGAACCAAATATCTCTTTTCGCAGATGATAGCACTATTACTGTTAAGTGTAACGATAACGATAGTTATGAATCCGACATTAATAACGCACTAAGTTCAGTTGTCAATTGGCTAGACGGAAACTATTTAAGACCTAATGTTGATAAAACAATGATTATGCATTTTAGTCAGAGGATTCTAACACCACAACTAAATATATGTGCTAATGGCAAGTTTCTGAAACAAGTTGAGTCCACCAAGTTTCTTGGAATAATTATTGATAAGAAACTTACATGGAAGCCACAAATTGAGCAATTAACGAAGAGAGTTAACAAGTCAGTGTATGCTCTTCATGAGATCCGTTAAATAACTGATGAAAATGCTCTTTTGACTGCATACCA
The DNA here is from genome assembly GCA_949125395.1 of Diaphora mendica. NCBI lineage: Eukaryota > Metazoa > Arthropoda > Insecta > Lepidoptera > Erebidae > Diaphora > Diaphora mendica. Next base: position 27,549,101 of record OX421315.1, read on the forward strand.
TGGCCTAGTGGCGTCGGTTCTTAGGTATGGCATTATATTTTGGGGGAACTCTGTGCATAAAGACATTATCTTTAAGGCACAAAAACGGTGCATAAGGGCAATGTTTCCTTTAAATGTAACAGACAATTGTAAACCATATTTTAAAAAGTATAACATTTTAACCTTGCCCTGTCTGTATATACTTGAAGTGGCTTTGTTTGTAAAGTGTAACTTGCACTTATTTGTTTTGACCTCAGACGCGAATGGTAGAATTCAAAGAGACAAAAATAGACTATGCATTTATAAATCTAACACCACACTAATGCATAAAAGCGTATTCGCAATGGCCCCAAAAATTTATAATAAACTACCAAGAGACATTAAAGAACTAAATGTAATCAAATTCAAAATAATGTTGGGGAAGCTACTTTGTCAGAAATGTTATTATAGTGTTGCTGATTTCTTGTCGGATAAATTATAAATATTATATTATTGACATATTAGTTTTAAATTAATTATTAGTGATTTCTGACATTTTCATCTTTTTATTTTTAATTTCAATTGACATTTTTCTTTTATAATATTTTTACTAATACAACCTTGACATTATATGTATGCATAAAAATCTAAAACTCATTGTATTTGTTCAATTGAAGTTTTTTTTTTGTGACATTATTTTACGCATTGATCTGTATGTTGTATTAGTCGGTACCAAACTTAATTCTATTTGCTATTTTTGTAACGATGTAAAATAACAACAACCACCATTAAAATTTGCACACCTGAGAAAGGTAATAAATCAGCGCAACTATTTATATGTATCATGACAGCTTTGTACCTACCTGTTTTATGCAAATAAATGATTTGATTTGATTTGATAATAGTTATAATAACACCTACACATTTAAAAATATCTAAGCTGATAGCCGAAAATTGGGCATTTTTTGTAAAAAACAATTAAATTCAAATATCTCAAAAACGGTTAGATTTAGGATAGGGTATTTTTTGTGAATTCAGTCAGAAACGATGTCAACTACACGCCCTTAACGGGAATAGGTCGACTTTTCTTATTTATTTGCTAAAATGCACTTTACTATATACACAAAATTGGCATACAACTCGTGGCTGTACCAGCGAGCGAGAATTTACGCGTGAGTGAGAGAGTGATACAATTGAGTGAGAGAGAACGATTATCGCCTACTGACAATTTACATAAATTCGTGCGCGCGCTGAGATTCCGTTCACAATTTGTTTGCTAGCGCAGCGAGTGGACGTACGTACGCATGGCGCGACAGGACGGCGCCAGCGCGGTCGCTCTGTCGCCACAAGACAATCCAACACTAAAATATTTTTTCCGTTCGAAACAGTAGTTTCTAAGATTAGCGCGACTGAAAATCACATAATATTAAAACTCACTAGTTCCTGAATGTCATCAATCCTGCCTTCCTTAGCGGCAGTCAGAAGAAGTCGCTCTCGTTCGTGCCTCTCGGACCTTTCAGCCGCTTCTAATAAACGTTGAACATCCCTAGTCTTCGACACGTCACAAGGCGTCTTCCCTTCACCATTCATTATGTTGACATCTGCTTTGTGTTTGATCAGTTGAATGACGAGGTCCTGTTAAATTCAGGTATTTTAAGAAGAGAAATTCGTAAAGATCTTAATTTACATTTTATTATGATCAAATTTTGTTTCAATGTCTTTTTTTGGTGCTAGGTGAAATATCCTTTCGATCTCTGGTTTCTTGGGGACCCTGGATCCAGAAGTATGGGACTAATCCCACCCACACGCCCACTACTGTAACTCCTGTTCACCAGGATCAACAGCAGTGACCCACAAACACACCGAGTTATGACACTCGGGCAGTCCCAGGAAAAAATTAACTGTCTTGGAATTCGCAAAGAAATTAATCTAGAAATATGTGGTATTTTTAGGAAACTCCATCATATCGGCTGGTCTTAGGAACCTTACTCTGGGCAAGACCTGAACCATGTGATTACAGATAACGCGAAACGATGCCGCGCGATTTATAGAATTAACTAAATTTAGGTATAATAATTCATTTCAGTTGGTTGAATACTTTCAAAATTAGAATATAGAAAAACCACACTTCCCACGCATGAAATAAAATACCGATACTTTATACTACTAAAGTGAATCTAGACCTTAAGAAATAATACAGGTCTGAAAGCAAATAAATTATACATTCCTGCGTAGTAAAAAGAAAAAAAATAACAAAAAAATCGACTTCGTTAACATTTTTAGTTACACTCAAGGTTTTATTTATCTGTATTTAGAATGCAATTCCTAATTTACTAAATATTTATTATCTATTTCTTTGTAATGGCCTTATAACGGGGTTTCCTAAAAAAAAATAATGTTTATAAAGAGTAGGTGGTACAAAGAATTGAATAAGTAGTTCAGTGTCAGGAGAAAGATTGTATCGAAACAGGTTAACAGTTGTTGGGACTGGGTAATATTATAGACAAAGAGCCCACGACAGCCAGACCTTCGTTATTTTATAAAGGCTGAAAGTTTTTCTGTGCATAACCCCTATATAGGTAAGAACGACCAGCGACTATAGGTTATGGGTTGTCCGGAAGTATCCATTGCCGGACACTTATGACAGTTGCTACCAGACACCCCTAAACTTTAATAAATTACAGGACACTAATTACAGGACAGGGTAGCAACTGTCATAAGTGTCCGGCAATGGATGACGAGATTTCTAAAGTTATCCCGAAGAAAATATGAAAAAATTGAGCTTTATACTTTAACGAAAATTAGGTACTATTTTATACACCTTTACTACCTGTTATCTGCCAAAGTAACCACAGCCCAAACTCTTTATTCGCTGGTCGTTCTTACCTATATAGGGGTCATGCACAGAAAAACTTTCAGCTTTTATAAAATAACGAAGGTCTGGCCGTCGTGGGCTCATATTTCTTGTGCTTTTTGATTTGAAAATTTATTATGTTAAATTTCAAACTTATAACGTAATGATAGTCAGTTTATATCCAGCATACGAATGCTACTTTTATTTGTAACTCCTTTTTCACCCTGGGAGAGCCACACTTCGCCATGAATGGGCCGGCTCAACCGGAGTGATACCAAGCCCCATAAAAAAACACTGTGAAATAGCGCTTGCGCTGTGTTTCACCGAGTGAATGAGGATACCGGAGGCCCAAACCCCAAAGGCCGGCAACGCACTTGTGACGTTTCTGGTGTTGCGGGTGTCCATGGGCGGCGGTAATCGCTTAGAATCAGGCGATACGTTTGCTCGCTTGCCTCCTTACATAAAAAATGTAATGGTTTACAGAGGTCGTGTAAAAAATGAAAGAAGAGTGAAGATTTAATAAAGATACATAAAACTATTTGCGGAAAAAATATTTGAGTTTTTTAAATTAAGACTTGAATGAAGATCAAGACAAAAGATTAAGAACTATCGGTGCTCGAAAAGTATTTATAGCACAAAAACGATCTATTAAACGACAACCTATATTAAAAAAGTTAGTTTCTCACATTCTTTTAAATGATTCTCGTTTGTCGTTTTTTTTCTTGTTTTAGACATAACTACGAATTATATAATAAGTGTGGACCTATACATATTTATAAACGAACTGGTTTTAAAAATAGAGAAGAAGTTTCAAATTACGTATCGGCATACTTCTGTCTATTTGTTTAAAATTTTAGACACGAAAATGGCACTATTATCTAAATAGTAATAAGTTTGAATTGATAGAATTAGATGAGCAAATAGGTATGTGTTATTTCAGTGTAATATTATTATTTTTGTCAGTGTGGTGACGAATTGAGTATACGTAATAATACCACACTATTCGTCACGTCGCGTGGGTTTATGAACTAAGTAACCTTCAAAATGATAGGAACACTTGAAACCATTCCTATATTAACCCGTATGATCGAAGTAAAGGAAATGTTGGTCTACTATACAGACCAACATTTCCTTTCTAAAGGTGCTGACTGACCTAAAACATTTCGGCGTAACGTAACATTCGTGGCGAGCGTGTAAACGTTACGGCGTACCGGGTGGGGCACGCGCCGCTCACAGCGAGAGGCTCGGCTCGCTGTACTGACCTATAACATTTCGGCGTAAAGTATTACGTAACGTTACGTTACGCCGAAATGTTTTAGGTCAGTCGGCACCTTAAGAATAGACCTGTGTCCAATCAGGGGACCGTCAAAGACTGTATATGATGATAAATGATTCATTATTGGACATGTCGTTGCACATAATCGCCAACCATTCACGTGATGTGCGACATTGAACATTAACGTCTGATATTTTCCTCCTTAGTTGTCATTGAAGCGTCGCTTAAGGAACAAGGGCTGTGTTTTTAGCGGAACGCTAAGCGATATGCGTTAAATCAGAAGTTATAATCAACTGTCATTGGACACAAACGCCGTTCACTTACAGATATTGGGCTATATTATCAGAATTTAACATATCCTGGGGCCTATTTAGTTTCTAGGATATATTGCACGCGATGATACAAGTCGTACTCTCGCAGCATTGCGTGAAACGTTGCGGGCACGAATAGTTAGTTATATTGTGTCGGGTTAAATAGGATTTTTACATATATCTTACCTCATTCCCAATAAACGATGCTTTATGTAATGCAGTGTCACCAGTGTCATTGACCTCGTCAACATTAGCTCCCGCTTCTAACAAGGCTTTCACCACTTCTGTGTGGCCAAAGTATGTTGCCAAATGCAACGGTGTCCATCCTAAGTTTGTCTTATTTTTTCCTGGAAAACAAGACAAATACATTTATACTGCAAATAAAATCCATCCTATAATATTATAAATTCGAAAGTAACTCTGTCTGTTTATCACGCTTTCACGGCTAAACCATTACACCGACTTTAATGAAATTTGTCTTGGAGATATTTCGATTTTTGAGGAAGGACATAGGCTACTTTTTACCGCGATAACCGAGATACACGCAGGTGGAATCGTGGACAAAAGCAAGTTTACACAAATAACTTTATTTCACAAATTAAAAAAGTACAAAAAAGGTATATAAATTACATTTATTTAAACCAAATTCAAGGCTGGTACCTTCAAGGAATCACAAGAAAATTTACAAGCTGCTTTTGGAGAATCTGCTCGCTTAGCAACAATTACTTATTCGTTTCGTGAATTTAAACGTGGTCGAGTGAACTTAAACGATGACCCCAGACCCGGCCGACCACCAACTGCAGTAACTCATGAAAACGTCATCAGGATAGAGTGGCTATTGCGAGAGAATAGACATATTACACATCGAGAGATACAGGCTGAACTAAACTTTGGATCACAGGCAGTTTCCACCGTCCTGCATAAACACCTTAAAGTAAGGAAACTTGCTTCGCGTCATGTTGATTGGTGCAAATTTACGTTTGAAATGAAATGAAATCATTTATTCTGCAATTAGGTTACATGAACACTTTTGCAAGTAAAACTTTTTTTTCTGAGCAGATGAGTTCGGCCTTTCCTAACTGGACTAGCCCTGAGAAGAAAGGACGATACAAACTCAGGGATCACAGTCTCTTTTAAAGTCCAGACAATATGCAAAAGACAATATTTCAATAAAAGAAATACGATAATTACAATTTGAGTCACAATTACAATAATCAGTAAAGATAATAATTTTAAAAAAAAATGTCAACAATAGCAATAATTTCAATTGAATTTGTTTCAAACTATAAATTATCGTCACATCAAAATAAATTTAAACATTCAAAATAAACAGCATGTGCAGAATGGGCAGCTCAATCCCAGGCGGTTTTATCATGCAGATATTCTGCTATGGTATAATACCCCTTTGCGGATAACTTAGATTTTATGGTATTCTTAAATTTCTTCAATGGCAAATTCCTAATATCAATAGGGAGTTTATTGTAAAAGCGTATACATTGTCCCATGAACGAGTTGCCTACTCTGTGGAGACGAGTGACGTGAACACTAAGATTATGTTTGTTTCTGGTATTTACAGAATGAACATCACTGATTTTAGGAAACTTAGATATATTTTTTGAACATAAACTAAATTTTCATATATATATTGTGAAGATACAGTCAGAATATTTATCTCTTTAAATTTGGAACGGAGAGAAACTCGAGGGCCTAATTTATAAATAGCTCGTACGGCGCGTTTTTGTAAAACAAATATGGCATTAATATCTGCACAGTTACCCCAGAGTAGGATACCGTAACTCATTATGCTATGAAAGTAACTGAAGTAAACTATTCTAGCTGTATCAACATCAGTTAAATGTCGAATCTTTTTTACAGCAAAAGCCGCTGAGCTTAGCCTACCGGATAGTTTTTCTATTTGGGGACCCCATTGTAACTTAGCGTCAATAGTAATACATAAAAATACAGTAGATTCCACAGGATCCAACTCTAGTCCATTCAATCGAACATTGGTTGTAACATGCCTAACGTTTGGTGTAGAGAATTTAATGAATTTAGTTTTCTTCTCATTAAGGAGAAGGTTATTTGTATTAAACGAATGTACCACTTTCAAGAGTGCACTGTTGACTTCAGTAAAACTGTCAAGTTGGCACCTAACTTTAAAAATTAAGGATGTGTCATCCGCGAACAATACAATCTCATGATTGTCACTTACATAATAAGCTAGATCATTTATATATATGAGAAACAGAAATGGCCCTAGAATGGAACCCTGTGGGACACCCATTGTTACCGGGGATCCCGAAGATGTTTTACCATTAATATCAACTTTTTGAACTCTTTTATTCAAATACGACGTTACAATATTTACAGCATTATTCATTATTCCGTAGTGCTGTAGCTTCCTAATGAGTGTAGGATGATGGACACAATCGAAAGCCTTAGACAAGTCACAGAAAATACCAAACGCATCCTGTGAATCCTCCCAGGCGCCATATATGTGTTTAAGCAATTCCACGCCCGCGTCCGTAGTTGAACGACCTTGAGTAAAACCAAATTGCTTTTGATGAAGCAAGTTGTTCTTAATAAAATGTTGTAACATTTGGTTTAAAAGCAATTTTTCAAAAATTTTACTCAATGTTGGATGTATTGAGATAGGTCGGAAGTTAGATGGATCTGAACTACTACCAGATTTGAAGTTCGAAGGAGAAATTTCGCAAAACGTATCCTACATTCTTACTTCTGACTAATCATGGATATATAGCTACGATCCTCTCACGAAGCAGCAATCCACGCAATTGGTGTTTGAAGAGGAAGTGACAAAAAAGCCCTGAGTATATGTATTTGAATTCCCATATCTTTTAGTAGCCAAATAACATTGATTAATTTTAAGTTATCTCTCAAGGTAATCGCCAAATACAATACCTAATGCTAACAATAAATATCATGGTACAATATGACTCACTACACAAGTGTTGATTACTCATAGATTAAGTAAAGGTATATTTATTTTGACTGCTTCGGTGGCGCAGTAGTATGGCACAGAGTATGTAACTGCTGTGTTTGAGGTTTCAGGTTCGATTCCCGGGTCGAAACAAATGTTTGTATGATCTGCAAATTTTTTTTTCCGAGTTTTACTGTGTTTTCTATATATATATAATATGTATGTATTTACAAAAAAATGTATGTGGGTATTTATATCAGTTGTCTAATACCCATAATACAAGCTCTCCTCCCGACAAACCGGAGCCGCTGGCAAAAATTAGTAAAGTATTTATATGAAAATATTAACTTGGTCTGTATACACTGTTCTAGGTGTTGTACTAGCTTTGGCCCATGGCTCGGCTCGTGTGTATGTTTGAATATTACAGTAAGAGTAGCCTATATCCTTCCTCAAGAATCAAAGTATAACCATGCTTAATTTCATTGAAATTGGTGCAGCATTTAAACTGTGAAAATGCAACAGACATACAGAGTTACTTTCAATATTATAATAGTATGGATTTACATTCTTTGTAGCTCATCAATGCCACTACAATGTCCCACAGTGAAGCACAGTGGGGCACAGCCAATAATATTATATTTGTAACAGAAACCTGTTTTAATTTTTATTGTCATTAATAAAAGAATTTAATTTAACAAACTAGCTTAAGCTCTCGGTTCTGCTCTCATGTAAGTATATCCATTATCACAATAAGTATTTATTGCCTTATTGCCTAAAGATTTGTCATATTGTGCCAATTGTATCAAAGTGAATTTCCCTTCAACTTTTATAACAAACAAATTGAGGACCGCCTCCTTTTTGGATGTGTTTAAAAATCATTTACATTCAAAATAAATAGATAATAAAACAGAGGTAGAACCTGCGGTCTCATGTCAACTTATAGGCTTATCAAATTGTATATTCAATCAACAACTTAAAAAATTATTATTACTGATAAAAAATGGAAGAATTTAAACAAAAAATTGTGTTGTTATTTTCTTATAAGGTATTTGTGACAGTACTAAGAATAGAATAGAGAAAAAGTTCATACCTTTACAATTTATATCCAAAGTCAGCTTTCCTTCATTTTTTGCATCTAGTAAAGCCTTAACCACCGACAATTCTCCATGTCTGGCCGAATACAATAATGATTCCTGTGTCTCTGAAGCGATTGAGTCGTTTTTATTATTCATTTTGAACGTTTTGTAGTCACCTCGTTCTTTTTATGTACAGGCAAACGTTTTCGTCATTGAATCTAACAGCACAGCCTCACTTGTCGCTTCTAATTATTGTCAACACTCATTCTGTGATATGATTCTACTTTTATAAATTATGCACAAAAACAGGTTTCGTATTCACGACACACGTAACTTCCAGTTAAAATCCAACAACTAGATTAAAATAAATTGTTTTTGAAACAAAATTAATTATTTAGATAATCAGAACCTACCGATCAATTATTTACTATTCAGAAATTGTCAATTGTCAATATTTAGTTTGACATGACATGACAGTACGTTTGGCAATTGTCAAACTGCGGAAAACTGGTGGAGATGATGGTGTTGTAAAGTTACGAAGTTGGTTCCGTAGATCGACTTTTATGAAACCGGGAACAAGTTTAAAATAAGACCTGATTGAAATTATCTAGGCTGCTTTACAATAACTAGGTACATCATGTTATGGCTTAAATGATAAAAATTGTATTTTTGTAATTCAATTTTTAAAATGAAGTCTAAGGCCAGTTAAGTGTCAATAATATTTTTTAGATGTAAAATGCAATCAAAATTTTACAAAAAGTACAGTAGTAAACTATTCTGTTTTATTGTGAATATTTAGAGTTTTGAATAATGTTATCGGGAATCCTAATCAAGTGAATGACCTTGCCCTCAATATCGTGAGATTGTTACGTTTATAAACAGATAGTTTTTTTTATAGAAGCACTGAATAATGACGAACCTTTACAAATGAAAATCACACACTGTTGAAGTTGTTTTTGAAAATTATCATAGTGCTGATGAATTTAATTTTTTATATATTTATAGTGTGATATAGGGAAGTCGAATGTTCTAAGTAGGCATAGATTTTTAGACGATGATGGTCATGTCACCGTAACAAAACAATATTTTATGTCAAAACTAAATAATTCGGGTATTTCTTTCAAATGAAAATAGTGAGGTTCTACCTACCCTATTAAATAAATTAACTTAATTTAGAGAACTAATCCTTTTAGTGTTCAATAATCTATTTCCATCAAAAAATGTGTGACGATGTCCAAAATTGTTGTCGCATATGTTTAGACCGGGAGTCAACACACGTATCGATAATTGAGGACCCAACGATAAATTTACATTTAAAATCGTGTCTTGGGGTTTCAGTATCACCGAATGATCACCTGCCAAAAACTATTTGCATGTCCTGTGTATCCTTACTAAATCAATTTTATAACTTCCAACTAAATGCCCGTTGCTCACAAGATTGGCTGGAATCCTCAGTGCAAGAAAAAGGAAAAAAAACTACCGAGAATAAAGCTCCTTTGCAGCCGTTGCCTGACTCTGAATACAACTCAGATTCTCTTCTAGAATTTTTAAACAACACTGCGAACATAGAAGAATATTTAAATAACCTTGGCAAAGAAGATATACCTTGTATTGTGAATATGTTAGACAGAAATGAACACAATATTGAAATCGCCAAAGCAAATTTAAAAGCGTCAAAAGTCCCTAGCCCTAAGAAGAAAGACGCCAAAAAGTTTAAAATGGACATAGATGTTCTAGAATCAGATTTACATGTAGTAAAAGGACTAATAAAAAAAGAAATAGACCCAAAGACTAAACTAAGCCAAGTAAAGATTGATAAAAATATATTTGTTTGTATCGGTTGCAAAACAAAGTATGAGAATGTACCGAAATTATTGCAGCACATGAGTTTATGTGATATTGCACAGCGTACATGTATACACTGTAACAAGTTATTTGATTCTAAACAACAGATGCAACAACACTCTATGACTCATAACACGTCTGTACCTTTCACCTGTAACTGTGGTGAACAATTCCAGTCTAAAGAAAGATTGATCCAGCATCATAGAACTTGTCACACGGACTATGCCACAGCGGTAGGCTGTGTGTACCGTTGTAAAGAATGTGGCGACACGTTTAAAGAAAGGTTTCAATTATACAAACATGCCAAAGAGCATATAATTAAGTCGGAAGAGAGAGTGTGTGACACTTGTGGTCAAACATTTATGGGCAGTGAAACATTAGCTAAACATAAAAAAGATGAACATGTGAAAATGGAGAATGTAATGTACAAGTAAGTAACATAACTAGGAATTTGTCCCACCCTTATATTATTCTTTCTCCTTCCTTTCTGTTGTAGTAGAGAGCTTGGGTTTGATTTGATGAAAACTATGTTAGCGGCCAAGTGCGAGTCGGACTCGCCCATGAAGGGTTCCGCGGCAGCAAGTAACATAATATAATTTTTATTTTATTTTTATATTCGTGTTGATTGAATGAAAGGTAATTTGCAGTTTACGATTTATGACGTATTAAAAAAAACTACTTACTAGATTTCGTTCAAACCAATTTTCGTTGGAAGTTTACATGGTAATGTACATCATATACTTTTTTTAGATTTATCATTCTCTTATTTTAGAAGTTAAAGGGGGTGGGACACTCATTTTACCACTTTGGAAGTGTCTCTCGCGCAACCTATTCAGTTTAGAAAAAAATGATATTAGAAACCTCAATATCATTTTCGAAGACCTATCCATAGATACCCCACACGTATTGGTTTGATGAAAAAAAATTTTTTGAAGTACAGTTCTAAGTATGGGGACCCCCAAAATTTATTGTTTTTTTTTATTTTTGTGTAAAAATCTTAAAGCGGTTCACAGAATACATCTACTTACCAAGTTTCAACATTATAGGTCTAACAGTTTCGGAAAAAAGTGGCTGTGACATACGGTCGGACAGACAGACAGACATGATGAATCTATAAGGGTTCCGTTTTTTGCCTTTGGCACGGAACCCTAACTAGTTTGCATCTGATTCGATGGCCTTTTTTATGTGAAACGTTATAAGATTTAAATGGCCAATTGGTTAAAAGTAGTAAAAACCTAAGGAAAATGGAAAAAGCTAAGAAAAGCTGATAAGATGAAATAACTTAACCATTGAGTATTTTAAAAAGTTTACACATACAAGAATCTGAAAGATTTCATTTTATACTGTGTGAAGATATAATACACATTAAATTATGTGTTTAAATGTCTTGGTATAATAGAAATATTTTTGGCTTTCAAAATTATTTTAATGAACTACTTTTGAACCCACGGTATCCTTTTTTAAGAACAACCAAACCAATCGATTTCTCTTTGATGCCATCATCAGATCTTAGTGTCCTTATGATGGTTCCACTGTTGGGACCTTTCCATTAAAAAAAGAATCATCAAAATCGGTTCATAAACCACGAACACACCTAAAATATACATATATATACACGGTCGAATTGAGAACCTCCTCCTTTTTTTTAAATCGGTTAAAAATACTCTTTATCAAGTCACTTGACATATTGGGAACCATCCAGCTATTAGTCACACCTATAGATTCTACAAAGAATCCTAATCAAATGAATTGCAATACTGTGTTCTTAACCAATTTTTTGTTATTAAATTTGTTGCAGATGCAAAATATGCAGCTTCAGTTCTATTGATCGCAAGACAACATATCTTCATGTTAAAAATCATACTTCAAGGCCTGAACCGACCCGCCATCTATGTGAGTCCTGCGGTCGAAGCTTCAGTACCCGTATTTCGTTAAATCGTCATATGACACTGCACGGAAGTGATAAAACAGTCTGCAAGATTTGTAGCAAGCAGTTTGTGGATAGAAAAACACTAGAAAATCATATGATGGAACATTCTAATATGATATGTGAGAAATGTGGCCAGTGTGTCAATAGTTATACGCTAAATTTGCATACTTGTGTATAATTTTGTATATTGCATTTTATTACAAATCGTGTCTCAACTGTCCATTTTTTGGTTGTCTAGAAAAAATAAATAGAATGTTTAAATTAATTTTCGTTTTTTTTCTGCATTTACCTACCCTCTGAACTCCGTTATTAATGATACTATTTTGAAAATTGCCCAAATACGACACGGCGCGAAATCTTTTATTGCGCGATGCAGAATTAGATTCCGTAGGTAGTTCTTGGCGGTACTGAAATAAGATTATATTTTCGTTGAAATATGTGAAAATCGCTCGGCTCCTTTCTAGAAAGAGCGACAGTCGCATCGGTTCGGCAATATCTTGTGCGACAACGTGTTCCAAAGATTTGTTGTGTGCAAAAATGTGCGACACTATTAAGGATCTATATGAGACACCCTAAAGGCCATACCCTGCTCAGTGATAGTGTGGCTGTATAGTGTACCTATACTATAATCTCAGATCAAATAAATAAAAAAAGGTAGATAAATAGATAATCGACAACTTGTACGATACTGACGAAAAGTAGCGTAGTTTCTTAGCATGTGTGTGTGTTAACGCGTGTGTTTACTTGGAACTACGCTACTTTTTTTGCTTCAAGAACAAGGCCGTGCTTTATCTATCTTTTTTAATCTATCTGAGACTATAACTAATTAAATGTTATTAGTAAATTAATTTTAGGAAATAACAATAAACACAGTATTTATTAAAGTTATCCCGATTTATTAAAATAATAACTAATTAACAATAATGTAAATGATTAGTAACAATATCAGCTAATTAAAGAAATCGATAGCAAACATTCATATAATTTTTTAAACCATAATTACTTCATAAGAGCATAGATATATTTTTAGTGCAAAACCATAAGTGAATCATCAATTTTTGAGTTCAATAGGAAATTTAATTTAGACATGTACCTAGACATAATAATGACAGGAAACAGCTTTCAAAAGACCTTAAAAAGTTTTAATAAATTGAACGTAGTCTAAAATCAAATCAAGTTTGTATGTGGCCATTAGTTAAACCGGCAATCGAAATATAGGTACCTATATAAATTTTACGAAAAACAACGCCCGTCTTAGGAATAAACGCTGTGCCGAGGGACTTTACAATCAAAAATTAAATGAACACAAAGAAAACCCAGAATCGAATAATAATAAGTGTTGTCCGATGTGGGGTTTGAACACAACACTCAGCGCAGCAGAGAATAGAACGGGGAACGCTAAACAACTACGCCATAAGTGCAGTCTAGAAGAGAATATATGTAGTAAAGCCACGCTGATTTCAGCACGAACGGGCCGGCTCGACCGGGGCGGTATACTACCCTCGCACAGAAAATCAACGTAAAATGACAGCAGCAGTGCTGTCGTGTTTCGTTGGTGAGTTCGAGACCGGAGGCCCAAATAGTCTAGTCAACAAGTGCCATACTTGTTGACTAGACTAAAAGATACAGCAAAATCACTAGGCCGCCATGGTGTGGGTCGCCATACTGCATTGTCTGCATTCGCAATGAGTATGGTGACCACCACTCTTGGATTCTGCTTATGCTTTCCATCAGGCAGAGTAGAGTCAAAAGAATAAAACTAATGTAGCAAAAAAGCTGCAACCAACATACAAAACTTAAAATACAGAGTTTCAGAAGGATTTCAGTTCACGCTCAGAGGCGTAGGTACCTGTCTAGTATTTATTTCGATTTTAAAATAAATTTTCATGACATCTACTCCTTTTTGTATTTCTAACATTTACATAAAACAAAATGTAGCCAACCAGGAACCAGTTTTATGATTTACATTTTAATTAAACTAATTCCAATTTAACAAAAACAAAACCAACCCCTATGTCGAAAGTTGAAAAAATCTGTGAAAATGATTCTTATTCTATAAGGCATAAGATTGTTCAAATCTATCAAAGACTTCATAAATACAGGTATGCTGATTTCCTTGTAATTCTTTCGAATACCTGCAAAGTAAAAAAAAAACATTAAAACCCTTTACTATTATTTATTTTTACATCTGAAAATGGAATACCTTCAAATGGTTTCTTGTTTCGAATATCAGCTCAGACAAATATTACCTACTCTACGTTTTAATACACTTTTAGATCTTGGAAAGTAAGTGTAAGTATGTAGGTATATGCTGTAACTTTGAGAGATAGTTTATGGAGCAAAATTCCAGAATCTGAACAGGAAAGTTGTTGGTTAGGTACACTACTGGATTGCTCGCTGGCTAAGCTATTATCTATGTACTCACTACATAAGCCAAATGCTTGCCATCTGGACGTCCTCAGACATCATTTGGATCCTAAATAATGGAAGATGTTTTATTACGTACAGTACCTACTGCTAGATATTTATAGGTAGGTACAGACTGTTATCTAATACCTATATAAAATTCTCGTGTCGCGGTGTTTGTTACAAACTCCTCCGAAACGGCTGGACCAAATTTTATGAAATTTTGTGTGCACATCGGGTAGATTTGAGAATCGACTAACATCTATTTTTCATACCCCTAAATGATAAGTGTGACCCACCACTATTTTTTTATTTTTATGGCAAAACCACATTTGCCTGGTCAGCTAGCAGCATATATTTTTCAAAAGTTTTGAAATGGTTATCTAACCTTCAATAATGATCTTAGCAGCTTCTTTAGCCGGTATTTCAGAGTACCAAGATGTAAACCTATGAGTGGGAGGCGGGTAGAATCCTGTGGCCACACTGGCCAGGTATACTGATGTTGTATTGATGTTCTTCGTCCACGTGTCCAGACGAAGCTCCTCGGTTATGGAGTCCATTAAACCTGGGATAAAAGTTTTTTTTAAATGATAAATCGTTGGTACACTATTTGATAAAATTCATAGTAGACTTTAGGCCTAGACTACCTTTAAGGCCAAACTTTGCCGCGCAGTAAGGAATCATATCCGCGTAGGGCATCAAACCAGCACTAGAGTTAATTGAGATAATGTGCCCATAACGTCTTTCTACCATATTTGGTAAAAAGGCTTGAATTACCTGTAAAATATGGTAAATGTTAATTTGTTGGACGAGAGTTTATCTTTCTTATTATTATAGGTACATATAATGGAAATAGGAGTTATGCGCTAATTTAAACTTTTGCCTCGCATCACCTATTCACCCATGTAATATTGAGTAAATAATGTTTCCAATGTATTAATTAACGTAAAACCAGTCAGAAACATACACCATATATTTCTGTATCAAATTGCAGAATGTACCAGAATATAATAAACTCCCCCTCATGGTGGTTTAACCGTGAGGGGAAACAAAAAAAAAACAAAAAAAATGGTTTTGCTTACCAAGTAATTACGTTCTCTTTAGTCGTTTCTGTAGAAATATTAAATTTGGGGGAGAAAAAAAAACTGTTTTATAGCAGTTTAATCTAATCGGGACAATTAATTCTCCTAGTGTCACGAACATAGTTTTAATAATACTGTCGATCTCAGTGCTTCCCTGGGAGAGCTATACTGCGGCACATATGTGCTGTACCTACTGCACTATACCACTACTAAACGATCTCACAGAAACTGGTGCTAAGCAATTCCTTCATTGCTTGTCCTCAAGTGAAAGTGAGTGAGGTTAACGGTGCCCAAACACAGAGGAGGTCCTGTAAGTCGGGGACAGAGCTTAAAGGTGAGTTTAATCTAATCGGGACAATTAATTCTCCTAGTGTCACGAACATAGTTTTAATAATACTGTCGATCTCAGTGCTTCCCTGGGAGAGCTATACTGCGGCACATATGTGCTGTACCTACTGCACTATACCACTACTAAACGATCTCACAGAAACTGGTGCTAAGCAATTCCTTCATTGCTTGTCCTCAAGTGAAAGTGAGTGAGGTTAACGGTGCCCAAACACAGAGGAGGTCCTGTAAGTCGGGGACAGAGCTTAAAGGTGAGCTTTTGAGATGCAGATGTGGCAGGTGTTTTATAAGTAGCGGATATCACTTACCATTAGGTATGTTCACTCATATAACCTCCTATGCTATGATAATAAATGATCCAAAACTAAGTTAACCAAAAACCTAATTCCTAAATCATATAACCTACCCAAAAATGTGCCAGCAAATTGATCTCAATGACTTTCGCAATAGAGTCTTGATTTAAATGCGTAATAGGTAAACAAGTGACGGTCCCGGCGTTGCTCACTACCATAGACACTTCACTTAGCTGGCGTTGCATCTTTTGTGCTAACGACGCAACTTGGTCGCGTGCTGTGATGTCGATTGTAAACCCGTAGCTCTGAAAAGAAACCAGACATATTAGTTAGAAATGTAAAGAATATGACCTCAACCAAGGCTTCATCGAGCTAGACTAAATAACCCTAGCGTGATTCAACACCTAAACCGTCTCAAGTTGGGTCCAGCCACATTCGTCGACTTCAGGTCAGTTTCGGCTTTAAAATACACTGTTCTTAAAACTTATACTATATTAAAGAGTACCTATTTATGACATCATGACGAAAAGCTAGCATTCAATCAGGGTATAAGTAATAGGTAGGTAGATATTTCATTAAACGGCTAGTATGAGACCGCGTTCATTATCATGATTAAGTATAACTGAGTGCTGCAGTATAGGAATACTCAGTTCTCAGTATGACTGGTGAGATTCGTTAGCTGATAGTTAAAAAATTAAGATACATCTTACAGACCTCTCCATCTTTCTGCCTTATTTCATTCACCAAAGCATTGTTTCTGCGTGCATCCTTGTCCCAGCATATCACAGTGGCGCCAAGTTCTGCAAACTGGAGAGCAAGTTCTCGTCCAATACCACCGGCTGCACCCGTAATCTGTAGTAGGTAATAGAAGAATAAAAGTTTATTTTATTTCTTCATGTTGAATGTGTTCAAAGAGAGATTTATATTATGATGATTCGTGCTACTCCTAATTTTATCGAAGTATGTTCTTACGATACTTACGGGACGAATAGCTATGGTAACACTCCGTAAAGACAATTCGTCACCATACGAAATATGTAGGTATTAATAAATTTAAAATAATAGCCACCTTACTTGACATACCAATCAGCACTACCAATCACAATACCATACAAGAGAAAAAAAAAAACTTCGTTTAAAAAAACCGACTTCAAAAACTGAAAAGTATAAAATAACTTAATTTGTATGTGCTACCTATTCATAGGTTTGAATTCGCCAAGCCAAATGTAATAGTAGGTACCACACTCGCTATATTTCGAGACGAACGTCAACGACGTCACCGACGCTTCGGTTGTTTTGTCCTACGCGAAGAGCAGCTATCCCGCTCAAGGTCACGCGCGGCGAGTCCTACTATTACATTTTGGCTCGGCACCGACTTCAAACCTATGAATAGGTAGCACATACAAATTAAGTTATTTTATACTTTTCAGTTTTTGAAGTCGGTTTTTTTAAACGAAGTTTTTTTTTTTCGCTTTTTAGTCTTTCTCAAGTCTCTCATCATCATTTCACCTAAATAACTTGAAAGAATACGACTAAAGGTAACATACAACATACTGTATAGAATAATAAATAAATATTTCGGACATGATGTTTACAGAATATGAAAGCATGCAGACAATTGCCTTAACTTTATTGCAGGCGCTCATGTAAATTTGAGGGTTTCCTTCAATATCCTTGGGATCCCATCATCAGATCCTGATATGGTAGCCATGGGACCATATGGGGAGCATACCCTTTCGAATACAAAAATAATTTTCAAAATCGGTCCACAATTGACGGAGTAATCAATGTGCATACATAAAAAAAAAAAAAACCGATGAAATTGAGAACCTCCTCCTTTTGGAAGTCGGTTAAAAAGTAAACAATGTTTTTGGTAACGCTTGATGATTAGAGGGCTTCAAACTGATACCTTGTGTCCTTGTTGCATCTATGATGTGATTTATGTGTACCTACCTCGGTTTCGCTTACCATAAGATTAAATAAAGAAGAGTAAAATTAGTAGTATCTATGTAACTGTACTAATATTATAAAGATTTGTATATTTATAACTTTGTATGGTTGTAGGGGGTAATCTTTGGAAGTACTGATCCGATCCTGAAAATTATTTTACTAACAGAAAGCGACGCTATTCAGGAGTGTCATAGACGGACATAGTTTTATTATGATTGAACAAATTTTTTGTTAAAATAATAGTATTTGTAATTCAAGTAGAAGAAATCACTACATAGTATAAAACAAAGTCGTTTTCTCTGTCCCTATGTTTGCTTAAATCTTTAAACCTACGCAACGGATTTTGATGCGGGTATCTTTGATAGACAGAGTGATTCAAGAGGAAGGTTTTTATGTATAATAAATGCATAATATAGTATGGAAATACTGTTAATTTTCGAGGTTTCTAATGTAATGTAGCAAATAAACTCATTTTTTTGCGCTTACATTGCAATCGCTGGTTGCACCCTACGAGATAGATCAAAATAATGTACTACAGTATTGTACACCTTAAAAAGGTCTACAAAAAAGTCCGCGACGGTATATGTCTATCTCTTAGGAATAACCCACAATAATCATTTTTTTATCCTTTCTTTTTACGAGAAATAATGGCTTGTTTACGAAGCGATTTTAAGCAATACAGAATGAATCCTTAAACAATTAAGTAAATTAAATACATTGTGCATTTAATATAGATGAAAATGTATCTAATTTAAATCTAATTTAAATGAATATATCTAATTTAATTTAATTTAAATGTATCAGTATCAGTATCTAATTTAAATGAATATATTTGAAGATATTACAGATTTAAAATGCATGAATCGTGTTGTCGGCGGGGGCATCTGAAATCCACCCGTGCGAAACCGGGGCGGGTCGCTAGTAAATTATAAATATTGTTGCGCCATAGAGAAATGGGTCTCGTATAATCAAAAACATTCGAGAGCCGAGGACATCGCCATCTAGTAGATTATGACTGATCATTCTGATATTTTCAACGCTAGATGGCGCTGCAAGTAGTTCTAGGACATTCTTTTTGGTCCAGAATGGTTTATCGAATATTAGGGAGAAATTCTAGATATTTCGATAGCCATATTAAAGCGGAGCGTGTTAGCCGTACGGGCAAGTATTGTAACAGTGTTGTCAATAAATATTGTGTTATTTTTTGGTAATCAGCCGACTACTTTTATTTATTTAATACCCGGCTCGTAACAATATTAAATATTACCGCAAATTAGACAATTGTGTCAATGTCGGATAATATAAACATCAGAGATTACCATAGTATGTCTTTCTTTATCCTAGCCTTTATTATTCCTAAGATTATTTTGGGGCAGTTACCTACTAATAACCGGTAGCGGTAGGTACCTGATTATCAGATTTTCCACGGAGCGGCTGGCATCAGACCTTCCACAAGCCTGAGAGCGAACTGAATTCGAAGGTTTAAGTAGCTGTCAGTATATTTGAAGGGACTAACTTTCCAATAACGATTGGTATAGTACGTATTTATGTTTTAAAGTAGGTAAGTACCTAAGTATAAAAAAGCCACATACCAAAATAGTCTCACCATGCAAGTTCTTCATCGCTGGCGGTATAAAAACTCTTGCCAAAGCAATCGTACATGTTGAAAAAAGTTTAACAACCAGGACAAACGTATCCAAGGTCCACAGAGGAATCGCAGCCAGCCCCCCACTTCCCCACCACGGCAGAATCCATACTTCTTCTATTATCCTAAATTTTCTAGCTACAGCACCTATAAAACGAACAAATGTGGTTGACCTATGCATACAGCGAAATTAAAAATATATAAGTTTTTAAAAGGGCGTTGACAACGTTGACAAAGATTTGAAATGTCACTGAATGGCATTTTCCTTTTTTTTGTTGTCTAAGGAGGGAATGGATAAAGAGAATCGATTCTCTACCGATCGGTGTACTTACCTAACAGAATACTTTTGTTTTGTGTGTCGTTCTCATAGAAATTACTGACAGCTGGCAAAATAAACTTTTATGAAGTACTCAGTGGTGTTTTTTAAGATTTTGGGCCCTTAAATGTGCTTGACAAAATCAGATAACCACAGAAAACCGGTGTGAAACAGCGCTTGCACTGTGTTTCACCGAGTAAGTGAGGATACCGGAGGCCCATACCCCAACTCCTACCCTCCTCCCCCTCCCCATCCCTCAAAGGCCGGCAACGCACTTGTGATGCCTCTGGTGTTGTGGGTGTCCATGGGCGGCGGTAATCGCTTACTATCAGGCGATATGTCTGCTCATTTGCCCCATATACCATAAAAAAAATATACAGGACGATAGTAAAACAATTTCTATAATATATACACTATTTACCCTAGTTATGTTTTGCCCGCCTTGTTGGACTAGCGGTTAGCGTATGCGGCTGCCGATCAAGAAGTCTCGGGTTTGATTCCCGGGTCGTACCAAAAATGTTGGGTTTTACATTCAAGAAATTCTTAATAATAGCTTGGAGTATGGAAGTTTGGCGGCGATTAAGCCTTTGGCTCCGGCCGTCATGAACATTTATTGCAATCATTATTGGGAAGTCAATGAACTCAAATATACTAACGACTAGTTCAACCTTCTAATGCAGTTTGCCCTCAGGGTAACGGAGGTACGATGCTAGTCACTCCGTGGAAATACTGATATTCAAGTAAAACGGGTTGAACTAGACGACCGCAAATAATATTGGGTAAGTATAATAAAGGCTAGGAAAATAAAGATGATGAACAATACCTACATTTATCTTCCATCTATCTTCTTTATATATAAAAGAGGAAGGTAACTGACATACCCAGAGATCAACGCACAGTCCAAACTGCTGAACCTAAAATCCTGACATTTTTCATGTAGGTTCTTTATATAACGTCAGTAAGCACTAAGAAAGGAATTTTTGAAATTCCACCCTTATATAGTACTAATGTGACTTCACTTTTTTTTTCTCCGGCTCTGTAGAAGAAATATAATTCTCTGTATTAACAAATAGGCAATGATGATCCCATGAACAGTGACTACGCTACGTATAAAATATCCTAGGTTGATGGCAAAAGATAAGTACCTAAGCAAAATGTGACTCGTAATCGTATGGTTAAAGAGCTTAGCACCTCCTTTATCAACATAAACAGTCAATATTTTAATTTCAGTCAATTTTGACAAAGTAATTACATTTGTTCGAAAGCGGAGTCTATCTATTTATAAGTACGCTTTTAAGTCTTGAAGTTAATTGTTATAAAGTTATTAAGTAAGTAAAACCATGGCGAAACCTCTCCAAAAAGAGCGGGAAAACAGATCGGCGGAGAAGAAAGACTTAAGTTTCCACGCGTACACGATATCACCGGAGAGTGCTCATACATCTATCTTGCTTTTAGACTCTGCAGAAAGCGAAGTACTATGTCAGGTAAACGAAAACGATACTTTTTATTAGACAACAAACCCTTGACTTAGAAGTTTTTTTATGTATGGCCCTGCCAAAATGACTCTACTCTGCATGATGGAAAGCATAAGCAGAATCCAAGAGTGGTGGTCACCATATTCACTGCGAATGCAGACAATGCAACAATGCAGCATAGTAACTCACGCCCTGGCGGCCTAGTGATGCTACTGCATCATTGGGCCAACGGTCTCGCACTCACCAACGAAACACGACAGCACGAACGCTGTCATTTTACGTTGATCTTCTGTGCGAGGGTAGTACCGCCCCAGTCGAACCGGCCCGTTCGTGCTGAATCCGGCATGGCTCTACTATCTGTGGTTGGTTGGTGGTGACTTTAAGTCTCCTACCTACCAGGCGATATCGAAATTCTGTAGAAAGACGGTTGTCGAACATTTTAGGGCTCGCAACTACCCGTGAAGATAGCCAAAGATGTTTGTATGGAATATGATGATGATCTCCTAGCCAATTACGGCCACGGCGGTCAGTCTCAAAGGAGACCTACCAAATACGAATAGAGATGTTATAGTGCAAAAGTGTGTGCGCAACACAGGTGCACTCTCTGTTCCTTCTCTTTCATAATCCGATGGGACGGTTATCCGACACGATCGGGGAGACATCAGGCGCAGGACCGACAGCTTCCAAACTCCGAGCTGTTATTAACTGTTTCTATAATCAGAAAAAGACAATAATACTTTTGGCCCGAGGGGTTGGCGGAGTGATACTATAGGTAACCTCACCAAATCTTCGTTGCTTTTCACTAAGTGAAAATAAAAAAATATGGGTTACCAGTTCCCGAAACCCCAATTTTCCATGGGTTTGGGTATAGTCCGGTATAGATCTAATACACGTTTAGGGTAGGTACTTAATTTTTTATTAGTACAAATAAATTATGTCTAATCTTATGATTTTAGTAGATACGTTGTCGTTTGTCGTGTTTATACCGTACAAAAATATATTTTTACTTGTACACATAAGAAAATCTCATGGTTTTACTATATTATTTTTGTATCTTTTCTAGACTCTTCGAGCAATAACGAAATTTGCAGCTCAGGAGATGCAAAACCGCCAAGTCTTGTACGATCTGGACGCTATCAAATATATTTTGAAGCACGTAACTCACCATGAGCTTAATATAAGACGGTTCGCCCTTAAAGCTCTGGCACAGCTTTGCCAGCTGCCCAAAGGACCTGAACAGGTGTTAGAGGACCCTCAGAACTTGAGGAATATTGCTTACTTACTCGTGAAGGTACATAAGTGAATAATATAATACGAGTATATAAATTACTATTCGAATTATTGCTCTTGTCTATAGAATTTTATCCTAATACTAGCGGACCCACGCAACCTCGTTTGCGTCTTCTATTGCCCGTAGCGTGATAATTTTTCCCCTGTTTTTGAAACATTTTTCATGAGTGCTCCGCTTCTATTGGTGTAGCGTGAGGATCTATAGCCTTCCTCGATAAATGTACTATCCAACACTGAAATAATTTTTCAAATCGGACCAGCGGTTCCTGAGATTAAAACGTTCAAACAAACAAACTCTTCAGCTTTATAATATAAGTATAGATGAGAATGCCAAAAGCAGGAGCTAGCGATGTAAAGTTAATCTCTCCTTTTTAGTTGTTTTTTAAATCTCTACCTTTTCTTTTGTGGAAAATGAAAGATTTTTAAATAATAATTTATTCAGTAGGTAATAGCTACCCTGCCCCTCTTTAAACGGAAGTCATTGAAATTCTCGGTATTAAATGTATAAACCCTCTCTGGAATCACTCTATCTTGGAATCACTCAACAGATTGTAATGCAGTTTTCAGCAATAGATTGCTGAAAACTGCATTACAATCCGTTGAGTTGTTTAAAAGATCTGAGCGAACAGACAGCGGAAGCGACTTTATTTTACACTAAGTAAAGATTCTAACGTATTAGCACAGAATAACTAATGGTATTAGTAAGAAGTAGCAATGTTAGCCGTTTCATCGCATCTTTGTTGCTTCGAATTAAACAGTAGGTAAGTATATAAAGTAGCGGTAAACGTACTTAGGTAAGTACAGCTTACAAATCAAACTGATAGAATAATGTTGCCTATTATATTCCAGAGTGAAGATGTTTTTGTTTTAGAGTTTGCATCTTTAGTTTTATCCGAACTGACTAGAGAGCCACTCGGTTGTGAACAGTTGATTTCCGCCAATATTTTGGGTAGTTTATTTTCAAGAATGAAAAATAGTTTAGATCCCGATGTTCAGAAGAATTGCTTGCAGGTAAATAGGATGATAATAGGATAATTTTTACTCAAATAAATTAGAAAAATAGCTACAAGTTAATGATATTATTGTAGACTCCTTTGAGCTTAAATATGGATGGGTGTTTGTTACTCTTTCACGCAAAAACTAGTGAACGGATTTGAATGAAACTTTACAGTAATATAGCTTATACATCAGAATAACACATAGGCTGCTATTTGCCGCGATAACCGACATACCTACACGCGGACGGAGCCGCAACAACTAGTTGTAAATAAAAAATGAATTGCCATATGTGTTGCTAGGCGCAACATCGAGACCCGCTCAACCAATTCAAATATCTAATATATTTTATACTTTCGTTAAGGAAGGATTTTAAGGAGACAAAAAACCGCAAGAACTCAGCTAGTGATATAAAGCAAGTATCCATAATAAATAAATGATGAAACAAAATTCTGTCACTCGCATCAGATCTTTAACTTAATATTAATTGACCTGGCCGTAATGAAAAGATATTTTTTATGTATTGTTAATCTTTCTCCTATTCTAAGTATTAGGTTGTAAACGAATACGTATGGCCAAAATACTTCATATGGATACATATAAATTTCTACCCAAGTAAATTCATGTGGGTATTGTTAATCGCCCTTCAAAATGGAATAAAGCGTTAATCATGGTGTAATCAATATATATTACAAACAATTGTTAAACGAATGAAAGTACCTACATGTATAGTAGCTAATGCACAAGTCTGAAGATGTATTCTTACACAACAGCAACGAAAATCAACTTTTCTCTTTTTCCTCAAGACTTTAAGCAACCTCTTAGACGATCCAGTGTGCGCCTCCGAAGTCACAAAAAACCAACAATTCAGTTGGCCCTCACCCCTAGCTTTAATGCAAAGCAAATACCTGGCCATTCAGCATGCTGCCCTGAGGACTGTTGATCAATTAATCTGCAGATATAAAGATCAAAACGTGCAAAAGACTTTCCGAGCTTCAACTGGTGTACTCGATCTTTGTGATATTCTTGAGGTCAGTTTCCATATAACTACTATCTTATAATCTATGTTTCACATACATTCCCTTTCTTTTAGCTGGAGATTAAAATTCTTAGAAAAACGCTGAGTATAGAACATAATCCACCAAATATATAATAGTACAGTCATTTCGTGCTCAAAACGCGTACTTGAGACGCAAACAAAGGCAAGTCTACATTAATACGCGTGATTCGTACAAGGTAGCGCAAAAAAAATAATTAAATTTGACAAAAAGAAAATTGGTTTGCAGCTCTCGTACGCTGAAACTATGATTATGAGGACTACAACAAAGTTTCCATGGCGAATGATTATTGGTGGTTATTCGCAAAAAACCGATTTTAAGCGCCATTTTTAGGGTTCCGTGCCAAAGACAAAAAAAGGAACCCTTATAGATTCGTCATGTCTGTCTGTCCGTCCGTCTGTCTGTCTGTCCGTCCGTATGTCACAGCCACTTTTTTCCGAAACTATAAGAACTATAAAGTTGAAACTTGGTAAGTAGATGTATTCTGTGAACCGCATTAAGATTTTCACACAAAAATGGAAAAAAAGAATAAATTTTGGGGATCCCCATACATAGAACTGAAACTCAAAAAAGTTTTTTTCATCAAACCCATACGTGTGGGGTATCTATGGATAGGTCTTCAAAAATGATATTGAGGTTTCTAATTTCATTTTTTTCTAAACTGAATAGTTTGCGCGAGAGACACTGCCAAAGTGCTAAAATGTGTCCCCCCCCCGTCACTTCTAAAATAAGAGAATGATAAAACTAGAAAAAATATATGATGTACATTACCATGTAAACTTCCATCGAAAATTGGTTTGAACGAAATCTAGTAAGTAGTTTTTTTTTAATACGTCATAAATCGTAAATTGCAATTTACCTTTTATTCAATCAATACAAATTTAAAAATAAAATAAAAATTATATTATGTTACTTGCTGCTGCGGAACCCTTCATGGGCGAGTCCAACTCGCACTTGGCCGCTTTTTTCAATATGGCGGCGCGAGCGGCAAAGATACGATACACAGAAAACCGGTGTGAAATAGTGCTTGCGCTGTGTTTCACCGAATGAGTGAGGATACCGGAGGCCCATACCCCAACCCCTCCCCTTATCTCCCCCCCCCCCCATCCCCCAAAGGCCGGTAACGCACTTGTGACGCCTCTGGTGTTGCGGGTGTCCATGGGCGGCGGTAATCGCTTACCATCAGGCGATACGTCTGCTCGTTTGCAGGTCTATTCCATAAAAAAAAAAAAAAAACAGTGGTAAAGGGAAAATTCGAAAAGAGTACGTTGAAATTTGTTGAGGATTTGTTGAAGAGATTGAAAAGTGTTGACCTAACTAAAAGTGCTGGTTTTGATGGCATTCCACCCGTGTTCATTCGGCTCTGTGCAGCAGCATTGGTCGTGCCTGTATCTATTATTTTTGAAAAGTCATTGCGAGAAGGTATATTCCCTGAGATCTGGAAAATTGCCAAAATTACACCTATTTACAAATCCGGCAATAAGAGCGAAGTAACTAACTATCGCCCTGTTTGTGTACTCAACTGGTTTGCCAAGATATTTGAGGGTTACGTCTATAGACACATGTATAACCACATAAAGCACATATTGAGTCCAATACAACATGGTTTTATAACCGGCAGGTCAACTAACACCAATCTCTTGTGTTATACAACTTATTTATGTGAATCTTTTAATGCAAAACAGCAGGTGGACTCGATATACACTGACTTTTCGAAAGCATTCGATCGGGTTGATCATTTTTTACTACTTCAAAAGTTGCAGCATGTCGGAATACATGGAAATCTGTACAGATGGCTCACGTCCTACCTGCTTAATCGTACTCAACTAGTTGCCCTTAGCGGCTATGAGTCTGTCCCCTTCATAGCGTCATCAGGTGTTACACAGGGTTCAAACTTGGGACCCTTACTATTCCTGTTATTCATTAACGACTTGTTAGGCAAAATTAATAGTGAATGTCTGGCTTATGCAGATGACATTAAAGTTTTTAAACGAATTTCTAATTACACTGACTGCGAAACTCTTCAAAGTGACATCGATACAATAGTGGATTGGTGTGAGGAAAATTCAATGTCTTTAAATATAAAAAAAATGTCAAGTTATATCATTTACTAAGAACAAAAAAGTAATCGACTATAAATATCATATTCAGGGGACTGCAATAAACAGAGTCACTGTGGTTCGTGATCTGGGGGTGATATTTGATAGTGTCATGTCGTTCCGACCTCATTATGATTATATTTGTAACAAAGCCCATCGTATGCTGTCATTTATTCTTCGAAACGGAAAACCATTTAGACAAACCAGTACTCTGCTAATATTATACTACTGTCTAGTAAGGAGCATACTCGAGTACTTTTCACCTGTGTGGGCACCAATATATGGAAATCACACCGATCGAATTGAGGCTATACAGAGACGATTTGTCAGGGCTTTGTGTGTAAAAACCGGCTTAAGACGTACATTGCCAGACTATAGTGACCGCCTACGAGAATTTAAAATAATGAGCTTGGAAAGGAGGAGGTGGGTAAGCGACTTGTGCAATCTACACAAAATTATCAACGGTTCTTTGGACTGTGAACTTGTTGAGAAAATAAACCTTAAGGTACCGTCTCGATCTGTGCGTATCCCACAACTCTTTACCATACCCAACTCTAACAATAATGTGTCTCAGAACAGTCCAATCTCGAGAATGTGCACTAGTTACAACCAAATATGCTCCAAGGTTGATATTTTTTTCAACTCATTTAGCGAATTCAAAACCTTGATAATTAAGGAAAACATCTGAAGAATAGAATATGTAATCTGATGTGTGGTATCTTTTCCAATGAAGCATTACAATATTGAGTGCTGTGAACGGTTGTAATTGGACTTCAGACCTACATATTGTAAACTGCAATTTATAGTATTTGTTTGTTCTTGGTTTGTTGTCTGTTTCTGTACCTAATAAATAAATAAATAAAGAAAATAGAGACATGGTCACCATTATATATATAATGTATATGGGAGAAAAATAAATAAATTATTATTATTATTATTTGGGTGACTTATTTTTTCTCAGCTTTCGCTGGTAGTATGTAAGTGGCATTTACGGACTAAGTCAAGTAAATGTCACGGTTTTGTATAAACGTGAATTAAGTGTGTGAGTCTATTGCATTGTGTGTCTGCTCGTCTATTTGCAGAAACTTTCTGACGATTCTGCAGGTGTTCAGTATAGCAGCTTTTTGTAGGAGTATATATGTATTGGGTTTCAGATCAAGGAGTTTCAGGCTGTGGTGTATGTGTTTCGGGATAATACCAGTGGTGGACAATACTATAGGGACAATGTATACTTTTTGTTGTTTCCAGATCCTTAAAACTTCATCCTTAAGGTCTGTGTACTTATGTACTTTTTCTGCAATAGTTTTTTGTAGGTTGTGAGTGTTTGGAACAGCTATATCAATCAGGTAAGTAGTTTTATTTATTTTGTCTTGTACGGTTATATCAGGGCGGTTGTAGTGTATGGTCCTATCGGTCAATATTGCACGGTCATAGTAAATTTTGTGGGTATTGCTTTCTAAAACTGCTTTAGGTGTATATTGGTAGTATGGCGTATATGTATCTGGAATGAGTTTATGTTTGACAGCTAGTCTTTGGTGTATGATGTTTGCAATTTGGTTGTGTCTATGTGTGTAGTCGGTTTGTGCAAGGTTGGGGCATGCTCCAGTAATATGTTGAATAGTTTCTGATTGATTGTGACATTTTCTACATCTATCGTCTGTTACTGTAGGGTCTCTGATAATATGCTTTCTATGGTTTTTTGTATTTATAATTTGGTCTTGGATTGCTATGATGAAGCCTTCAGTTTCAGGAAACAGGGTTCCAAGAGTAAGCCATTTGTTTGATGCTGTTTTGTCTATATGTGGTTGTTCAAGATCGTGTGGGTGTCGACCATGGAGTGCTTTCTTTTTCCATTGTTCTATTTTACAGATTTGAGAGTTACTTTCTGCGTTACCTATTTCGGTCTCTTGGGTTAGGTTTAGTGGTGTGTGGT
Source organism: Diaphora mendica (assembly GCA_949125395.1). Classification (NCBI taxonomy): domain Eukaryota; kingdom Metazoa; phylum Arthropoda; class Insecta; order Lepidoptera; family Erebidae; genus Diaphora; species Diaphora mendica. Next base: position 27,578,180 of record OX421315.1, read on the forward strand.
TCAGATCATTACTAACTATTGCTTTATGGATTTCACTACTGTTAGCTTTTTCGAGGAAAAATGATTTTAATTTTGATATTTGCGTGGTCCATAAGGTAGATATGTCGATAAGGCCCCTTCCTCCATCCTGTCTTTTGATTGTGATTCTTTCTATTGCAGATTTTGGATGTAGACAGTTGTGTTTAGTGAGAATAGTTCTTGTTGTTATTTGTATGTTTTGAATGTCTGTTTTAGTCCATTTTATAATACCAAAAGAGTAGGTCAGTATGGGTATAGCGTAAGTGTTTATTGCCTTTACTAAGTTTTTGCTAGCTAAATTACTTTTGCTTAAAACATTTACCCTATGCTTATACTCATCTTTTAAGGCCATTTTTAATTTACTATGGTCTATTCCTTTTAATTGCTGGTATCCTAAATATTTATATAACTCATTCGGTTCCATGGCTGTAATTGTTTCATCATGAGATACTGCGTAATCGCCTGGCTGGATTTTTCCTTTTATTATGTGAATAGTTTTGCATTTATCTAATCCAAATTGCATGCTGATATCTTTACTAAATTGCGCTGTAGCGTCTATGAGAGCTTTCATTTCTTTTGCTGTTTTTGAATAAAGCTTTATGTCATCCATGTAAATTAAGTGTGATATACTAGTTTCAGTGCTATTATTCTTTAATCGATATCCCGCCTGGCAATTCTGCAGTATCTGGGATATAGGGTTTAGGGCGAGACAAAACCATAGAGGACTTAGGGAGTCACCTTGATATATACCTTTTTTTATTGCTATTTCTCTACTAGTGATATTGTTAAGATGAAGTGTAGTTTTCCAAAGGGGCATTATGTTTTTTAAGAACTCTATTAAGACAGGACTGATTTTGTATATTTTCAAAATGTGTAATAACCAGGAGTGTGGAATGCTATCAAATGCTTTTTTGTAATCTATGTATGTACAGTGTAAATTTCTTTTATTTGTAGTTGCGTGTCTATGAATAAGAGAGTCGATAATAAGCTGCTCTTTACATCCCATATGGCCTCTTCTACACCCTTTTTGTTCCTCGGCAAGTATATTGTGCTGTTCTATATGAGTGGTGAGTTTTTGTGTTATAGTTGATGTGAGAATTTTGTATATAGTGGGTAAGCAAGTTATGGGTCTGTATTGTGATGGTTGTGGTGTGTATTGGCCTTTAGGTAGCATGTATGTTATACCCTTAGCTATAAATGGTGGTGTGTTTTGATGTCCGTGAATAATGCTAGTAAAATTTTTAGCTATGATTTTATGGAGGGTAGTAAATTTTTTGTACCAGTAATTGTGTATGTTATCTATACCTGGTGATTTCCAGTTATGTAGTCTGCTTGTGACATATTTTATATCAGATTCTGATATCTCTTTGAATTCCATTTCATCTAAGTCTGCCCATTTTCTTTCTTCTTCCGTTATCCATTGTGTTTCCCCGTTATGATGTACTTCTGTTCCCCAGATACCTGCCCAGAATTCTTCTAAGTCGTGTACTGCTGGGGTTTCTATATTATTGTTTGTTAGTTTTTCTTTATTTGTATTTAAATTTCTATAGAATGTTTTCTCATTGGTATGGAAAAGTTTATTATCGGTTTTTCTTTGAAGTGCTTTTTTATATCTGGATAGTCTATGTGATTTTAATGCTAATTTCTGTTTCAATGTGTCTAGAACGTCTTCGGGTCTTTTATTATTATTTTCATGACTGCTGTGTATTCTGTTATTAGATATTATTTTGTTTACTGTATCAACTACCTTTTTTGACCTGTTATTATTCAAAAATTGTGTTAGTCTACCTATGTTAGATCTAAGTTGCGTTATATCTCTCTCTAGTCTATCTTGCCAGGCTGGTTTTTTGTTATTGCGTTGGGGTCTGGCTTGTGGTTCGGTGTTATATCCAAGCTCTCGTGAGATTACTAGGGCACTACAATATATGAGTGTATGAATGTCGGTTAGTTGTGAATCATCAGAGAAAAACTCATGCAGTAAGGTATTGTTAAAAAAATGAGTTAATTTGGAAAGATACAAACTATATTTAAGTTTAGGGAGTCGTGGCCTGAGTGTGGGGTCTAAGCCTGCAAATTCAATTATGGCTGAGTGTAAGTGTTCTTTCAGTTTATTTTCTGACGAGTCTAGGAGGTCATTAAACTGCACAGTTTCTATTTCTGTTTCCATCAATAGCAGTGTAGTTTCAGTTTGTGTTGATATATTAGTATTAAGTGGTGTTTGTGTGTTGTATGTGGCATATTCAGTAGTATTAAGGTAGTTATGGGATGATTGTGTATTTGTTAGTATTGTTTGTTGTGTAGTTAGGTTTGTAGTAATGATTGTTTGTGGCTCACTAAGTGATGGTTGTGATTGAAGAGAAATATCTTCCTGTTCTAAATCTACTCTAACTTGTTCTTTAATTTGCTCTAACTTTTCATTAGTAAGCATTTTATTTCTTATGATAACTCGCCTTTGATCGGAAACTCGTTGTTCTGAAACTAAAACGTGAGGGTACTGTTTTAAAAAGTGTTCATGAAGTAATTTTCTGTATGTTGTCATGTCTGTTTCTAATTTAGTGATGCGGTAGTAGGTACGCATGATGAATATGTTTACATCTTCTGTCCATCGCATGCGTACACGTGGTTTACCAGTCTTAGTGGACGCAGGTAAAAGGGTATTCACCCCCTGCGCAACATCTAAGGCCGGTGTGTCTGTAGGTGTTGGTGTTCCTGTAGAAACTTCTGATGGTGTATATGATACGGTTGACGGGCTATATGGTTCCTCTGTTGAGGGGCATGGTGAGCTAATCCTGTCAATATTGTCAGTCTGTCTGTCGAAAGTCAAGTTGGCTGTAATATTTTCGGGTGACCCGGAGGGAGCCCGCCTACTCAGCTCCACTCCGCCGACGGTTCGTATGCTGTCACACCCAGCGTCAGCTCCAGGTGTGCCCCGGCAATCACCCCCGGGCAGCGGCCTTATACGTTTACTTCTTAGACGTGTCTCCATATTTAATGGGTTGCCAGAGCCATGTTAGCCGTGCCAGTAATTTTATATCACGTGTCCGCCCCCTACGTGAATCTGGTGGTCGATTCGGACGTACGGTTGGAGCTTCAGGGGCCTTATTATTATTATTATTATTATTATTCGGTTCCGGGTGCATTACTGCCGCCGAGCTATCGTGGGTAAGCGGGCGAGGAGAAGTATAACCACGTATTGTAAATAATTAACAATGCAACAATTCTTATTATAACAAAATGTGGATAGAATTACAATTAGCAATAATAAAATAATTAGAATACGACGCTCCACCGAACACGTCTTATTTCTTCTGCTAAGAGAGCCCGGAGTTGCGTCAGTGTCAAGAAACGTTCACCAGTGCTTGTCAAAATATCACCAGCCAGTCTTCACGTTTCTTGCCACTCTTAAAACATCGACGCGCCGTCAAATAAATAAATCAATAAATAAATAAATAAATCTATAATGTCACCAATTTTTAAAACTCCCGGAAAATTTTCCAGGTAAAACTACCAAGTGACTGGACTATAAGCCAAATATCTTAAATATTACATCCCGCCTTATTCAATTTTATTATAATAGCTTTAACTAAACTCACTCATTGTTATTGAATAATAGGAATAATAGGTTACAACTAAAATTTATATTTACTAAAAAAAATATACATGCCCCATGCAAATCCTAGCTACATCGTCTCTACACAGTAAGCAACGTGTAACTGTTTTTTTTATGTACTAGGCGGCCAAACGAGCAGACGTATAGCCTGATGGTAAGCGATTACCGCTGCCCATGGACACTTGCAACACCAGAGGCGTCACAAGTGCATTGCCGGCCTTTGGGGGATGGGGAGGGGGATGAGGAGTATGATGAGGAGGGTATGGGGAGTAGTTGGGGTATGGGCCTCCGATATCCTCACTCACTCAGTGAAACACAGCGCAAGCGCTATTTCACACCGGTTTTCTGTGAGGCCGTGGTATCATTCCGGCCGAGCCGGCCCATTCATGCCGAAGCGTGGCTCTCCCACGGTAGACCGTTTGATTCATATTCCATAATATTCCAGTCTTATGAATTCCGTGACGTCCACACCCTTGTTCTGGGCGTTCTTCGCAACTACGTGGAAACAGAGGAGAATGCCCATCACGTATTCCAGTCAGGTTGTATATTGAGGCTGTTGGCTTACTTAGAGATGGCGCTACCAGCAATGAAGCCTTGCTGCCTAGCTGTACTAACTAAAATGTCTTTTAGTAATAATGGAAGAGATGTGAGTTGAATCATTATATCAAACGATTTATTAATCAGCTCTTGTAAACAATGTAATAAGTGAACACTGCACCAGCTGCTTAGTAGAATTTGAGGTTCTCAGCTTTTATTTAAAACTAGCTGACCCACGCAACGTCGTTTACGTCTCCTATTGCCCGTAACGTAATAATTTTGCCCCGTTTTTGTGACATTCTTCATTGATGCGCCGCTTCTATTGGTCTTAGCGTGATGATATATAGCCTATAGCCTTCCTCGATAAATAGGCTATCTAACACTGAATTTTTCAAATCGGACCAGTAGTTCCTGATATTAGCGCGTTCAAACAAACAAACAAACTCTTCAGCTTTTTAATTTAGTATAGATAACATCTCGAAAGTATGTAGGATATGCTAGGAAGAATTTCTAACATTGAAAAAATGAATAATTCAAATACCACAGAAACTTTCCTTTCTATTGACCTAAAAAGACGTAGGTGGAATCATCGTGGAGAGTAAATACCAACTTTATTTCCTTACCGTTAACGTTCTACTTAGCATATACCTCTGTATGCTTCTCTTACTCATCAAAACTATCCACGGCTGACCGAAGCTACTGTTAAACTTTTCTCTTTATCTGACTTAAAAGTAAAATTTACGAAATATTTTAGGCGCTATATGAAACCGGTACAGATTTAGTATTTTGCCATCAACTGCTCAGTTCTAACGTGGAACTGCTTGCGGATGCCGCTATGGGTGTCGCCAATATGACGAAGCACCTACCTTCTGCTGTTCGTATGTCTGATACGAATATTATAGAAGCACTATGTGGTAATGAACCTATCTTTATCGTCATTGTAGCTACGCATTATGTATGCGTAAATAAATATTAAACAATTTTGCTAAAGTATAAATTTTCCGATTGCCTCAGCATTTTTGTGGTCCTACGAAGTAGTAAGCTAAATCATTAACTAATTTTAACTGAATGACAGAGATATTATTCTGTGAAATGGGCGAGCTACAAAGATATTTAGTGTTGTGGAGGAGCGGGTGTCGTGTCCCTCCAACACAAAGGGAATATCCTCTGAATACGTGAGGCGATCATGCCTGACAGGGTGCAGCCCAACGGTGGATTTTGGGATGTTGTGTATATGCTGAATATCTATATCGCGATACAGGATTAGTAGTTACTCTGTCGTTCGGTGCTTCCTTGGTAGATGTCGCTGTTGTATGTTTCTGGGAAATAAGTTTATTTAACAACAGTTAAGTTACTGTAGCATTAGATGAGTGCGTGCAAGCATTTTAGTATCTCATGTCTTACGTTGCAGCTATCTTAGGAGATGATGCCGCAGTTTGGTTCTACATCAGGATCAACGCGTTACGAGCATTAGCAGAGTTGTGTCGGATTATTCCAAAGGCAGCCTTCAGCCTCGTGGAACCAAAGACTTTTGCAGCTCTCAGGAATATCAATAAGAAATGTATGGCATTCACTCAAAGTTTTTCAGAAGAGCTATGACAAGTATTAATTGAAAATTCAAAGCATTCCGCACACGTTCGAAAATATTTTATGATATCTCACTCACGTGCATTCTGTCTGCCTGTAATGGACTTATTAAGGGTCTTTATTACGAATCTTTTTAGGCGGCAATTGTGAAAATAAAAGAAAGGGTAATAGTTTTAGTAATCTATGTCGTTTGTATGTTCCACAGTAGCGCCACGACTATTAAACCGATTTCATTGAATGAGAATGTCAAAAGATTCGTAATTATGACCTGGGTGACATAGACTATTATAGATTTTGTCAAATGTTTTTATGTGGTCGAGTCATAGCTTTTTAACCTATTTTTGTTGGTAAGTACCTAGAATACCTAGAGGAGAAAGAACAGACAGAAGACCTGATATTATATAACTACAACCTCACGTACACCATTGTCGTAAGTGCGTTGTCGCCTTGCCTTGCTCGACAGACAGACTTTGGGATACGATAACCACTCTCACCCGATGAAAACTAATCTATATCTATACTAATATTATAAACGCGAAAGTTTGTAAGTATGGATGGATAGATGGATGGATGTTTGTTACTCTTTCACGCGAAAACTACGGAACGGATTTGGATGAAACTTTACAGTAATATAGCTTATACATCAGAATAACACATAGGCTACTTTTTGCCGCGATAACCAACATATACGCGGACGGAGCCGCGGGCAACAACTAGTGAAATAATAATTTTCCATTAGTATTTTATTTAGCCGTGTCATCGTTCAGATTGAACTGTAGTTCCCAGTTTAAATTAGGGTTCGGAAATCATTGATAACATGTTATCTTCTCTAGTTAAGGATACGCCTATAGAAGCTCAGCGTTTGGCCGTGCAAGTTTACATTAACTTACTGAACTACCACGATAGCAATAAAGCTATGCTCAATGCTGATTTCATGCAAGAATTACTGAATATTTTACAGGTTTGTTGTTTTATTAAATTGTATCCTACTAGCGTAAATCACTATTTTTAACCGTATAACTTCGTCCTTTATGAACCGATTTTGATGATTCCTTTTTTAATGGAAAGGAGATATTCCAACGGCGGTACCATGATAAGGACACTAATATCCGATGATGGCATCCAAGAGAAATCGAGTCGAAACTTGAAGTCGGTTTTCGTTAAAATTTTACTTGTATTATATCCATTTGTTTTTCGAGTAGTCATCATCCTCAATAGCCTTATATTAGTCCACTGCTGGACATAGGCCTCTTCTTAGGAAGGAGGTTTTAACTACTATACCACGCTCTCCTGATGAAGGATGGTCCAGGTCAGTGGCGGATTTACATATTTGCCGCCAGTAGGCTATTTAATTTTTGCCGCCCCTTCTAACTCCTGCAATTCAATATCCTTCTTTTACATTCTGCAGGGGTTTGCGTGTAGTGTGTTGAAATCGAACCGAGTAAGGCTATACGGTGTTTAGGGAGGCAGGGGGGGAGGATTGTGTCTTAACTGTTATGCCATTGAAAGTTTGGTTTCAGCCCGAGGGGCAACCTTCAAAAGAGTTGGTCACCAGCGATGTTTCTCTGGTGATCGGGCGGTGGATTTAATGGTGGTCCTGCACAAAAACATAAGGGCCCAGTTAGACTATGCGATAATTTTCCTGCGGCCGCCGCGCGATAGCCGTGTATTGGCTGCGTACTTGTTAGATTAATAAAGACTATGTTAGACTAATAAAAAGATTATAGCAATTTTAACTTTATTGACTAGTCCTCAACATACAAATTCTTAGCAGTGACCAAAACCGCCGTTGACACGTCAATCTTACTCGAGTTTTCTTTGTTTTGAAAGAACACAAGCAACTGATCCGCTGCACGCCTACGCTGTCCAGTAGAATGTCCGCAGTCCTGGTAGATCGTGCAAGCACGCTGCGGTTATGTTGTGTGGGCGTGAAATATTTCCATGTCATATAAACACGCCCTCAGTCTCTTCATTTCATGAGTCCGGTCGTGATCCACCTTATGATGCCTCAATCGTATTCTATTCGGTTCTCGTACCGAATCAATCCCAAACAATGTATCTAGACCTGTTTCCTAACGGTAGGTAGCTTTTTCACGGACTCTTTCGACATCTTGCACAAAAGCTAGTGGCTGGTCTGCCCTTCGGCGACTTTTGCCCGATTTGCGTGAACTGACTTGTCGCGACAAGGCTGTGCGTGGAATTCTCCGGTCCATAACACTATACGGTGTGTGTGTACCCCGCCCCCGGTGAGTACAGTAGCTCTGACTGATCAGAGCAGGGTGCACCTCTGGCACCCTTAGAGAGTATTGTTGGTTTCACATATTATCTACGGATGCGGCGTCCGCGTCGGCCGGACAATTCATGTGGGATTTGTTGCGGTTATTTCCGGGCACGGAAGCTTTGGGAATTATCTGCACGTGGTTACTAGCAGTCAGTTAAATCCCGCCTATACGGTTTACTGAGCTGATTCGCTGTGCCAGTGCTTTGGCATGGCAGCGTTGGATACTCTTGCAGTTATCGGAGAGCATCTCTCGCTGCCAACTGTGTCGATTTGGTCGGTAGCGGCAGATGTTTTACCTTCTTCTGCGAAGATGACATTGAGCAGAAAGAGGCAGCGGAAAGGACCAAGGGTTGAAAATTTCTACTCAAAATTAATTCGCACCGTCCAGTGTAACTATATGGGCCTCCAGTATCCTCACTCACTCGGTAAAACACAGCGCAAGCACTATTTCACACCGGTTTTCTGTGAGGCCGTGGTATCACTCCGGTCGAGCCGGCCCATTCATGCCGAAGCGTGGCTCTCCTACGGTAACAAATAGTAATCCCTTAGTACAAATAGTATTTATAGCAAGGTCCTTAAAATACCACACTTTATTAAGTAACATTACTTCAGACTCATTTAAACCTTTACCTTATTCATATACCTAAAGCAGTTGAAATCATGCTGCATTTTAATTCATATTGCCGATTTTTTTCACTTTCATTAGTCGTAAAGTGCAACAGATACTTCACGACCTTTCATTACCTAGTCGGAAAGTGTAAGTTACACTTTCCGACTAGGTAGTGAAAGTGAAAAAAATCTTCATATATCTCATTATTTAAAAAATTCGCAATTCAAACTATGTACATTTTTTAACATCTGTTGATGTTTCTCCATGAATGTCTTGTGTTCTAGCGTATCGATATTTGTTTGAAGATAATGACTTGCACAGCTCTCACTGGTTTAATGGTTAATGATATGGCAAAAGAACTGTTTACGTTGCGAGAAGGAGAATCGGTTTGTATTTTTACATAACTCCATACTAATGTTATAAATTCGAAAGTAATTCTGACTGTCTGTCACGCTTTCGCGGCTAAAGCGTTACACCGATTATGATGAAATTCGGCATGGAGATACTTTGGTTCTTGAGGAAGGACTTCAACTACTTTGTACCGCGATAACCGATAAACACGCGGACGGAGCCGCGGGCAAAAGCTAAAACAATAATATTTCTATTTACATTGGGTAAGGAATGAACTTTAATGGTCCACTGCTGGACATATGTGTGTCCCTTAAAATCAGGTTTTGGCCCACTATAAAGTGCTGTGTAAGTATATTTATGTATTAGTCCGGGATCCCCGGAAGAAATTTTACAAGTTATTACTATCAATCTAATTTTTCGTGAGTGGCTTCATTTTGATGAGGAGCCCACCTTCCACCTCACAATTTTTTCAATTGTGGTATCTAACAGGGGTAGCAGAGAAAAAAACCTTTTTGGTTAATATTGATATAATTTAATAGACACATTGTCCTACAAATTGCGTGGTACGTTATCCCTTGGTTGGTCGTTGGTCCTACGCTCAAAAGTTTTTTTCCCTGCTAGCCCTGTTAGCTACGGCAATCGAAATTTTTTATAAGGTGAAAGGTGGGCCCCTCGTCAAAACGAAGTTACTCACGAAAAATTAGCTTGATAGTAATCACTTGTAAAATTTGTTCAGGGGATCCCGGACTATGTATATATAGCCTTTTTTTTTAATTTCTTTGCTTTGCAGTGCTATTGTACCGCATAGTTTATTCCCTTTATTAACTTTTACGACACCCACGCGATAAATAAGGGTAGTAACACTCTGTATTCTTGATACGGAACTCATGCACTTAGTAGGTACAATGCCTGTTCAGGTAGTATCCAGCAATCTGTCTATAGAGCACGTGGGTCTCCGGACAGCATTGTGTATGTTAATAACAGCGAGCGTCACGGACGAGGGAGCCGATAAGTATTTGGAACTGGGAGCCATTCATTAGTAAGACCTGTTTCCTTTGTCTCTTTAGATTTAAAATTTCTTAGCATTAAGTAACCAATCCCAAGAATGAGAATGCCATTTTAACCTTGTTTTTTTTTTATTTCGTTAAATGCGAGCTTGCCCCGTGAGTTTAGGACTAGTCAGGCTAGTTAACTAAGTAAAAAAAAGATTGGTTCATATCAAATTTTATAATGTGGACAAAATTACCTAATGTTTTTTTTGTTCAGTCACACTAAAGAACATTAACTAAGATTCACTCGAACTTCAGTCGAACTCAACGTCAATGGTTCTGTAACCGAGTTCCGGGATTCTAATTTTACTTATTGTTCGAGTAGATGGTTTAAGGTTACGGTTGGGCCCGATGCGACTTAGATACATCCTAGACACTGTTTATTTATACATTTGCAACGACTTACCGACTTTATTCAATTTGTAACTTTTATTCATAATTAAGATCCTATATCCATATATTTATTGTCGAACCCCTAGTATGGTTGAGAACAGACAAGCAAGATATGTGGTGGGCGCGTGGGAGCCTGCGATAGAAGCCATCTTCAGACATCACCCATCTGCTAAGCTGGCGTACACAGGCAAACTTGACATTAACGATTTTACTTCAGTAAGTAATATGATAATTAATCGGCCAGCTATTTATCTTCAAAGTATTTAATAGTTGTTAAATTTGAACACGTTTGTAAGATATCTTTGAGAATATTGATTTCCTTTTGAAAGTTTTACCAGCTGTGCTGTAGTATTTCGAAATATTGTAAGACAACTTTGATCCAAAATAAGAGAAGTCAGTAATACTGCAACTACTTATAGTAGGTACTTAATTGCTCTTCTGAAAGCCTTTTGTTCCTAGATGAGGATTATTATTTATTATTGTAATAGTATCTTTCAAGTAATCGATAGATTGATAGAATCAAAAAATCGTTTCGATGAATGGGTGTTTGGGCGATGAATGGTTGTTGTTGTTCGACACGCAAAAACTACGGATCATATTTAGAAATGTAACTTATGCATCAGAGACATAGGCCACTATATATTGTCAAAACCGACATTAGGTTCATTCATAGTTTTGTGAGTTATATACTAAAATTAAAGCTAAATATCTAGTGATGCAGCATTTTGAGTTCACGGTTGGCCTAGTGGTTTAAGCTGTCCCCACGCCGCTTTAGAATAGAATAGAATAAACTTTATTGTACACCAGTTAAAATAGTTTACATTCAGAAGCTTATCAACTTAAAAACCATGTACAAATGGTGGCCTTATCGCTAAAAAGCAATTTCTTACAAGCAACCTTTGGATGGACAAATTGACCGTGGAAACTTCATACTGCGCCAAGTGTTGTGGGTTCAAATCTCACATGGGACAACACTTTGTGTGATTCACAAAGTGTTTTTCTGAGTCTGGGTGTTCTTTGTGTCCATTTCATGTATGTTTGTAAAGTCCCCCACAACACAGGATTTATTCCTAATGCGGATTGTTTTTTTAAAGGGGGGGGAGGTGGGGTTAATACACACACTGGTTCCTTTTTCAGGAAGGTTTCTATTGCTTCAAGCGGCTGGGTAAGCGTTTTCCCACGCTGCAAGAGGCGGAAGCTAAGCCACGTGTACCCTGGGACCCAGTGTATGTCTGTATGTTTTATCCGCCGCATTGGGAAGCTTCTGCACTTGATATTAGAACGCCTCATGGTGAGTAAGAAACGAATTTAACTATGTGAATTAAAAACCTTCCTCAGTGTTCATTCTTTAGCATCTTTTTATTATTTAAATTTTATCGATATCGTTGAACTGACTTAGTAATTTCGGCTTGCAAAAAGCCGGCAAAAAGAAACCGTGTTGATCCCACCAGATATGCCGTTGAGGTAAGTAGGTGGACTAAATCTGACTATTTGTCTATTAGGTGCATAATCGTGAACTGCGCCATACAGTTTCGTATTATTCTATAGTGACAAAAGGTCTTAAAGAATATAAAAATACAAATATTCTGCAATCTGCAAAAATAATGACTATTATGAGATTGATTAACTTAGACGTAAAAATAATGCCATGCGCCACAATAATAAATAGACGGAATTCTAGCTTTACTCACTGACACTAATATATTTTTTTTATTTATTTCCTATACCATCTGTTCTGTACTAACATAATATTTATTACCAGATCCTCATCCTGAGCCAAACTTAGTTGCAAGCCACTCCAGCAGGCACATCCCGGCATTGCCTGATGATGTCAACCTAAGGAACTATCTTCTCAGGCTGAAGTTGTGGTTTGGAGACCCGTTAGTGTATTTTTCTTGTTGACATTGAAAACGTAAAACCAATCATTGATTAGTTATGGATCTATCAAATTGGATTGGAGTAAGCGGGACTTCAAAAAGCGTCTAACTTGGTCGCCATAGTGTGGGTCACCATGCTGCATTGTCTTTCGGAATAAGGAATATTGAATTCTACTCACGCTTTCCATCAGGCAGAGTAGGATCACATTGGCAGCTTTCACATATAAGAAAAGAGGTATGAGGACCTTTTTAACCGACTTCTAAAAGGGAGGAGGTTCTATGTTCCACTGTATGTATTTCATGATGATGAGCTGATATCTTTAAATGTCATATGTATGTATCTATGTTACCTTTAATCGTATTCTTTCAAGTTATTTAGGTAAGCTGATGATGGAAGGTTCAGCTCCTCAACGGTTACGAGTTAGATGATAATTCTTTCAATTTCATACGTAAGTATCTATAGACCTTTAGTTATATACTTTCAAGTGATTCAGGTGAGCTGATGATAGAAGGTAAAACTCTTCAACAGTTAGGGATTAGAGGATGATTTTAATATCACACGTTCGTATAGACCTTAATTTGTATTCATTCAGTTATTCACATGAGCTGATAATAGAAAGTAAAATGGGAGTTTGAGGTGATTCTTTAAATATCATATATATATACATACGAATAGGTCGTATTCTTTCAAGTTGTTTTGGTGACAGGTAAGTTTAGGAGATAGATGATACTTGCGGAGGTCCAATGCCAATCGCTCCGTGGAAAAACTGATATTTAGGTAAGACCGGGTGAACTAGTAGCCGACCCCAAATCTTGGGAATAATAAAGACTAGGAAGATGATGTTAATAGAACTTAAACGTGTATACCTAAGTACGTATTGTGTAGTTAATGTCTGGACGCCTTGTTGATCTGGTGTTGATCCTGATTGCTAAACCAAAGGTTCTGGGTTCGATTCCCAGCCAGCCAAATCTTTGTTTCATGAGCATATTTTTATGTTATTAATAGTGTTAAAAACAAAAGTATAAATTGAGCGGTTTTCTTTTTCAGAATGAAATCTTTGCATTACATCGAAATAGAGCATGCGCACTATGAAGTCAGGTAAAAACACTTAGATATTTGTTAATTAGTTAAATGCACAAGCAGTAGGTACATAAAGAAATGGATGACACTAGATAGGACGTAGGTATAGATGCTTCGGTAGCTGTGGGCTGGCTCAAAATTGAACGGTACTAGGGCCCCACAGAAAACTTGAGTTAACCCGTTCAGATCTGAATTATTTTTTCTCTTTATTGAAAACTTTCCATTTAGAATTGAACAAAAATATGTTGAAATAAAAATACACCATTGATTATGTCCACAATTTTACACATAGCACCCTCTATATTTCTGATTTTTGTATTATCAATTGTGAACGACAGGTCTGAAAGGGTTAAATATTGATTTGATTGTGGTTAACCGAATAAAGTTGTTAACGGAGCAAACCTCCAAACCCCCTCTTTCCCCTAAATTCTAAGTATTTTGGGAGAGCTCTTGGTTTTTGGGCGGTGATCCTTACCGTACGGTCGTTTGCCCATATACGAAAAATTCACAATGAGGTAACCGGTTATTATTCATTCGCTTTTTAATATCTATACTAATATTAAAAAGCTGAAGATTTTGTTTGTTTGAACGCGCTAATCTCATGAACCGCTGGTCCGATTTCAAAGATTCTTTTAGTGTTAGATTGCCCATTTATCGAGGAAGGCTATATATCATCACGCTAAGACTAATAGGAACGGAGCACCAATGAAGAATGTTTCAAAAACGGGGGAAAATTATCACGCTTCGGGTAATAGGAGACGCAAACGAGGTTACGTGGGTCAGCTAGTAATTTATATGTAGAATAATCTTATTGTTGCAATTGTTTTGATAATTAGATATCGAGACAAATGCGACGAAGTTTCAACATCACTGAAACAAAAGGCGCGGATGTTGGCTGAGTTTGTTGCCGAAAATATGAGTGGACTCACACAAGAAAAAGATTGTTCCTTGCCTAGTGTCAGCTTGCATTTGACTGATTTAATGGTAAATGATATAAATAATCGTTATTCAAGCATTTCTTGTCATTCTATTGAATCTTATCTTATCAATATAATGACCCAAAATATTTAAAAACCAACTTTGGCATCTCAGCTACACGCTTTTGGAATTTCAACTAGGTACCTACATGCTTTTGGCATCTCCACTATATGCTTTTGGCATCTCAATTACATGCTTTTGGCATCTAAAACTAGATGCTTTTGGCATTTCATTCTAAGATCATTCCATGAAAATTTTCGGCCCAATTTCTTATGTTAATGTATTTTAAACGACCGGAGTGATACCACGGCCTCACAGAAAACCGGTGTGAAACAGCGCTTACGCTGTGTTTCACCGAGTGAGTGAGGATACCGGAGGCCCACCCCCCCAATCCCCCCCATGATGGCGCAGTTGAAACAGATGCTACCCCAGGAAGGTACCAACTGCGCTTGCGTTGGAGAATCCCTCTCTGCACGTCCACACACAGAACACATCGCGCCTGAGCGTGGACGCCCAGGCTGCCCCTCGTATTCTGGGGGGGGCAAAACTACGCTTAATCATGCTCGGGATAAGAGCAGTAACACCATGGCACCCCCTACCACGCTGGTCGTGGACTTCTGCAATATCAGGGGATTACATAGCAACCTTAACGCTGTCCATCACCACCTCGAGACAGCAAAGCCCGCCTTGCTCTTCTTGACCGAGACGCAGATAGCGTCTCCAGCGGACACTTCCTACCTAACTTACCCTGGGTACGGACTTGAACACTCCTTCATCTCTAAGGCCGGAGTGTGCGTGTACGTTAGAGACGATGTCAGCTCTCGTCACCTCAGCAACCTTGAAGGTAGGGACCTCTCCATCTTATGGCTCCGTGTAGACAGCGACGACCATCCCCGCGTCTATGCGTGCCTCTATAGGTCCCATAGTGGTGATGCCGAAACTGACCGACTCATTGAGCACATCCAGATGGCTTCAGACTTCGTGCAGCAGCAGATCCCCTCCGCAGAGATCATCGTACTTGGCGATTTTAACGCCCACCACGCCGACTGGCTCAGTTCCAGTAAAACGGATCATGCGGGGAGATCTGTTCACGACTTCGCCCTGGCATATGGCCTGACACAACTGGTTGCCACGCCCACGCGAGTCCCAGATGTGAAGGACCAGAATCCTTCACTGTTGGATCTTCTGCTGACTTCTCATCCGGACGGTTACCGCGTATCCGTTAACGCTCCACTTGGCTCCTCAGACCATTGCCTTGTCCGGAGTAAAGTGCCTATCACACCCTTGCTGCGATCACGAGTCGCACGCAGCCGTCGTGTGTGGCACTATAGGTCAGCAGATTGGGATGGGATGCGGTCCTTCTTTGCGTCCTACCCTTGGAGACAGTTGTGCTTCTCGCCGGATAATCCCAACGCCACTGCTGATTTTGTTGCCGACGTTGTGCTACAGGGTATGGAGCTCTTCATCCCATCCACTGTGGTCCCCATTGGTGGCAAATGTCGGCCCTGGTTTGGTCCATCTTCCAAAAAAGCTTCTCGCATAAAGCAGGAGGCTTACCAAGCCTGGGCTGACGCGGTGGCGCTACGGGATCAAAATACCAGCGCTCTGAAAAAGGAGTACAACTTTGCCTCCAGATCCCTCAAAAGAGACATTGCAAGGGCGAAGTCGGAGCACATTGCCAGGATTGGCGAGAGGCTTGAGCGTCTTCCTTCGGGAACTCGGGCATTCTGGTCTCTTGCCAAGGCTATCGAAGGCAACTTTTGCAAGCCATCCTTTCCACCTCTGCACATAGGAAATAATCCGTTGACCTATGACGCAAAGGAGAAAGCCGATCTTCTGGCAAAACACTTTGCGTCCAACTCGACTTTGGATGACGGGGAACAAGAGCCGCCTACCATACCGGGGTGCGAGAGCTGTATGCTGGAAATCCAGTTCCACCAACGCTCAGTGCGCTTAGCACTTTTATCCCTTGATATCCATAAGTCGAGTGGCCCGGATGGAATCCCTCCTATTGTGTTGAAGATGTGCGCTCCTGAGTTGGCACCGGTCTTAACGCGTCTTTTTCGGCTCTCCTACTCTTCTGGCGTAGTCCCGACATCATGGAAGGCAGCATTGGTCCACCCGATCCCTAAAAAAGG
Source organism: Diaphora mendica (assembly GCA_949125395.1). NCBI lineage: Eukaryota > Metazoa > Arthropoda > Insecta > Lepidoptera > Erebidae > Diaphora > Diaphora mendica. The sequence continues at coordinate 27,594,690 of OX421315.1, forward strand.
CGACCGCTCAAATCCATCTAACTACAGGCCGATAGCCATAACTTCCCTCTTCTCGAAAATAATGGAGTCCATCATCAATCATCAACTCCTGCGGTACCTAGAGGATCATCATCTGCTTAGTGACCAGCAATACGGTTTCCGTAAGGGTCGATCAGCTGGTGATCTTCTGGCGTACCTGACACATCGCTGGGCACAGGCGATTGAGACTAAGGGGGAAGCCTTGGCAGTTGGTTTGGACATTGCGAAAGCCTTCGATCGGGTCTGGCACAAAGCGCTTCTTTCGAAGCTCCCTTCCTATGGGCTTCCCGAGAAACTATGCGAATGGGTCACCAGCTTTTTAGCAGGTAGAAGCATAAAGGTCGTAGTCGACGGTGAATGCCCTGACTCTATACCTGTGAATGCTGGTGTCCCGCAAGGTTGTGTGCTATCGCCTACTCTGTTCCTCCTGCATATCAATGACATGCTGCAAACTAGCGGCATTCATTGCTATGCGGATGACAGTACAGGCGATGCTCTCTACACCGGCCGCGCTAATATTTCTCGGGAAAACGTCATTGAGAGTCGAAACAAACTTGTGTCCCAAATTGAGACGTCTTTAGAAAAGGTCTCAGACTGGGGTAGACTCAATTTAGTCCACTTTAACCCCACCAAGACACAAATTTGCGCGTTCACCGCTAAAAAACTGCCGTGGGTCGTATGCCCTCGGTTTCAAGACACTCCCCTATCAGCCTCAGCCAACATTGGAATACTTGGTGTCGAGATATCGAGCGAAGTCCAGTTCCGTGGCCATTTGGAGGATAAGGCCAAATTGGCCTCGAAGAAGCTTGGCGTGCTCAACAGATCGAGACAGTATTTCACTCCGGCCCACCGCTTTCTTCTATATAAGGCGCAGGTTCGGAACTGGAACACATATGGAATACTGTCCTCATCTTTGGGCGGGGGCACCCCAGTACCAGCTCCTCCCTCTGGACCGCATTCAACGGAGAGCGACTCGAATCGTCGACTGCCAGGAATCTTCAATTCGGCTGGACTCTTTGGCGCTGCGTAGAGATGTGGCTTCGCTTTGCATCTTCTACCGCATTTACTATGGGGAGTGCTCCGAGGAATTGTTCGGGCTGATTCCTGCCGCCTCTTTCCGCCATCGTCCTACGCGACAGCAATTTCATCCCCATCACTTAGATGGTTGGCAGTCCACAACTGTGCGGTTCTCTAGGAACTTTCTGCCTCGCACAACAAAACTGTGGAATGAACTGTCGCCTGCGGTATTCCCGGACCAATACGACCTTCAAACCTTCAAGAAAAGAGCGTACTCCTTCTTAAAAGGCCGGCAACGCACTTGTGACGCCTCTGGTGTTGCAGGTGTCCATGGGCGGCGGTAATCACTTACCATCAGGTGATACGTCTGCTCGTTTGCCCCTTATTCAATAAAAAAAAAAAAAAAAAAAAAAAAAGTTATCGTGATTAACGTTCCTTGATAATTTTAACTAGAGCTTATGCACAACTTTTTGGTACTTCGAGCCGAATGTAGAATCATATAAACAGCGTTACTTTTAGTTACCAGTCAGTAGCAGAGTAAAGAATAGTTGATATGAACGATCACATCGTTTTCAGATCGAGTTAAACTCCCCAGTAGTAGGTATAGGCTGGGTGAAGTGCGGCGGTGCTTTAGAGAGGGCGATACTGTACAAAGTGCTGGCAGATCGTATGGGACTGCCGTGTGCGTTGCATCGCACCACAAGTTCCTACGCCTGGTGTGAAGTCGCTGTACCAGAAATTGAACCGGTATTGTGTCTCACTCTATTCACTTTGCACATCTATTGATTCTTAACAAGGGTTATAAAATTCTCAGTTTTATAATATGATAATCTTAAAAATAAAGAAGAATGTTTTTTAACGTTCTTTGCAAAAACAAGTTTGTTATCTGCATTTACCAATACTATAAAGCTTTAGTTCGTTTAGGCGCTCATAGCCCAGTTGCACTAGGTGATTAGAAACAATCACCGAGGGTAAGTTACGATGGCGCGGTTAGTACCTGGAAAGGTGACTGCTGGTGGCATGATGCCATGAGCGTCTCCGTGATTCGGAGGTCACGTTAAGCAGTCGGTCCCGGTTGTTATCATAGGATAGCAGTCGTGAAGCTTAGTTGGAGGCCTTTGGGCGGCTTAAAAACATCCAACGGCAAGATTAAGTAGCCACAACGTTGTGTTGCAAGTCTCCAACCCGCACTCAGCCAGCGTGGGGACGAATGGCCTTAACCCTCTCCTGAGAGGAGACCCGAGTCCAGTAGTAGGTTTGTTGTAGTGTTACATTATGGGTTGTTGTTGATGATTATTATAGTTTGTTTGGCTGAACGCGTTAATCTCAGAAGCTATTTTTATGATTCAAAATGTAAAATTATTTAAGCGTTTGATAGTAGGTACATATATTGAGGAAAGATATAGACTATATATCTAACATCACGCCGCTAATAATAATAAGAGACGAGAAAAAAGTTGCAAACATTGAAATTATTTCGTTTCAAATACCTAGATGAAATTCTGCGGGTTAGGTAGTTTAGTATATTATTTGAAACTCTTTATGGGTTTGCTATTTTTTTTTCTTATACACTATGATTTTATGTATGCAGGAGGAAGACAAAGAGGTAGAAAACTTCCCCGCGGGTCTCCTACGAGCTAACTATGTAGTAGACCTGATGGTGAGACCAGGTCGCTTACTGCCCTGCAACGGCAGAGAAGCTCGAAACATGTGTGGACCTAAGTGTGCTCCGCCGTACACTGCAGGGACACGCCCAGATATTTGTGTCTGCGAGGTTCCAGATACATCGGTTAAGGACGATAAGCAGCAGAAGAAAATGAGGATAGCAGATTTCTAAAACAAAGAGTTATAGATATGTATAGGATTGTACCTATCGTACATAAGTGGCTCTAGATCTGACTGCGGACAGAGAAATCGATAAAAATCTCTTTTAGCGCTAATTGTCGATGCAGTGTTGCCATGTAAATGCGTGCCCATAGAGAGTTCAAGCCCCAATAACTCCCACAAATGACGTCTATCTTCACTTTCGGGAGCTGGTATTGCTCTGTTATCTGTGGTCAAGTAAACTAGTTTAGTCTGTTACTTAATTAGTGAAATGAAGGTTGCAAAGCTTGCGATGACGATATCTACATATTTTGAATTTCATGTTTGGAATAAAAATTTCACTGTGTAGTTCTTTAATTTTATTCTTATATTTGTTTATTTTTAATCTTGTGTTTTTACTAGGCAAACCTGTATATCTAGTAGTTAGGTATTCTTCCATACTGCTACATCTGAGGTCATGTATTCAATACTCACTCATGACTCAAGACATACCTATGCTGTATTCAGCCAGCTAATCCCCTTTTGAGATCGGGAGGCCATGTTTAATTTTGTTTGACTGCACAGTGGTAGCGTATGTGACTGCTGGAGTTTAGGTTGTGGCGACAGAGTGCCTGCGCTGGCGCCGTCCTGTCGCGCCATGCGTACGTACGTCCATTCGCTGCCCTAGCAAACAAATTATGAACGGAATCTCAGCGCGCGCACGTATTTATATAAACTGTCACTAAGCGATAATCGTTCTCTCTCACTCAATTATATCACTCTCTCACTCACGCGTAAATTCAAGCTCGCTGGAACAGCCACGAGTTGTATGCCAATTTTGTGTATATATTAAAGTGCATTTTAGCAAATAAATAAGAAAAGTCGTAACCTCCTCCGAGTTTCACTACTATCCTATCTACGGAACAAAGGCTAACAGCTAGGCCGGTTAGGATAGTGAACCATCACCTCTCCCTGGTATTTAGGCTACGGATCAAAAGCTAAACGGCTGGGCCGGCCACATACCTATATCCCAGTACCTACAATCTCAGCCAGCTGGCATAGCGTGTATGACCAAGTTCTACGCAAACTATACGGGTCAGCAAGCACCACAGCTGTCCCAAAATTGGTGACCCCGAACCCAAACAAACGCTCCTTCGCATTCACGGCGACGACTCGGCGTACCTACTGGCGAGACGTCGTTCGGCTGACCGAGTGTACATACCTATCGCACAGCCGACGCGTCGTACCTACCTTCTCGCCGCTAACGACAACGCAACGAGCGCAGTATCCACCGCTACTGTCCACGTGTACCTACAGCCATGACGAATGAAGCGAACACAGAATTTAGCGACGCCCAGGGAGTTACAATTCAGAGCGACGTAGCCACAATCTCGCTGCCTGCACGTCTACCACCATTTTGGCGCCAAAACCCACGACTATGGTTCGCGCAGTTTGAAGCCGCCGTCGCTGCAAGTAAAATCGGAGAAGAACAGACTTAATCAATTACCTACACAGATCCGCGGCATCCTAGCCATCAACAAAGAATCTTCACTTGAAATCCTAGCTGCAATGGCTGACAGAATGTTAGAACACTTCGAACCCGCAATCACTGCTGCCATTACAACCACTACGTCGTGCCAAAGTAAAGAAAATAATAATACGGAAACAGGAAACCTCCAAATCAACCTACTTACAAAACAAATCGAAAAATTGTCACTAGAAGTAGCCGAACTAAAATCAAACCAGCAACGCTCAACGTACTTCCCGCCTTACCATCCACCACACCGTTCGCGCTTTGAAGGACACTCAAGAGCGCCGAGTAAACATCGTGCGCCGTCGCGTTCCCGCCAACGCGGGCCCGACGACGCCGATTGGCTATGCTACTATCATTACCGCTACGGTGACTACGCTCGTAAATGCGAATCACCATGCTCGAAGAATAAGCGTAATGATATTATTAATACAAGTAATAAACAGGAAAACAGTTATAAATTATACGCTGCGAACGGAACAGAGATACGTACCTACGGCGAGCGCACTCTAGGGCTCAACTTAGGCTTACGTAGAAGTTTCAAATGGACATTTATGGTCGCCGACGTAAAAACTTCAATATTAGGTGCAGACTTCCTCGCAAAATATAAGTTATTAGTCGACTTACACAACAGAAAATTAATAGATAGTATCACCGAGCTCAGCATTAACGCCTTTGAAATATGTAACACTGAAGAATCCGTCTACTTAATTAACCGTAATCACCCTTATCATGAGATACTGAAGCAATATCCTGACTTGTTACGACCAATGTCACTCAAAACTTCAGCTAAACATGACGTCACACACCGCATCGAAACCACGGGACCGCCTTTATTCTCAAGGCCGCGTCCGCTCCCGCCCGATAAATACAAAACCGCGAAGATTGAGTTCGAGAAGATGATAGAAATGGGTATATGTAAGCCATCAAACAGCCCTTGGGCCAGCCCACTACACGTCGTAAAGAAAAAAGACGGTTCACTACGAGTGTGTGGTGATTATAGAAGACTCAACGCCGTTACAATACCAGATAGATATCCTATACCTAGAATTCACGATTTTACCTACCAGTTACACGGAAAAACTATATTCTCGAAGCTTGATATAAAAAATGCTTTTTACGCTCTGCCATTAGAAAAAGAAGACGCCGTGAAGACTGCAATCATCACCCCGTTCGGGCTCTTTGAATTCAACCGCATGCCCTTTGGTTTACGTAACGCTGGTCAAACCTTTCAACGATTTATGCATGACGTATTAAGGGGACTTGATGACATCTGTTTTTCGTATATGGATGATTTAATCATATTCTCAAACCTCAGTGACCATGAAAAACACTTACATAAAGTACTTGAACGCCTTAACCAGTATGGAGTCACACTTAACATCAATAAATGCGAATTTGGCAAAAACAAAATACAATTTCTAGGCTACGAAGTATCATCAGACGGAATCAAACCCACGGAAGAACGCATTCAAGCAATAAAGAATTACCCGAAACCCACTACGATACAAGAACTTAGAAGATTTTTAGGCATGATTAAATTTTACCGCAACTGTTTACCTCATCAATCAGAACATCAATGCCTTCTCAATAAATACTTACACAATTCTAAGAAGAATGACAAATCACCAATTCAATGGACTCCTGAAGCTGAAAAATCCTTTGAGCAATGCCGCCAAAGCATACTCGAAGCGACTACACTCACTCACCCAATACCTAACGCGCCACTGTGCTTATTAACTGACGCATCCGACACGAGCCTCGGCGCTGTACTACAACAAAAAGTTAACAACGTATGGAAACCGCTTGCCTTTTACTCGAAAACAATGAATGACACACAGCGCAGATACAGCGTGTACGATCGCGAATTACTAGCTATGTACACCGCTGTTAAGAGCCTACGCCGGCTGATTGAGGGTAACGATCTCACTATATGCACAGATCACAAACCCCTTACCTACGCACTTACGAGAGCACCGAATAGCAGTGATACACCGAAACGAGAACGACAACTACACTACATAAGTCAATTCTGTTCAAATATAAAATACATTCACGGAGATCGAAATGAAGCAGCCGACGCGTTATCACGAATATCAGAAATAGAAGTACTTAATCACACAATCGACTACAATAAATTAGCAATTGAACAAGAGAACGACACAGAACTACAAGCCTGCATGAAACAAAGTAATCTCAAGTTTTCACACATCACACTACCCGGGGGTCAACGACCGATATGGTGCGAAACATCTACAACGAACATTCGACCATACCTACCACTGAGTTATCGTTTTGTAGCATTCAAAGCGCAACACGAACTAAGTCACCCCGGCATACGAACAACAAGAAAAATAATGACTACAAAATTCTTCTGGCCGTCTATGAACAAAGATGTAACTACGTGGTCAAGGTCATGCATCTGTTGTCAACGCGCGAAAATACAAAGACACGTAATTAGTCCACTCGACGAGTTTCAACAATCATCGCGTTTTGAACACCTACACGTCGACATAGTTGGACCGCTACCACCATCAAATGACTATAGGTATTTAGTTACAATGATCAACCGCTGTACTAAATGGCCCGAGACAATACCTACTCGTGACATCACCGCCGAGACAATAGCGAAAGCTGTTTACGAAGGATGGATAACACGATTCGGTTGTCCATTACGAATCACAACCGACCAAGGCAGACAATTTGAGTCATCACTATTCCAATCACTAATGAAGAAACTCGGCGTCACTCGCATACGCACCACTGCATTCCACCCACAAGCAAACGGACAGATAGAACGATGGCATCGTACTTTAAAAGCAGCACTAATGGCAAGATCCGCGAGTTGCAGATGGAGCGAAGAATTACCTACTGTGCTACTAGGACTACGTACATCACTTTGTCAAGACTCTTCAGTTAGCCCTGCCTTAATGACCTACGGTTCTACACTGCGCATCCCGTCGGACTTCTTCGTGCCTACAAAGCCGAACATAAACGACGCAGAGTTCGTTCGTCAGCTGACCGAAACAATGTCGTCATTAAGACCTACAAAAAGATCGCATACATCGAACCTGCACACATTCGTACATAAGGACCTACAAACATGTACACATGTGTTTGTGCGAAACGACACCGTCCGCCATCCACTTACACCGCCATACGAAGGTCCTTACAAAGTATTACAACGCAGCGCAACTGGCAAACAATTCACCATTCAATTAACATTACGTACGACAGTAATATCAATAGATCGACTGAAACCAGCCTATACATATAGCGACGAACAATGTACATCACATCCTCAAACATATCCCAATACGACAATGCAAGCAACACCGCCAACTTCGAGTACCAATACTACGAGTGCAGCCGCCGCGACGTCGAGCAACACAGATGAGCCAGCCACGAAACGCAACACCTACGTCACCCGAGCCGGGAGGCCAGTTAAACCCAACGTACGCTTCGCTTGAGGGGGAGTAATGTGGCGACAGAGTGCCTGCGCTGGCGCCGTCCTGTCGCGCCATGCGTACGTACGTCCATTCGCTGCCCTAGCAAACAAATTATGAACGGAATCTCAGCGCGCGCACGTATTTATATAAACTGTCACTAAGCGATAATCGTTCTCTCTCACTCAATTATATCACTCTCTCACTCACGCGTAAATTCAAGCTCGCTGGAACAGCCACGAGTTGTATGCCAATTTTGTGTATATATTAAAGTGCATTTTAGCAAATAAATAAGAAAAGTCGTAACCTCCTCCGAGTTTCACTACTATCCTATCTACGGAACAAAGGCTAACAGCTGGGCCGGTTAGGATAGTGAACCATCACCTCTCCCTGGTATTTAGGCTACGGATCAAAAGCTAAACGGCTGGGCCGGCCACATACCTATATCCCAGTACCTACAATCTCAGCCAGCTGGCATAGCGTGTATGACCAAGTTCTACGCAAACTATACGGGTCAGCAAGCACCACAGCTGTCCCAAAAAGGTGTTTTCTATGTATAATATATATGTACGTATTTACAAAAAAAAAAGTATATAGGTATGTATTTATATCAGTTGTCTAGTACCCATAACACACGCTCTGTTTAGCTTGGGACTAGATGGTGTTGTGTGTTAAATGTCTGAAATATTTATTTATTTATAATTTGTATCAAGTCATTAATATTACAAAGACCCGACGCAAAAACAGAAGTGTTATAAGATTGACGTGTCCGTTAGACAACGCTAATAATATTATTAATGTTGCCATACAACATTCACATTATCTTGTTATTTTTGTTCTAACGGTTTAATTTATTTTCCTATTTCTCTCGTTTGTAGAGATACCTTAGATTTAGTTTTCGATTTAGGGCTCCCACACATAACTGCGTTGCCGAGCATTTGTGCGAGCTCGCAAATATTTGAGATGCGTTACGAATTCGCAGTTATGTGTGGGAGCCCATAACGATTTTAATGTTTATTGTAAAATATATATAAATAATCTATTAATATTGTGAGTTTCTTTTTATTGACAAGTGATTTATCTATTCGACGAGCCTTAATATTTACTTTCCTGCTTCGTCATAATTAGGGGACTCCCCTTATTTTTTCGTATTGAGGCTTCGGATATCTTCACACACTTAGTAAATACCTAAGAGAGATATAATTATCAATCCGTTACAGTCCACTACTCGACATAAGCCTCTATCAAGACAAACCACTGAGCCTGTTCATGCAAGAGAGACATGCTTCATCAGACATTGGCCATACTCCACTGTATTGAAATTATAGGCATCTTAAAAAAAACGATGGCAAGCAGTTCTTGTTTTTCTTCTTAGCGTTTCGACGGCAATCGTTGCGTGTCGGTAGTTTAACTATATTTTGGTAGTATTAATTTTCACTTTAGGGGTCAGGTTATTGGAAGACCAAGTCCCTTACACTTGGGTGGGGGCACAAAGGGTGGGAACACATATGACGTGTCTTTTAGTTACAATTATAATCATCACCATCCACAGCAAGTCATCATCCTCATTAGGTGATCTGTCTCTTTATTTAATTAAACATATTAAGTGGTTGATTAAATAAAACAATTACTATTAAAAGTTTATTTTATTCAAGCTATACACAGCGTGATTTAAAAGTAGTCGACAAAAAAGTCTATATAAATATAATTTAATATAAAAATAACCTAAAAGGCACATATATAATACATTGCACGGTAAATGGACGGACAAAACGATCACAAACATATAAACTTACATCTAGTTAAGTGCATTACGTGGTACTGCATTATTAAAAGATAAAGTTAATAAATATAGCTAAAATTGTATTGTAAAATAACACCTTTTAAAAGAAAGTTTCTAATAAATACAAATAAAAAATAATTTCAAATTAAGAATATTAGAAAAAAAAATAACAAAATAAAAATAATGATATTTGTATAATTTGTAAACGTCAAAATTCAGTATACATACTATTTATGTATTAAAATATAACTCTACACTTCGTGTGTAAATAAAAGTTCGTATTACAAAAGCTTACTAAAAAAAATCGAGAACCGTTATAAGTTAGCTTTTAGAAAGAGTCCACCTCTGTCTCATAGCGGCAATAACCGACATACAAGCGGGCAGAGCCGCGGGCAAAAGCTAGGATGTAATCATTTGTATTTTAAAATAATCATGTTAGAGTATACATCTTTCGTAACTTCAAACGTGCGTGCATGCGTACAAAGTACACAATGTCAGAAGTGAAACTTCTATGGCACACAAATTTTAAATCTCGTTTATATTTAATTTTATACTAAAGTTCTCATATTACTAAACGAATGCATCAACCAATAGCGTGTTTTTTTTTCTCGATATCCCTTTCTCTCTCGCTCTCTCCTGACTCTCGCTCCATGGCTATGTGCTTCATACTACGTTCGCCCTTTCTCACTCTCACTTAATCTCCCTCTTCTTGGACAAAAACTTCCCGTATTTTCGTGTCACTAATATTATTTATTATTATTGCGTTTCATCCATAAAAAAATTACCCTCATGCGCGCAAAGAAGTTTCACTTCAAAAAGTCTTATTAATTAAAAATACGTTACTATATTTAATTAAGGATTTGAGTCAGCTTTTGTAGTACAACTTTTTATTTTTACCATTCGAATTAATTCATGATTTGTTAAAACACAATTTTAATTTCGTTGATTTTAGCGAAAGTATGCATACGCTCATCGGAGACCTACTTATAAATATATCAGTCTACATTATGGATCTGGTAATGGCATCTGATTAAAGCAATTGCAGGTAGCTGCCAGTATTAGAATAAAAATAAATCCTAAAAGAAAAAGAACATGTGACGTCACATTAAACATGATACATACTTAAAAATAAATCATTTATATTTTCTAAGGAGTGTGTATAAAAAAATTAAAAGATAAGGAAAAGTAAATTTTTTTTGTACGCGTCTGTACACTGCCTGTGGGAAGCTGAGACAGATGCGTAAATATAGCGGTACGAAGTTCGCCGGGTCAGCTAGTAGAAAAATAAATAAATGAGGCCCGAAAGTAGTTAGAAGAGACAAGAGTACCGCCAGTACCAGAACGAAGGAAAGAGAAGCGACTTAACCGATTTTGATGAATGAGGTGTCAATAGATTCGTAACAATGACCCAGGTGACAAAGGCTACATAAATATTATCAAAAGCTTTCACGTAGTCGGGTTGTAGTTTTTTAAACTTTGCAACTTAAATTGCACTTTATTGTCCCATTTATAGAGTCGCTATTCATCTAAATGATTTTGCGAAGTGGTAATTATGTCTTTCGTGGTAGTACCATCATCACGTATATAGTGCAGATGTGCTTAAACTTAAAGTAGGTTGTTCTTATAATAATACATCTTAAAAGGCCTACATCGGTATGATTTTAAAGTGTTTTCTTGCCATAGATTTTAAGGTACCTTTTAACCGACTTCTAAAAAGGCGGAGGTTCTTAATTCGATCGTATATGTGTTTTTTTATGTGTGTTCGCAGATAACTTCGTCGTTTATGAACCGATTTTAATGATTCTTTTTTTAATGGAAAGGAGATATCCCAACGGTGGTACCATGATAAGGACACTAAGATCTGACGATGGAATCCAAGAGAAATCGAGTCGAACCTCGAAGTCGGTTTGTATTTTGTTAAAATTTTATTACTTGTTTATTTGTCGATAAATGAACTTTTATTTATGTTTTAGCTGCCTACTCTGCCTGATGAAAGCTACCTTAATTACAGATTGTAGTCGGAGCAAAATGAAACCTATGTCCTTGTGTTAAAAGATATTATCGCTAATAATCTTTGTGCTACCTTAATTAAAGACTGTAGGTTGTAACCAGAGATTATCGCATAACAATCTTTACGATACCTAAATTAGAGACTGTAGGTTGTTATTAGAGCAAAAAGCAATCTATCGACTTGTTTTAAGGTACATAATCGCTAAACAAGCTTTGAGCTCTTTTTATCATTTTCATCGCTATATGGATTTTAAAGTAATCCTTACGAAAGTAGTTTCTTAGACGGTGGTCTGCGGTACTCCGTGCACGATCTGTGTCCTGGACCTGGCTCTGGGTAGCGGTTCTGGGACCCGGGATACGGAGCTTTCCTTCAGCGACATCGCCGAGCCTGTGGACGCCTCGGACGGTGGGCGGGAGGCCAGGACTTGAGGCTGGCTTATCTGCACAAATGTAATGTTTGTAGTTACAGCTCTATGGGATTCCTATGAAATATAGATATGAAACCCCTTAGGCCAAAAGAGATGATTAATACAGAATAGTATTCAATGCGATTAGGAGTGAAGGTTTTAAATCGGATTGAGTGAATGTTATTACCATTTTTGGAACGAAGTTCCTTATGGGGCGTTACGGAGGGGTACCCTAGCCGGCAAAAAACGTCCGTAACGTAAGATTTCGTGAACGAAAAATTTAGTAGAGCGCCATCTGTAAGTTCTATGTAACAAGTACGGAGTAACTCTAGACAGAACTTGTTTCAGTAGAAATTACTAGGTGGCAGCACAAGTGACCAGTTTAGTTATTATTTTGTATTTTTATATCGATAAAAAATCATAATTAAAAATGTATACCTGAATAGTTATTTTTCTTTATACCTCCCATAGAACTTAATATATATATTTTTTAAATAATTATTAATATTAGTTTGCTATTATTATATATTTTTATAAATCATTTTAAATGAAATAAAGGTGTTAAGACAATTTTGTGGTTTTTAAAGAGCGTGAACGAAAAATGTAGTATAGCGCCATCTGTAAGTTGTATGTATTATTATATTTTAAGAAACTTTGTTCCTATTTGGTGTCCCACGACACCTCCGGACTTTTTTTATATAATTTTGACATTCACACCTAAGTAAATATAAATACTTACAGTTCTAGCAATAGGCTGTGGCGTATGCGGCTTCTTGATCGGCAAATCTCTATATTCGTAGATATTCTCTCTGGAGCGGGTCGAGTTGTCTATGCCGCTCTCCTCTACTTCCGGCACCATGAATACGTCAGCGTCGTAGTAACGATCTTTCTCACTACAATCATTCAACATAATTATATTTCATACTAATTGAACCCCGCGGTGCTACCGGGGGTCATTGTCGTACTGCGGGTAACGCCGCGGGGCGAAGCTAGTCTAAAAAAAGTCTAAGTTACTCCTTATATCATCAGCTACCTATAAGTGAAGGTCCCGTCAAAATCGGTCCAGCCGTTCCAGAGATTAGCCAGAACAAACAGACAGACAGACAAAAATTGTAAAAATGTCATTTTGGTATATGTACGGTCCGTGACATACATATGCATTTAGTAAAAAGCGGTTATTTTAATATTACAAACAGACACTCCAATTTTATTTATTTGTATAGACAAATATAATATAAGAAGTTTAATAAGATTTTTTTAATTAAGTGGATTTTATCCTATAAAAAAAATTAAGGACGCAACTAATACACATATACGAAAACATACACATACTGTTAAAATCTGTCAAAGTACATACATCAAAACACGTTTACATGCAGTTTACTAAGCGGGTGGAATTAACAAAAAGCCTGTTCTTTCATGTTTTAGCTATCAAAATGATTCTTCTCAGTCTGATGGAAAACATGAGTAGAATACAAGAATAGTGGTCACCATCCCAATGTGATCGTGGACAATGCAGTATGGTAACCTTTGGCGTCCTAGCGCTGTAGCATGGTGCGGGATATGATTTGATTTTATTTGTTTACTAAAACATTCTGGTTGGTTTAATTAAATTTACAACAGTTATTAATGATTTAATATATTGCGAATGTGGTACAGCTGAAATACTAAGTCATAATTTGTAAATCGCGGCAACTTTCAAGAGTGAAATGAAATGTTACTGAAACTGTCACCCGCACCATGCTACAGCGCCAAGAGTATAGTGAGATGCTTTTCACGCCCCGTTTAGGGGACCCGGGATCCGGGATTTTCGTGTCATAGATAATGTTTGGTCATTTTTTTAACATATCTAAAAAAATGCATTTCACAATTCCAACATCATTTTTTAAAAAGATAATTTAATAATTGCATGAATGAATTTAACAGTGTACCTACATCTAAAACTTTTACAGCGATTATAAGTTTAATCTTTAAAATATAGTTTGATCTCTGTGACACCTGTCACTAGTGTCATTTTAGAACTTACAAGGTACATTTTAGGTTTTTTATGGAATAGGGGGCAAACGAGCTGACGTAACACCAGAGGCGTCACAAGTGCGTTGCGGCCTTTGGGGGATGAGGACGGGGATGGGGGGACGGGTTGTGGTATGGGCCTCCGGTATCCTCATTCACTCGATGGAACACAGTACAAGCGCTGTTTCACATCGGTTTTCTGTGAGGCCGTGGTATCACTCCAGTCGAGCCGGCCCATTCATGCCGAAGCGTGGCTCTCACACGGCTTAAAGGTTAGGTGGGAATTTTTCGTAAATAATGATAATATTTGCGATACAAAATAAAATCTCTTGTTCACACGTTGTGTGTTAGATGTCCGAAATATTTATTATTTATTTATTTTAAGGACAGTAATACGTTATGAGTACTAATAGTAGAAATTGTAAGTTTGAGTGATATCTATGAGATCATACGTGTTCGTGAGACACAATACCCTCTATACATATATATACCCACACACAGCACACAAAAAGCAACTACAAGCGTATTACAAATGTTAGTTTCACCTACATCACTGGTACCATTTTCCATTTTGGTGGACTAGCCCTGTTAAAGAGGATTTGCAACATATAAGTACAGGGTACATAAACACCTCTTACACTATTTGTAACAAAATTGGTTAGATTCGTAAGAATACAGGATGTTGCAAATAGTTGTGAAAATATACATATAATATTATTTATATGTTACCGTAAGATTGTCAAAACCATTAGATAGTAAGCTATCTCGCAGATTGCAAACATTCGAAAGATTGTGAAATGGAATCGACGAAACGCAAGTCGCGCGCAGATTGGTTGAACAGCATATTTATGTCTCGCTCTCTCTAAAGTATTTTTGTGATTGTAAATTGATATCTGTTGAAAATACCTCACAGCTTTAGAATTTGTTACATAAAATTGTTGTGACAGTAAAATTAATCTGTGATTAATTAAAGAAGTTCTTTTTTTTTACCTGTGGAAATCCCCTCGGATCATCACCCCACCGGGGTTTGCGGCGGGGCGGTGTGTCGGACCGGCGGGAAAGAAGTTCTAACCTAACTCTAAGGCCATTGAACGGCCTACTGTGAAACCGACCTATCAGGGACAGTTGGCAATATGACGCCCGTAAGCAGTATATCACAGTTGACAATCTATCAATAGTTTGCAATCTCGCTAGGTAGATTATAATCTAAAGGTTTTTACAATCTTACGGTGACATATACGTAAAGCAAAAACTTTGCTTTTACGAAAATTATGAGAACGGAGGAGTATGAAATTTCGCACAGCTAAAGTTTATATGGAGGAGGAATGCTGAAAACTAGAAAAAGTAAAAAAAAATGAATTTCGAAAACTAAATAAATCAAGTTGGTTGTGGAAACCTGTTTTCTAGATTAGGGGGACCTCTTCAAATAAAATTTTATGAAGTGTTAGGTCAATTTTAAAATATTTCTAATTTTTTTACGACTATACAATAATATCACTTAATTCAATAGTAAGAAATAATACAAATATTAATTGTTTAAACCAATTTTGACACATAAGTGTATAACAGCTGTCAGTATAATACATATAATGGCCATTGAAGGGATTTTACATTGTATTTTTGTTATTATTCTGATTTCAATAAATCCAGCTATTGGAATTGGCCATCCCCAATCACATTTAATAATTATAGTTCATTCTCGTGGACATATAGATCTAGCCCCGCCCAATAGTCAATCATATAGCACGAAATGATCGTTTCGTACCAAAGCTTGGAACTTGATTGGACAGGAGGCGGAGCTTTATCAACGCGTTACTATTTTCTTATCGCGAATGGACAACAGTATTGTTTATATGTTAGTTATATTAGTATTATTAATACACGAACTTTTGTATTATATTATTTAGTCCCAAATAGTTATAAAATTGAAGGAAGTAGAGTGTGGTCTTACCGTTTAGCATTCCTCCATAGCATACAGCACACGACCAACAGCACGATGAGAATGATGCAGGCGCTTGAAACCGACCAGAACGCTATCTGCAATGGCTGATTCGGCTCCCACCAGAACTGGAGAAATAAATACAGTAACTTTATAATCCCTATTATGTTCGGGATATAGCACATTAAGATGTCTAGGTTTAAAGTAATCAGAGTTACTTTAGATATAAATATTACTATTTATGATAATACTAGCTCTTGCTCGCGGATTTGTTTGTAATAATAAAAGTACTTAATGTACTGTGAAAATAGGTTTTTAAATACTATTTTGAAATACAACAAAAATTGACCCCATTTTTCAATCTGTGAGTGAGAGTCTCGGAGTTCAATGCTCAATGACTCCGATTCTGGTTCTAAAGGTGATAATGCACTTGTGACTCTTAGCTATAGTTAGTTGTCCATGGCCGGGGGTGGTCACTTGACCCGAGACCCAACTGGTCATTGACCTCCTATTCCTTAAATAAACAAGCTGTTTTATCGACTGACTCGGTGGCTCAGTGGTAGAGTAAGCGACTGCTGTGCTTGAGGTCTCGGGTTCGATTCCCGGGTCCGACCAAATGTTTGTATGATCTGCAAATATTTGTTTTGTAGTTTGGGTGTTTCTAAGTATTATAAGAAAATATATATAGTATTTATATCAGTTGTCTAGTACCCATAGTACAAGCTCCGCTTAGTTTGGGACTAGATGGCGTTGTAGGTTAGATGTACAATTTATTATTATTATACCTCAGTAATAGGTGGGTAAGTAGGTACAAGCCTGCCTATAACAGTAGGCAGGTACATATTCCAGAAAGCCAGCTCCGTCTGTCTGTAGTTCAGCATTATTGAAGAGTTGAAGGTCGTGTTCAGGTTGAGGTACCGCAGCTGTCCTTCTTGAGCCAGTTCGAAGTGAACACCTAACACTCGGGAACGTGTTGGATTGCTGTAATAGGAAGAGATAAATATATTTATGTATATAAAAATTTCGTGTCACGATGTATGTTCGCAATAAACTCTAAAACTATTGATACAATTTCTGTCACATTTTGTAAGCATCTGTAATTTGGTCCAACTTAGGAGAGAGGGTAGTTTTTATCTCAATTATTGATCTTAATATTTGTTATTGCAAATTAAATGTTTAGACTGTAACGTGTATTTATCGGTTAGTTCTATAAAATCCTAATAGATGGCAGTTTAGCATCTAAGTTGCACAGATATCCGCGGTAGATGGCGCGAGAAGGTTTGTATGAAAAAAAAAAGATAATCGTTTTTTTTTTCGCCACTGTAAACTACCTGTGGGAAGCCGAGGTGAGCATAATTACTAAAACAAGTTTTTCGAAAATGTAGAAAATATTTACAAAAACAATGTGGCGGTACGAAGTTTGCCGGGTCAGCTATCTATATATATAAAAGAGTAAGGTGACTGACTGACTGACTGACATACCCAGAGATCAACGCACAGCCCAAACCGCTGAAGCTACAATCCTGAAATTTTGCATGTAGGTTCTTCATATGACGTAAGTGAGCACTAAGAAAGGATTTTTTGAAATTCCACCCCTAAGGGGGTTAAATAGGGGTTGAAAGTTTGTATGGAAGTTCGTCATTTTTGAAGTAAGAAACATAAAACTTTACTTTTGGGCTACTGATTAAAAAAGAGTAGATACCTATTTAAGCGTTTCTGGATATTCTACCCCTAAGGGGTTAAATAGGGGTTGTTATTTCGTATATAGGTCAGTCTGGAAGTCCGTCATTTTTGAAGTTAGAAACATGAAACTTTATTTTTAGGCTGCTGATTAAAATGAATCGATACGTGTTTCAGCGTTTCTGAATATTCTACCCCTAAGGGGTGGAATAGGGGTTGAAAGTTTGTATGGAAGTTCGTCATTTTTTAAGTAAGAAACATGAAACTTTATTTTTGGGTTACTGATTTGAAATGAATAGATACGTATTAAAACGTTTCTTAATATATCTATCCCTAAGGGGGTTAAATAGGGGTTGAAAGTTTGTATGGAAGTTCGTCATTTTTTAAGTAAGAAACATGAAACTTTACTTTTGGGCTACTGATTAAAAAAGAGTAGATACGTGTAAGCGTTTCTGGATATTCTACCCTTAAGGGGGTGAAATAGGGGTTGAAAGTTTGTATGGAAGTCAGTAATTTTTTAAATAAGAAATATGAAACTTTATTTTTGGGCTACTTAATAAAAATGATTAGATACGTATTTAGGAGTTTCTGGATATTATGCCCGTAAAGGGGTGAAATAAGGGTTGAAAGTTTGTAAGGAAGTCCGTCATTTTTTAAGTGAGAAACATGAAAATGTAGTTTTGGGCTACTGATTAAAAATAGGTAGATACGTATTGAAGCGTTTCTGGATATTCTACCCCTAAGGGGTGAAATAGGGGTTGTTATTACGTATATAGGTCAGTCTGGAAGTTCGTAATTTTTGAAGTCAGAAACATGAAACTTTATTTTTTTGGCTGCTGATTAAAAATGAATTGATACGTGTTTCAACGTTTCTGAATATTCTACCCCTAAGGTGGTGAAATAGGGGGTGGAAGTTTGTATGGAAGTTCGTCATTTTTTAAGTAAGAAACGTGAAACTTTATTTTTGGGGTACTAATTTAAAATGAATAGATACGTATTGAAACGTTTCTTAATATTCTACCCCTAAGGGGGTGAAATCGAGGTTGAAAGTTTGTAAGGATGTTCGTCATTCTTTACTTTTGGGCTACTGATTTAAAATGAATAGATACGTATTTAAACGTTTCTTAATATTCTACCCCTAAGGGGGTGAAATCGGGGTTGAAAGTTTGTAAGGGAGTTCGTCATTCTTTACTTTTGGGCTACTGATTAAAAATAGTAGATACGTGTTTAAGCGTTTCTGGATAATCTACCCCTAAGAGGTTAAATAGGGGTTGTTATTTCGTATATAGGTTATTCTGGAAGTCCGTCATTCTTGAAGTTAGAAACATGCAACTTTATTTATGGCTACTGATTAAAAATGAGTAGATACGTATGTACGAACATGTTCTACTGGAACCGGTTGTGGTTCACGGTGCCGTTCTTGAAGTTGTTTAAAAATATGTGTGGTACCTCGGGCAGACTTTGCAGTTAAGTAGAAACAACTTCGAGGACGAGATGAATAGGAGAATTCAGCCGGGTTGGGCAGCGTTTGGGAAACTTTGTCGGGTCTTTTCATCGTCAATCCCACAGTGCCTAAATACGAAACTCTTCAATCAATACGTCCTACCTGTCATGACATACTGTGCCGAAACGTGGACACGACACGGCTGGTCCACAAGTTCAAAGTCGCTATGGAGAGGGCTATAATAATAATAATGATTAATTTTTCTCATCACAAAAGCTCAACGTTTCTCTAAGGGATCGCATCAAGAATGAGGTGATCCGGTAGAGAACCAAGGTCATTGACATAGCCTACGGGATAAGCAAACTGAAGTGACAGTGGGCTGGCCATATTAGCCGTAGAACTGATAACCGTTGGGATAAACGGGTTCGTGAGTGGTGACCACGTCTCGGCAAACGTAGCGTAGAACGTCCACAGGCCAGGTGGAATAATGATCGGACGGCTGGCAGAAGCTGGATGAGAGAAGCTGAGGATCGAACCAAGTGGCGTGCAATTGGAGATGCCTATGTCCAGCAGTGGACTGCGTTGATGATAATGAGATACGTATTTAAGCGTTTCTGGATATTCTATCCCTAGGCTAGACTGGAAGTCCGTCATTTTTTAATTTAGTAGCCTGAAACTTTGTCTTCAGGCTTTTGATTACAAATAAATGAATACTTATATCAGCATTTATGGGAATTCTATTCCTAAAGGGGTTAAAATAAGGGTCGAAAGTGTGTGTGAAAGTCAATTTTAATGGACTATTGATTATAAATAAATACGTTTAAAAACGTGAACACAGTATTCATAGATACTTACACAGTTTTAAATAAATACATATAATCAACTTCCACGCGAGCAAAGCCGCGGGCAACAGCTAGTCTATTATAATAGGTCTTTACCTATGAAATTGCCGTTTTGTATGCAATAAGTGAAAGTACTTATTTTTTCAAACTTTTTTATTTCTGTTATTCGAAGTAATCACCCATGCAATCGACGCATATTTGCCAACGCATTGGCAGTTTATTGATGCCCTTCTTGTAAACATCAGCTGGACGGGAGGCAACAAACTCTTCAAAGGCATTTTGTACTGCCTCTCGGGAATTGAATTTTTTACCCACTAAAAAGTTGTCTAAATTTTGGAAAAAGTAATAGTCGGTAGGTGCAAGGTCTGGTGAGTATGGCGGATGAGGGAGAGCTTCCAACCCCAGCTCTTGCAGCTTGGAGACTGTCTGTTGCGCAGTATGGAGTTCGCGCGTTGTCGTGAAGGAGCAGTGGGGACGACCGATTGACCAAAGCTGGTTGCAGATGTGCAAGTTTCTCCATCATTCTCTCCAGTTCTTCACAGTACACATGTCATATGCATTAATGCTCATGCCGTTTTGTAAAAAGCTGTGGTGAATCACACCCGCACTAGACCACCAAACAGTGACCATCACCTTTTTAATGGTCATTTTTGGTTTAGGGCATTGCTTTGGTGCTGAACCAGGGTCTAACCAACTTGCTGAGCGCTTTCGATTGTTAAACAGAATCCATTTTTCGTCGCACGTAACAATTCGTTTCAAAATTCCTTCATTTCTTTGCCTGTTAAGCAGCGCAAGGCAGGTCTCGACGCGTACGTTGCGCTGGCGATCGTTAAGGTCATGGAGCACCCATCTATCAAGCTTTTTTATCTTGCCAATTTGTCGTAAATGGATCAATATTGTTTTGATGCTTACATTAAAAGCTGCTGCTAGCTCAGCTGTAGATTGAGTTTCGTCAGCTTCCACAATCGCCTTTAATTCATTATTGTTTACCAAAGTCTCCCGACGACCACGAGCTTCATTTTTCAAGTCAACATTTCCAGAATGGAACCGGGAAAACCAATAACGGGTTGTGCGTTCGTTTGTACAGTTCTCTCCGTAAACGTTTTTGATGTTACGTGCCGCTTGTGTCGCGTTGGTGCCACGATGGAACTCATATTCCATAATTACACGAATTTTTAAAGTATCCATTATGACGAAAAATGTTCAAATGTAATGAAAATACAACGCTAATCAGAAAACAAAAGACTGAGTTTGTAAAAAGAATGTCATGGTTTTAAAACAAAATTAATTTGAATTTAGAAGACAGAGCCATTACAAACTTTTTTTTATTTGAAATGACCAGTACTGAAGGACGGCAATTTCATAGGTAAAGACCTAATATATAATTCTCGTGTCACGTTGTTGCTCAGGACGAACTCTGCAACTATCTAACCGATTTTCACGTTTTTTGATTTTTTGCTGGCGTACCTAAGATAGGATAATTAACATCACGCTTAGACCAATAGGAGACGAGCATGATTTAGAAGAGATGCAGACGAAGTTGTGAGTGACAAATCCGCTCACCACGAAATGATGTGAGTTCGATTGTCATATGGGACAACACTTTGTGTAACCCACCAACTATTGTACTAAGTTTGGATGTACTTTGTGTCCACTACAGGTACTGTACATTTAAAATTCACAATATATATAATATATATAACTAGCTTTTACACGCGGCACGTGGAATTTCAAAAATTCCTTTCTTAGTGCTCACTTACGTTATATAAACAACCTACATGCAAAATTTCAGGATTCTAGCTTCAGCGGTTTGGGCTGTGCGTTGATCTCTGGGTATGTCAGTCAGTCAGTCACCTTCCTCTTTTATAATATACTAGCTGACCCACGCAACGTCGTTTGCGTCTCCTATTGCCCGTAGCGTAATAGTTTCCCCCCGTTTTTGAAACATTCTTCATTGGTACTCCGCTCCTATTGGTCATAGCGTGATGATATAGATAAACTCGATAAAGCTCCTCGATAAACGGGCTATCTAACACTGAAAGAACTTTTTCAAATTGGACCAGTAGTTCCTGAGATTAGCGCGTTCAAACAAACAAAAACTCTTCAGCTTTATATATTAGTATAGATAACCCACGCAACGTCGTTTGCGTCTCCTATTGCCCGTAGCGTAATAATTTCCCCCCGTTTTTGAAACATTCTTCATTGGTACTCCGCTCCTATTGGTCATAGCGTGATGATATAGATTAACTCGATAAACTTCCTCGATAAGCGGGCTATCTAACACTGAAAGAACTTTTTCAAATTGGGCCAGTAGTTCCTGAGATTAGCGCGTTCAAACAAACAAAAACTCTTCAGCTTTATATATTAGTATAGATGTATTTATTATACTCCTCTAAGAGCTAATACTCATAATCAACAACACATTTATTTGGATAAAGACTAATATTAGGTATTATGTTGATAAAAACTCTTTGGCAAATAACTCAATAATAGGTACCAACTCTTAGCGTCTTATACTCGTGATAACTTCTAAACGAAATGTCCGAATGGGGTGAAACAAAAAGTATTTTACTTCTACATAAATACCCTTGATAACATAATGCTTTATTTAGATAAGGATTAATATTACGATACACATTTAACGTAGTTTCTTTCTTCAGACGATTTAATAATTTTTTGGAACACAAAAGCGGTTATTGTGACTAAACCATGATAGTTAGATATATGCTCTCGCGGACTTTTTTGTAGAGCTTAATGGGACCTACAAACCCGTAATACATTATTTTGTTCTATTGTTAATACTTTTTGCAGCGCACGCAAAAATAGGTTTTCGATTTCACACCTTGGGTTACAAAATAGCAATTTTCTTACGGATCTCAATTTTTTATGAAAATAAAATATAGCCTATAGCCTTCCTCGATAGATGGACTGTCCAACACTGAAAGAATTTTTCAAATCGGACCCGTAGATCCTGAGATTAGCGCGTTCAAACAAACAAACAAACAAACTCTGCAGCTTTATAATATTAGTATATATATATATATATATATATATTGTAAATGACGACAGTATCCGACATATTCACTAAGAGAATCATATTCAGATGCAGATGCCCTCGAGAAATTGCTCAGATTTTCCTTTTTTTTTATTTTGGAATACATTATTTTATGTTCAATATATAAAGAAAAAATAAATTAGTTTAGAAATAAAATAAGCTTTTTTTTAAGTAGGTATTCACGGTAGTAACACGGGCTATTTATTTTTACCCTTCTAACAGCTCAATACTGGAGTACTAGGAAGGGTAATCAAAATTAACGATATTACAACTGGTAGTAAGATTGGTAGTAACTAGGGCAACAAATGAATAAAATGTCCCGCTTACCCAAATCTAGCGAAATCCGAATAAGTCCTCATAAAGAAATGGCTCATATTCCGATCATTACCAGTCCAAGCCTGCTGATCCCTTCGCAATCTGTTAGGGAAGAACTCCTGGTCCATGAAGGGAGCTCCCGTGAGGAACAGGTGCTCTGTGTCATGGGAGTAACGTCTCCACTCCGGGAAGTTGAAAGCTTCTACTGTCGTATTCAAAACGTACATATATACTGGCACATTCTGTTCTAGCAATAGTTTCACCATTTTGTCTGTTGGTGCACGGTATAGGAAGTCCGATAGCAACTGTAAAATGAAAATTGTATTGTTGAAAAAAATATCTGATTTTAGTACGTATGGGCCGGCTCGATCAACCTAAACTGTGGATTGAACTGTCGCCTGCGGTATTTCCGGACCAATACGACCTTCAAACCTTCAAGAAAAGAGCGTACTCCTTCTTAAAAGGCCGGCCACGCACTTGTTGACGCCTCTAGTGTTGCGGGTGTCCATGGGCGGCGGTAATCGCTTACCATCAGGTGATATGTCTGCTCGTTTGCCCCACATTCAGTAGAAAAAAAAGGAGAGCATTCGCGATGTCGTGTTTCGTTGGTGAGTGCGAGACCGGAAGGCCCAATGATGCAGAAGCATCTCAACAGGCCACCATGGTGAGGTCACCATGCTGCATTATATTAGTATAATGTACTATTTTTCGTTCAAAGGCTTATTTCTCAAATTACAATATTAAGTATGTATAACTTACATGAATATACTGATCCCTTATGGCGCTAACATTGTGTGGTTCTGGATGATACGTGTACATATAACGGATGGCTTCGAACACTCCTCTTGGGTTCAGCGTGTAATTGTACCTTAGGACCAGTTCCTGAACCTTCCGGTTGAACCAGTCTTCTGTGATCTCAAAGTTAGGGGCCAGAGATTCGTTGTTATCTGTAAAAGTCAAAAATAATTTGTTATCTTAGAGCGGTTATTTAAAAAAATCTATTTGTAAGTCATGTTTATTTAGTCTGTCCAGGTTTTTGTAGCATTCATTAAACATTTTAGGACATAATATTGGATAGGTTTACACTAAAAAAATAGCTCATTTTGTTTTAGCTTTTAATGTAACTTGTATTACTGTTGCGATTGAAACATACAAAAAAAAATACTTCAATACTACCAAACGAAGACATTCCAAACTACCTCCCTAAGGTTTCTTGCCAAAGGCAAAAAACGGAACCCTTATAGATTCGTCATGTCTGTCTATCTGTCTGTCCCTCCGTATGTCACAGTCACTTTTTTCCGAAACTATAAGAACTATACTGCTGAAACTTGGTAAGTAGATGTATTCTGTGAAACGCATTAAGATTTTCACACAAAAATAAAAAAAAAACAATAAATTTTGGGGGTCCCTATACTTAGAACTGAAACTCATTTTTTTTTTCATCAATCCCATACTACCCATACCCATCTATGGATAGGTCTTAAACATGATATTGAGGTTTCTAATTTTTTTTTTCTAAACTGAATAGTTTGCGCGAGAGACACTTCCAAAGTGGTAAAATGTGTGCCCCCTACCCAGCCTGTAACTTCTAAAACAAGAGAATGATAAAACTAAAAAATATATATGATGTACTAAAATACTAAAAATAAATACAAAAAAATATATATGCAAACTTTCACCGAAAATTGGTTTTGAACGAGATCTAGTAAGTAGTTTTTTTTAATACGTCATAAATCGTAAACCGCAAATTATCGATCAAAGTTACAACGAACTACAAGAACTTTTATATTATGTTACTAGCTGCTACGGAACCCTTCAAGTGCGAGTTCGACTTGCACTTGGCCGCTTTTACTAACCTGCACCATGCAATGCAAGTTTACGCTACGATTCGCAGAATCATCTCATATAGTCATTAGATTCTCTTGTGTCAATGCAAAATACAAGTGCACTAAGTGGGAGTTGAACCCCGAACCCTGGCTGGTAATTGCTATAGCATTATATTACTAGCAATATTCTGGCAGATTTTTTTTTTTTTTAATAAAACAACTCCCGCACTAGGAATAAATCCTGTGTTGCGGGGGACTTTACAAACATACATGAAACGGACACAAATTACACCCAGACTCAGAACAACAATTTGTGGATCACACAAAGTGTTGTCCTACGTGGGATTTGAACCCACGACACTTGGCGAAGTAGGAAACGGCGTGGTGACCGTTAAACCACTAGGCCAAACGTGCAGTCGAAAAAATCAACTCAACAATCAACTCAAATCAAAAAATCAAATCAACATAGAACGAGAGATGCCTTAATATACTTACATAAAAAGTAAGCAGCTTCTTGTGTAGTGACTCCAGTCATGTACCTCAGCGCCGGGTTGAACTGTCTCCTCCGGATCAACTCCTCAGGCATCGTGTTCAAGAAGTGCCAATCTCTTTCCCTCCAGCCGTCGTACCATTCGTCTCCGGGAAATGTAAAGTTATTTTCGAAAACTGGACCCCAAGGCATGAAGCCTACATCCGGCTAAAAATTCAACAATTTATTAAAAAAAAACTATATCAATAAATAGTAATAATAATAATTAATTACTAACACTTCTTACAAACTACAGTCTGATCTGATTTTGGACTTTGAATGTGCAATCTAGATTGCCAATTAACATACTTAATATAATAGGTCTTTACGTATGAAATTGCAGCTTGGAGACTGTCTGTTGCGCAGTATGGGGTCGCGCGTTGTCGTCAAGCAGCTGCAAGAGCTGGGGTTGGAAGCTCTCCCTCATCCGCCATACTCACCAGACCTTGCACCTACCGACTATTACTTTTTCCAAAATTTAGACAACTTTTTAGTGGGTAAAAAATTCAATTCCCGAGAGACAGTACAAAATGCCTTTGAAGAGTTTGTTGCCTCCCGTCCAGCTGATGTTTACAAGAAGGGCATCAATAAACTGCCAATGCGTTGGCAAAGATGCGTCGATTGCATGGGTGATTACTTCGAATAACAGAAATAAAAAGTTTGAAAAAATAAGTACTTTCACTTATTGCATACAAAACGGCAATTTCATAGGTAAAGACCTATTATTTCTAAATAGATATCTATATAAATAAATAAAATTGGAATGACTGTTTGTAATATTAAAATAACTGCTTTTTAATAAATGCATATGTATGTATACACGATACATGTGCCAAAATATCAATTTTTGTCTGTCTGTCTGTTTGTTCCGGGTAATCTCTGCAACGGCTGGACCGATTTTGACGGGACCTCACTAGCAGATAGCTGATGATCTAAGGAGTAACTCGGCTACTTATTTTTAGACTAGTTGAACCCCGCGGTTACTGTTGTACCGCAGGGTTCAACTAAAAATAGCTCATCACATAATTATTCGTTCAGCAGCCCAGCAGTTAGAGTTATTACTAGTCCCACAGGTGAGCCAAAATTAATAGAAGATACCTGAAATTCTGCATTCCCTAGTTCGAAGAAGCTTCTGCCTTGTCTGAGACAGTTGACCAGTCTCCACGAGGAGTCAATAGGACAGCCAAGCAGTCGCCCGAAGACCAAGGACGTGTTCTGGACCCTGAACTTGTCTTCAATGAGCGCCCAGTCAGCTAGTGCTGATCCACTCTGTGACAAAACCATTAATACTGTAAATTAATCCTTGTAAAAGAACCTGTTAGAAACATTTCTGATGCTAGATTATGTATGACAATGAAAAGCGAAAAACAAGGGCAAAAACAGATTTATGTAGATATCCAACTGTAAGAGTGTATCCAAAACATATAAAGATTTAGAATACCTACATAGAATTTAATGCACTTAATTAATCATTTTTACGGCACTCTAAGGTAGACTTGCATAGCCCTATGGTCAATCATTGTACATTTTTATTTTATTTTTTTAAATTAACTTGTATAAAAGAACGATTCGTAGATAATTACCTACAAATTTTAACAAAAAAAACCGACTTCAATCTGGACCAAATTTAAATGGGTCCATTCGGGAAGCACCAACTTTCAAATAAAAAAAGAATTATCAAAATCGGTTCATCCAGTCAAAAGTTATGAGGTAACATAAAAAAAAATACAGTCGAATTGAGAACCTCCTCCTTTTTTTGAAGTCGGTTAAAAATAAGGCTTCGATCTCCTAGTATTCGGTTGGAGAGTTGCGAGACGGTAAATCGTCTCTCTTACTCTGACTTTAAAAGAAATTCATGATTCTAAAATGCTCTGAAGTTACTTTCGACTTAAACATATCTTTGTATGTCTTTGGTACAATGAACGTAACATGATGCTAAATAGCTTACAAATGACGTCTGGGGTAGTATATTATGGGGATCTTGTGTCAACTGCGGTGAATTTCCGTGCGTTTAAGCGATTCTGCCATACATACTATAGAAATCAAATATAGCTCACTTAGGACCCATAATATTTTTATCCGTGGTGCTTCCCGGTTTGAAAAAGGCGTCTGCCTATTTTGACTCCATTTTGTCTCCCGCTTTGCTAAGGAGGGAAGTGGACTTATTATATTTCCAACTCCTCCAGTTTTCTTCTGATTAATTTCGTTGCGGGTTCCAAGACAGTTAAATTTTTCCTGGGACTTCCCGAGTGTCATAACTCGGTGTTTTCGTGGGTCACCGCTGTTGATCCTGGTGTACAGGAGTTACAGTGGTGGGCGTGTGGGCGGGATTAGTCCCATTTAAACATATCTTAGGATTCCACAGGATCATCAAACCTTCAAGAAAAGACCTTATTCTCACTTCCTAAGTTGTTGGCGTTCATGGGTGTCGTTAGTTTTTTCTGATTAGATGGCCCGATTGCTTCCTTATGCATCATAAAAAGTATTCTGTCTAAAGCAGGTAATCTCATACCTGTGCTATGATCCTACTGACAAGATCCCTGGTCCGAGGTGCGACTGCCAGAAGACCGGCAGAAGCTGCACCAGCTCCCGGACCGAACAGCGTGATGGATGACCTGTCTCCGTTGAACGGAGTGATGTTATCGTACACCCAGCGGAGTGCCATAGCCTGGTCTAAGATGCCGTAGTTGCCTGGGGAGTTCTCGTCACCGGTTGATAGGAAACCTGAAATGAGCATATCATTGTAAGATTTCTGAGAGTGATTTAAATTTGACCTGACTCACTGTTTCATCACCTAAATCGGTGATACAAAACTTGAAATTTTGGCAGATGAAAGAATATTTGGAAATTTGAAAAATAACGAAATGAATGATTGCAAGGTGAGGAAATAAATAACAAAAACGCGAGCGAAGTCGGGGGGCAATAGCTGGTATATAATAAAATAGCTCGCTCGGGCTAGAAGTTTCTAGTAATACAAACTTGAGTAACAGAGTTGAACTGTAGTAGAGCCACGCTGATTTCAGCACGAACGGGCCGGCTCGACCGGGGCGGTACTACCCTCGCACAGAAAATCAACGTAAAATGACAGCGTTCGTGCTGTCGTGTTTCGTTGGTGAGTGCGAGACCGGAGGCCCAATTAGTCTAGTCAACAAGTGCCATACTTGTTGACTGGACTAAAAGATGCAGTAGCATCACTAGGCCGCCATAGTGTGGGTCGCCATACTGCACTGTCTGCATTCGCAATGAGTATGGTGACCACCACTCTTGGATTCTGCTTATGTTTTCCATCAGGCAGAGCAGAGTCATTTTGGCGGGCCAAACATAAAAAAAAAAAAAAAAAAAAAAAAAAACTGTTAGATATATTTTACGTTTACATTTCCCTATCAATCAGTACAAACAATTTCACTGTTGGTAATCAATATACACAAAATTATCCTATCTCTGTTGATCAAAATACCTACTCGATTGACAATCATAGAGTTCTTCTCGATCACATAAGTGCGAATATAAATAATATACTATCCGTGGGACAGCTACGCTTCGGCATGAATGGGCCGGCTCAACCAGAGTGATACCACGGCCTCACAGAAAACCGGTGTGAAACAATGCTTGCGCTGTGTTTCACCGAGTAAGTAAGGATACCGGAGGCCCATAACCCCACCCCTTCCCCCATCCCCCAAAGGTCGGCAACGCACTTGTGACGCCTCTGGTGTTGCGGGTGTCCAGGGGCGGCGGTAATTACTTACCATCAGGCGATACGTATGCTCGTTTGCCAACCATTCCATAAAAATAACAATTTACTTAAGAAAAAGTCGATGCTCAATTCTACACCTCTACCAAATCATTTGCAGATTTAAGAGTACCTATATATTATAATGTGTATGAACTTACCAAGAGCTCCCAATCTATAGTTGAAGGAGACGACGATAACATTGTAGAAGGCGGCCAGCATATGTCCTGGGAACTGGTTAGAGGCTCCTGATGTGAACTGACCACCGTGAATGTATACCATAACTGGGTACCTCTGGGCTGTGGATCCTGCTTCAGTCTGAGAAAAGAAGAAAAAGTTAAAAACTTACATTAAGTACATTATTAAGAATGTGTATGATGTGGTCTCCTATAAGTGATGATGACCAAGATCCAGAATTTTGTAGAGAAAGTTTTGTAGATTGAACTCATAATACTAGGCATGCCTTTTAAGTTCTGTCGTTTCCATTTCCCGGCAATTTTGAATTTGGAACTGTTCTATATTCGACTGTGTTTAAATTTTGAATCTCAAAACAGTTGAAATTATTAGGATTAATGCTATTGTTTAGTCACAGCGTCGATTGGAATCTGTCAGGTTACGTACGAAAATGAATCTTTCTAAGGAAAATGTTCGTGCAATAATTTTCTACAACTTTAGGAGATGCCTGACACGGTTTCAGTGTCTTGAAGAGCTAACATCTGTTTTCAGTGATGAAGCCCCATGTCTGCGGACTGTCGAACGCTGGTATTTAGAATTCCAGCGTGGACATACTAGTGTTAGTGACAAATCTCGCGAAGGACGCCCAAATCCGCCTTCACTGAAGATAACATCATTGCTGTGAGACAACTAATTCTCGAAGATCGTCATGTGACGTGTCGAGAGATAGAGGCTCTATTAGGCATCTCAGGGACAACCATTCAGAAGATCTTGCATGAAGCGCTTGGTGTGAGAAAGCTAGTTTGCCGTTGGATACCGCATCTGTTTTCCGACGATCACAAGGCGGCCCGCGTCAAATGGTGTAAGAAAACTCTGCAAAGGTTCAACCGAGGTGAGTAAGACCACGTCTACGACATCATCAGTGGTGACGAATCTTGGATCTATGCCTACGATCCTGATTCTAAACAACAATCTACAATCTGGGTCTTTAAAGACGAGCCAAAGCCGACTAAAATTGTTCATTCTCGAAGCACTTCAAAGAAGATGGTGGCCACGTTCGTTTGAAACCGGCCATTTTGCGACTATTGCACTTTAAGGTCGTAGAACGGGTAACGCAGAGTGGTATACCACATTTTTTTACCACAAGTCATCGCCGAACTTCGAAAATCTAACACAAAGCGACGCATCATCCTGCACCACGACAACGCAAGCTCACATAGCCCTCGTCAAACGGTTGAGTATTTGAAGCAGGAAAAAGTAGAATGAAGCAGGAAAAGGTATGACGGTATGGTAGACATACAGTCCTGACCTAAGCCCTAACGATTTCTTTACATTTCCTAAAATTAAGAAAAGTCTTCGTAATCAAAGCCGTTTTGAACACCCCCACTTTAGAGTGGAATAAATGTTATAATAACTGGTTTGAGCCAATGGAAAAGTGTATTAAGCTACGTGGTCAATACTTTGAAAAACAATAAAAAGTACTATAAGGTTCTAGTTGTGTTTTTTTCTTCAAATGACAAAACTTACAAGGCATGCCTCGTACTCAGCGTATTATTTTAGAGAAAATAGCAGGACTTATTCGCTATAAAATTATTAATAAGTTATCGATACCTTCTATATACTACAATTTAGTGACCTACCGTCCACCCGTGACCACGAGCGGTATAACCAGTTAAAAATGTAACATTTTCGATAATTTATTGCGAATAAGTCCCACTATACAAATGTACACTATACAACATTATGCTAGCTATGTCCTATCCGATTCGATCATTTGTGTCCATTCATAAACTTAATTAACCGTCTTAATGCTTGCCAATTCGACACGAGGCGCACTTTAGAAGTTTCTTTCAGTACAATTTACAACTGTAGTCTTAACTATTGAGAGCTTCATTTTGCACGACATTAGTCTTATCCAATTTTTTAAACGGTTATTTATTGCACCCAAACTGAAAGGTAAGAAGACGATCTCAACCTACAGTCATTCATAATGTACTTTATTACACGGTGTTAAGGTTCATTTTAGAGAAATATTTAGGAAGATACCAACAATACGAGCTAATTGAAAGCAGTTGGGCGGTAACTAATGAATCATTGTTGAATCAGCTCTGATGTCGCCGAAAGCCAATTAGTACTTCATTAGCTGTGTTCAGTTAGTTTAGTACGTACATGTGTATGAGTATATGCAAAGCTAGATGGCAACAGCACGTTAGATTTAACTCATTAACAACGGCCCCTGTTCAGACTACCGAAAAGTTACTTTGAACGTAGAGATAGAACTAACGGTAACTTTATGGGAAACAACAAATAGAAAATAGCCCTTAGACCTATTTCTTAGCGTTCCATGGATTCACCGTGCGGGTGCCGGGTCCATCGCGTGATAGATGGGGGCAACACATGCGACTTCGACTGTGCCTGGGAATTGCGACCCAGGTTTAGGTTTAAGGAGCACTCCTTACGACGCGTCAACGCTCACCTCCACTGTCCGCCGTGTTACCCCCTCTACCTAACCATATTTGAAGTGAGCCTAGCAATGCCGCTTTGGATATTCGTTCAAGAAAAGAGCTTACTGAAGCTCTTGGCAATCCAAGGTCTGTAAGCAGGTTATAGAGGGATTTAGCTGGTATACCCCTCGCACCCACTTCCACGGCATACAGCGCAACGACATAACCATTTTTAGTTATTTCGTTGGTTAAGTCAAAGCACTTGTTTCTTTTTAAAGCGTGGTCTTTAGGGATGTTCGTTTCCCACGGCACCGTGAGTTCTACTAGTACTACACGCTTAATTGACATTGCATAAAGAAATATGTCCGGTCTGGACGCCGAGGCACAGATATCCTCCGGTATTCTGTAGTGATTTTCATACGTGTCCACTAATAATGTCCAGTCACTGGCGGTATTTATAATTGAGTACGGCTTTTGTGTGAGTGAAATCTTTTTTGTTGAGCCTTCCTTTACAAACGCGATGTTAGTTTTTATGTTTGTTGTTATTCCTTTTTTCGCTCTCGCCAGTGATAAACTCATAGCTTCGCGTATGATGAGTAATACCCTATCATGGCGACGTGAACAATGACCCCGGTCTAATAGCGCCTTACAACCTGTCAGTAAGTGCCTGGCTGTACCTATTGCCGCATTGCACATCGTACAAGCCTTTTCTGTAGCTTTTCCCCACCTTACTAGGTTGCTTTGATCGGGGAGAGTTAATTAAAAGGCGTTGAGGTAGAATTTTAACAGGGCGGGTGACCAATCATATAAAAGTGTGCGCCATTTCAAAGCTGGTGGGATACAAAATTCTCCTAGAGTTAACCATTCATTCTGCATTTCTAGGTTCATTGCGTGCACCTTGTAGGTCTCGTTTTCATCTTGTTGTATGAAATATTTTGTTATCTCTTTGTCGGTCTGTCTTCTAGCATTTCCCAATCCAACTCTACTGGACTGCGTACCCACCATGAATTTTTTGTGGAATTGGAGCCGTGACTCTAGCTCTGATGAATTTTTGTCTTTTGGAAGGGATCTAACGATTTCGTCTTGGGATTTTGACAAGACATGCATTTTGGTAACTCTTAGGTGTTTGTAGAGTTCCGAAGGTTTTTTTAATTTCATTCCAAAATTATTCGAGCCCCTGTACAACGTTGACGGGTCTGCAGATGGTGCTAGCCCGAGCCACAACTTCAATGTCTTAGTGACTTTCGCGTCCAGTGTTCTTATGTGGTTCTGGTTTATATCATATACTAGAAACGGCCAGTTGAGACGTGATGTTAAGTAGTTGTCGTAAATCCAAGCTTTTTTTACGTTACTAATTGGCTGTTGGTCTACCTTGTCAATGTCTTTTACGAAGTCATCGACTATTACGTTTATAGATGGAGTACGACCTTTGTAGTCTATCTTTCTTCCAAGGAATTTAAAGGGCACGGATTCTGATATTATTGAAACACTTTCCCCACCAATAGTAATCCCGGGGTCATATGAGGTATACCTGGTGCCTCGCCGGCCCCGATAAAGGCAATAGCATTTGCTAGGTTTTGTCCTCATTCCCTCCGTCCATGTACAGAAGTCATCTACCTTACGCAGTAGTTCTTGGCACTGCTTTGGATTACGTGTAATGATCGCAAGGTCATCTGCGAACGCTAAGATGGATTCCGTATATTTTCCATTGACCTTAAACCGATAGCCCCACCTCTTTTCGCATGTTGCGATATTATCTATTAATATATTTATAACTGTATTAAATACTACTGGCGATAAGCAGCAACCTTGGAACAACCCTACTCTGTATTCGAGGGGTTTCGTATGTCCCTCTTTTGCTGTGATTACAAATTTTAATTTACTGTAGTATGATGCAATTATTTCACAAACTGTTGGCGGGAAGTTATACCATTTCAAAGCAAATAATATAAGCTCGTGCTGTACTGAGCCAAAGGTATTTTCTAAATCTATCCAACAGACTGTTATTTGCCTTTCATTTTTCCTAGCATCTTTGAGACTTTCCGCAAGTAATGAGTTATGTTCCAGACATCCAGAGATTCCGGGCATGAACCCTTTCTGGTAATTGTACTATTGTGATGTTTTATGAAAGAAGTTTAAAAATTAAATTCTAAAGCAAGGGTATAGGCTACTCTTTACCCCGATAACTGACGTAAACACAAGAAAAGCCGCGGGCAAAAACTAGTCTAACCTATACAAATAAATAAAATTGGAGTGTATGTTTGTAATATTAAAATAACCGCTTTTTACTAAATGCATGCACGGTACGCGACGAGACCGCCACAAGTGTTTCGGTCTCTTCTATATGTAGGTCGAGACCAAGACCGGAGACCCCTTCCCGGGTCGGACCAAATGTTATTAAGATATGCAAATATTTGTTCAGGAGATGAGGTGTTTTCTTTTAATAAAAAAAAAACAAATGGGACCGAAGTGACACTGCGGCATCACAGAAAACCAGTGTCAATCAATACTTTTACCACCGGTTTCCTTTGTGTAAATAATTATGAAATAATGTTTTTTTGATCATTAAATTCGATTCTAAACAGGCTGACTATTAATGAATTTATGACACATTATATAACCATAGTAATCTATATTTATATAAGAGGAGGGTGACTGACTGACTGACATACCCAGAGATCAAGACACAGCCCAAACCGCTGAAGCTAGAATCCTGAAATTTTGCATGTAGGTTCTTTATATAACGTAAGTGAGCACTAAAAAAGGATTTTTTTGACATTCCACCCCTAAGGGGGTAAATCAGGGGATGAAAGTCTGCGTGAGCGAAGCCGCGTGTAAAAGCTAGTCTATATATATAAAAGAGGAAGGTGACTGACTGACTGACATACCCAGAGATCAAGACACAGCCCAAACCGCTGAAGCTAGAATCCTGAAATTTTGCATGTAGGTCGTTTATATAACGTAAGTGAGCACTAAGAAAGGAATTTTTGAAATTCCACCCCTAAGGGGGTAAACCAGGGGATGAAAGTCTGCGTGAGCGAAGCCGCGTGTAAAAGCTAGTACAATATAATATTCTTTATATTATATATTGCAGCAATGACACCATACTTTAGGGACAAGGCTCTGAAGTGTAATATCCGTTTGATGTAGGTAGGTACTTGTAACGCGACCTCGTTTGTGCAAACCTACTTTGTCTATGGAATAATGTATACTAAAGCAAGTCTATTTTTAACCGACTTAAAAAAGGAGGAGGTTCTCAATTCAACTTTATCTTTTTTTATGTTTATCGCCTCATGACTTTCGACTGGGTGAACCGATTTTGATGATTCTTTTTTTATTTGAAATCTGGTGCTTCCCGTGTGGTTCCATTTCAATTTGGTCCAGATTGAAGTCGTTTTTTTTTGTTAAAAATTTGTGATTATTATATTACTAGCTGCGTCCCGCGGTATTACCCGCGGGTTTTATTGCTTTGGGATCGGACATTGTTCACAATTTCATTAGTTTTATAAGTTTGTTTTCACATAACCTTATTTTCGTCTAAAATAAAAGTAGCTTAAGTTACTTCTTACAACATCAGCTATCTTCTATCTTATCATAATCGGTCCAGCGGTTGTATGGATTAGCAAGAACAGAGAGACACAAAAATTAAAAAAAATTGAACTATCGTAAGTCTGTGTGGATTTAGTTAAAAGCTGTTTATTTGAAATAAGTAACAAGCAGCACAAACTGTGTCATTTAAGAATAGATTAATTTCGTAAAAGTCACTATGAATTATTCACATTGAGTTTCAAGAACGGTCCCTTACGCATCAAGGAAAAACCTTTGAGTGTTGGATTGCTTGGTTGGCCATCAAGTCAACCAAGCTCCTTCCAGAAGCATAGAAGTCGGGCTTGATGATCATTAAAATAGCCTATAACCTTTAGTCTTCAAATGTTTTTTGGCAAAATAGACATGTTAATAAGTCTTTAAAAACAGATTATGTGATGAAGAAAACATGTGATGGTACATTTGACTGCCTTGTTGGTCTCGCGGTTGGCGTGTGCGACTGCTGATCATGAGGTCTCGGGTTCGATTCCCGGGTCGGACCAAATGTTTGTATGATCTGCAAATATTTGTTTCGGAGTTTGGGTGTATTATACATAATAATATGTATGTATTTACAAAAAAAAAAAAACAGTATATATGTATTGATTTCAGTTGTCTAGTACCCATAACACAAGCTCTGCTTAGCTTGGGACTAGATGGCGTTGTGTGTTAGATGTCCGAAATATTTATTTATTTATTTATTTATGGGAACTTAGGAAAGTATGCACTATTGATAAATTACTTATTAATAAAATACTTACGGTTGGTGAAAATATGTTAAGATAAAGACAGTCTTCGTCCATGTCTCTGATAGCTTTAGTAGCGCCTGTGAAACGGACTGGTTGCGGACATGCTGGACCCCAATCGACAGCCTGTATTAGTTGCCAGCCTTGGTGCTGTCTAGGAGGCTGCAAGAAAAAGTATCATTATTAGTTTAATTATCTTTTTTTAAAGTAATTTATATTCTGACTAGCTTTTGCACGCAGCTTCGCTCACGCAGACTTTCATCCCCTGATTTACCCCCTTAGGGGTGGAGTTTCGTAAAATCCGTTCTTAGCGGATGTCTACCTATAGCGGATAAAGAACCTACCTACCAAATTTCAAGTCGGTAGGTATTATAGTTTCTGAGATTTCGTGATTAATAAGCGAGTGGTATTTCGCTTTTATAATTATATAGATTGATTCCTGTGTTGCTGCGGATAGATAGATCTATACTAATATTATAAACGCGAAAGTTTGTAAGTATGGATGGATGGATGTTTGTTACTCTTTAACGTAAAGAGTACTGAACGGATTTGGATGAAATTTTACAGTAATATATAATAGCTTATACATCAGAATAACACATAGGCTACTATTTGCCGCGATAACCGACATAAACGCGGGCGGAGCCGCGGGCAACCACTAGTATTTAAATAATATACACAAAAACAATTACTGATTTGAGAATCACAAATTTTGTTAAATATATTGTGAGATTTACTTAGTAGAAAAACTTATGACTGATGGCGAAGAGATTAATATAGTAACAA
The DNA here is from genome assembly GCA_949125395.1 of Diaphora mendica. Taxonomy (NCBI): domain Eukaryota; kingdom Metazoa; phylum Arthropoda; class Insecta; order Lepidoptera; family Erebidae; genus Diaphora; species Diaphora mendica. The sequence goes on from OX421315.1 coordinate 27,631,813, forward strand.
TTTAAATTCCACCTCAAGTCCTTCAGAATCCAACTGAATTTGATACAACAAAAGAAAATCAACAGTCGCTCGCAGGCATTTTACTTCGTTCCGAAGAACTTTAGGTTTATATTTATATTGTAACTGAATTAGACTCTTTGTTGCCACTACCTTCCGATGTCAGCACTGACCCTTAATCATATTATTAATACGAGTATTATTATTGTAAGTTCAAACCATAGATAAATAGATTGTTAATTAAATAATTGTTCAACCATAGACTGATCAGTTTAGGGATCTTAAGTAGCTGAAGCGAGTGCTGGTGGGCACTTACCATCAGGTGACCAATTACTAGTTCATCCTCTATATCATTTTTTTTTTTGGATATTTTGCGCTAAGGTCAAATGAGCGTAGTGTTAACAACAGCTTTTAAATTAGAAATATTTATGATAATTTACTTTGTACTTGCAGTCTTAGAAATACTATCTCTTTGATTCAGTGTCAGTAATATGAGAAAATCGCTATCCGAAATGTTACAGCAAGTGCCAAACCATACCTTAAATCTGCCTTCGAGAACTGGTGGCCTGGCATATGGTATTCCCAGGAAGACGGACACTTCTCCTTGTATCCTATCTACAGGGCTCAACCAGGGCCTGAATCCAACATCTGGATCTGGATTGTCATATAAATATACCTGTTGAATTATTTTAAATATATTAAAAGGTAAAAATAAAGAAATATTGATTTCAAATATTTTTTTTAAGTTTAAAATATTGACTGAAATAATCAATTAAACAAAATATTAGCACTATCCACTATCAAAAATAAAGCCAACCTGAAAACAAAAAACAAGACTACAAAACCAAAATGAAGTGATACGAACGGAGTGATACCAAGGCCTCACAGAAAACTGGTGAGAAATAGCGCTCGCGCTGTCTTTCATTGAGTGAGTGTCAAAGAGTGAGGATACCGTAGGCCCATAACCCAAACCCTCTTCCCATCCCCCTCCCCATCTCCCAAAGGCCGGCAACACGCTTGTGACACCTCTGGTGTTGCGGGTGTCCATGGGCGGCGGTAATCGCTTACTATTAGGCAATACATCTGCTCGTTTGCCCCCCAAATCCATAAAAAAAACAAAAAACGAAGACAAAAAGAAGTTTCAAAAACTATATCCAACTATGTAAACACTTTTGATAACATTTATTCATATAACTTATATCACCGTGACCTATATTACAAATTAGTTTCAGTAGTTTAGGGGTTACAGTGGAACATACAAACATACATGTATAGACTGTTAAAACTATTGCCATTCTATTGGCTTCTTTTTTTTAAAAGGCGCAAAAACGATTCTATGTTGAACAAAGAAAAGCAATTCTTAATGAACATCTATATTCTATATACACACATCAAAAGTGTCTAGGGATCAACATATGTGTCTAGGGATCAACATATATTTTTGCAATAACTTTTCTCCTGATTGATATTAATTAATTTTTTTTTTAAGGATTCATCAAATAAAGTGTTTTCGTTTGTCACAGTAACGATAAACCAAGTCACCTTTGCATTAATAAAGAAATTTGCCATTTTCCTAATAAAAGGATTTTTGACATTTGAACCACTAACATTAAAGTTCGAAAAAAAGACTGAAATAACAGTTTTCTTTAAAATTTTATTAGGTAACTTAAACAATTAATAATCCGTGTTTCTACCGCGAACACTAACACAAGAACATCGGTTTGGCATACTCAAAATGAGTTCATCCAAACACGCTGTGGAATGGCCGCCCATGTTCGTTGCAACAACAAAAAAAGGTCTTCTTGCGACTGGATACCCTCCATATTCGGCAGAGCTCTTCTCTGTAGCATATCCCATGCATGCTCAATCGGGTTCAAGTCTGGCGACTGAGCAGGCCAGGGCCAAAGCCACATCTCAATCTCAAGAAATCCGCATAAAAATGCTTGATCCCTAGACACTTTTGATGTGTGTATAATATAAAAGAAAGTCGTGTTAGTTACACTATTTATAACTCAAGAACGGCTGAACCGATTTGGCTGAAAATTGGTGGGTAGGTAGCTTAGAACCAAGAGATGGACATAGGTTTTTTTTTTCTCTTTATTTATTTTTAAGGGACTTTTACCCTATTAGGGTATGCCAGTCCCATAAGGCCTTAGCTTAAACAAGTATCAATTAAATATTATATGCTAGACTCTACAATTTAATAGCTTTTTTTGATGTTCATATAGCCATATAAGTAAGTATAGATACTTTTTACATAGTTTTTCTTTTTACTTTGTCCCGTGGCGTTAACCGCGGTTGTTGTTGTACCGCGGGTAACACCGCGGGGCTCAGCTAGTGTCTTATAAAACAATGAAAAGAAAACTATAATTTCAAACATGAGTAAGTTTTAATATTAAAATTATGCTCACCCTGAAACCCTGCACTTGTCCATAGTTGGTAGTGACAAAGATGTCTCTTTTTAGCTGCCTGGAGTCTCTTCTTTCCCTACCTTGTAAATCTGGTCTCCATCCCCCCAGAATTCCAGGAAATAAAGCATCTGGATTGTTTGGATCTCGGTTCTGTAAAAATGTATGTTTAAAAAGAATAGTTAGTATTGAATTCAATAACTCTCCAGTTCTAAGGGCCCTATTTCAGGTGAACAGTTGTATGGAGGGTATCTTACCTGAAGGCATAACAGACACACCGAGTTACTTTTTTTATAATATTAGTATTCTCTAATTCGGATATGAAGTTATTTTTATTCTTACTATGCTCTACAATGTATTGAGTTCCTTTACATTTCTTATTGGAAGTTTTATAGAAAACAGTAATATGGGCCTCCAGTATCCTAACTCACTCGGTGAAACACAGCACAACCGCTATTTCACACCGGTTTAGAGTCAAACCATAACTATAATAACAAAATTTTATTAACTTTATTTCACCAACATTGTTTCAAGTGTTATTAATAAACATACATTTTCTTATTAGTTTTATTGGTTGTTTGGGGGAGCCTGCCGTTCAGCAGTGGACAGCAAAAAGAAGTTGTACCTATATGCTAATATGTGAAGCAAAAACTATGTACCCAGAGGAGGAGTATGAAATTTGACACAGTTAAAATTATATGGAGGAAGAGCGCGGATTACTAAAAAAATAAATTAAGTTTATTATAGTGGGATTTTGACCACTATGCAACCACTAGGTTTTATTATATCTTTGACTATAAACAACTAAACATTACATAGTTCATACTCATGATATGCATACCATACTTTTAAGCACAGCTAGAGAGAGGAAAAAGAACAAAGAAAGTAAAAAACAAATAGGCAATATCTTTCTAGTTAAATAAATAAATACATACTTACCACATTAAACTTGAATTGATCATCCAAAGGGTTGGGGTTAATTGGGTTGTAAGGGAATCCACCCGGCTGATTTATATTTGGGTTATAAGGGTTGTATCTTGTAGGGTCTGTCCCATATCTTCTGTTATTGTACACATAAGTCCTGTATTCACTATCTCCTGGACTAGGCCGACTCGTAGAACGAGATATTTCTTCTCTAGAGTTGTAAAATTCATTTTGAATTTGTCCATTGTACAAATCCTTATTCGACTGACAATTAACACTAGTACAGAAAAACACTGTCAATAAATAGTTTTTAAACATTTTCACATCACTTGCGAAACTCAAAAGTTATTAAACGATGAGTTTCCGGCTGAGTCACCATAATACACTTTGTAGGATTCTTTGTACTAATATTGCAATAGGAGTAATTTTATGAATTAAAATGCGTTTCAATTCAGGCTAGTTCACCGTGAATGATGTTAATTGCCTATTATTTAGAGTGACTATTATAATAAGAATCAAAACATTGAAAGAACAATGGGAAACAAAGTTTTCATAACAGAGTATCACTACTATTATCGTATTCTTTATCTGTAAGGCCTAATTTTGATTTAGTACAATGTCGCAAGGGTAAACGAGGGCTTATCTATTTGTAATCAGTGAGTTATCAATACCAGAGCGTACGGCAACGCCCAGCTCATCACAGTTTGTTTATTTCAACTTTCGAGTTTGCGAGTCTAATCTAACTGATTTCGACATGCAATTAACTGTTATTCTCGATTGTCTAACTGACGTCAAACCATCGAGAAGGGTAACATTAAACCAACAATGCGTAAAAATGCTGTAAGAATAAAAATTGAAATAGTTGTAATAGCATAAACTTTAACGTTTAATATTACAGCCATACATTTTACAAGTGACATGCAGTTTTTAAAAGTTACATAATACATTAGAATACATCTTGATCATACACTTCATAATTAGACTGTTAATATTAAAATGATATTAGAAATATATAAACAGTACTTTAGGTCAATATTTTTTATATTTTTTAATAATAATTAATTTTGTAAAATTAGTCCCACTCCAAAGTCTAAGGTTATAGAGAATGTCCAGCCTACCTTGTCAGGTCATTGACTTTAAATCGTTCGGAAATAACAAACAAAAGGTAACATGACAAACAGACGTTAGTTTGTACATGTTCTTGATTTTTTTAGTACATTTGAATTTTATTCTTTCCGATGAATCAACACAAGACATCTAGAACACAATATTAATTAATTTTGTTACCATTTTTAGTATCTATCAATAAAATAAGCTTGTTTATAATACTTTTCCCACTAAATTATTTCACGAGGAAGAACTAAACTAGTTTTTAGGGTTCCGTGCCAAAGGAAGGAACCCTTATAGATTCGTCATGTCTGTCTGTCTGTCTGTCCGTCTGTCCGTCCGTATGTCACAGCCACTTTTTTCCGAAACTAAAAGACCTATAATGTTGAAACTTGGCAAGTAGGTGTATTCTGTGAACCGCATTAAGATTTTCACACAAAAATAAGAAAAAAGCAATAAATTTTGGGGGTCCCCATACATAGAACTGAAACTCAAAAATTTTTTTTTCATCAAACCCATGCGTGTGGGGTATCTATGGATAGGTCTTCAAAAATGATATTGAGGTTTCTAATATCATTTTTTTCTAAACTGAATAGATTGCGCGAGAGACACTTCCAAAGTGGTAAAATGTGTCCCCCCCCCCCCGTAACTTCTAAAATAAGAGCATGATAAATCTAAAAAAAATATATGATGTACATTACCATGCAAACTTCCACTTAAAATTGGTTTGAACGAAATCTAGTAAGTAGTTTTTTTTTTAATATGTCATAAATCGTAAACTGCAATTTACCTTTGATTCAAAACAAATATACTTAAAAAAAAATGTTACTTGCTGCTGCGGAACCCTTCATGGGCGAGTCCGACTCGCACTTGGCCGCTTTTTTAAAACATACACTATGAACAAAACGTTTAACTTTCGGTAGAATAGAAAAAATCATGGAAGCAACGTGATAACATCACGAATAACTATAAAATTTATAAAAATCTACTAGACATTTGATTAAAACAGTTTGGATCTTCAGATTAAATTAATGAATATAGGTACCTACTTAACTAGGTAGTTGTTGCCCACGGCTCCGCCCTTGTGTATGTTGGTTATCGCGGTAAATAGTAGCCTATCTTCTTCAAGAATCAAAGAATCTCCATAACATGGATTAATGTTTAACAGTTTAGTTCATATTCTAATTTAACTGAAAAAACAATTATAAACTTACTTACTCGGACACATTCTCAAGACATTGTTAAATAGAAAATAAACAAATGAACTTACTAAGCCACAATTTCCTTTAGGAAAAGTCATACTTAATATAATTGTACTAATAGTAGTATTGATGAATAAAAAAAACTAACGTCAAAATTACGTAGCATCACCATAAGATGTAGTCAACAAATAAACCTAGTTGGGAAAATATGCAATAACAAAATAGCAGCGTTGACTACTTCATGTATCTAGTTATTTACTTGACCTAATTCAGCTTATTTGCATTTCCATTAAAAGGGTTCAACAGCGCTGTTCGTTGTGAAATAGCTAGAATAACTCAGAATAATGTTGAAATATTAAAGTTGGTCAAAAGTCGAAAGAAAATAAAATTAAAACAAAAATGCTGATTGTGGTGACTTTTGGAAGTTTCTACGGCATTCCTTGCTTTAATTTGTGAAAGAAAAAACTGACTTTGGCAGAACTGAGTAACTGACTTGACTGCTCAGGATCGCAGAGATCTGTTCTTAAATGAATTCTATCAGTAGGTATAAGAAGGGAGTACCATATGGCTTATTCGACAATGGAGAGGTTGGACCCCTGAGCTAATATCCACGTCATACAATAGGAATTCATAGTCACTGATTAACCCTCAAAGTTTTAACCTCCTAGTTTATCATCTTCATGCGTTTCCGCCCGCGTGTATAAAATCGGTTATAGTGGTGATTCTTTACACTATTAAAAGTTTTCTATTGGTCAACCAATTGAAATACAACAAACACTAAATGTTAAGTGAAGTTTCTCACAATAATTATGACGGTACCTACGAGATTAGCGGAAATAAGAAAGACACACAGAGAAACAGACAACAATAAAATTCTGTTGTTTTGAGTTCTGTTACTTTATTTAAAAACCCCTTCATTAGTTTTTCTCAACTCTATCTGTTACGCTTACGACTTAACCGCTTTACTGATTCTTGAGGAAGGACATAGACCACTTTTAACTGCGATAACATATACGTGGGCGGAGCCGCGGACAAAAGCTAGTTAAATTTAATGTACAGGTAGCGATTTTTTACAAACTTATTATATGTATAGATTATTTATACGGCGTTCGTGGTGCAGGAGTAAGTACTACTTATATTTTCCAATATTAAAAGTATTTAACAGCCCATCAGGCATGACAGTTTTGCCTGGTTAAATTTTCTCTGTTTGTCGAAGAGTCTTTAAACGTTTTTCTCCACATGAAGAACTCCTAGCCAATTTCGGCCCGGGCGGCCAGTGTCAACGGAGACCAGTCAATTACGCACGAGAAATTATGCACATGTGCACTCTCTGTTCCCTCAGTCTTATAATCCGATGGGACGGTTATCCAGTTATCCATGACCGGGAGAGATCAGCTTTACGCGCTCTCCGAGGCACGGGGATTCTGACCCCGACTTCCAAACTCCGAGCTGTTTTTAAACATTTCTATAATCAGAAAAACTCAATAACATTCTTTGAAACGCCCTGGCCTTTACTGTCTCCACATATGTAGGTACATACTTGATCAGGTTATCCGGGTGACCAATTGACCGGACAGACCGGACTAGACCAGTTAAACTGAATTTAGATCTGTAGAACGAAATACTTTGGTAAACACTTCAACCTACCTCATTAGTGAACCTGATGTAACATGCCACAGCGCTTGTAGCCATTTGCTGCAGCATTCGCATTTCGCCTTTCATGCTTAACGCTAAGCGACATAAATTACGGAACAAATTAGATTAGTGGCTATGAGCAAATGATAGTTGCCATTAGCCGTGTTGAGCGGGAGTTGTAAGCCGGTACCTACTAAAAGTTCTGGTAAATATTGTAGGTACATGGATATTGATGGGACAAAACCTTAAATTGTAAATTAGTTGAAATTTACAAACCAGCTATTTGAATTTTTATGTTGGTAATCGCGGTAAAAAGTAGTTTAGGTCCTATTATAGGAAGCAAATTTCATTAAAAACTGGTTTAGATCTGAAAACGTAACAGATAGACAGAGCTACTTTCCCAGTTACAGCCTTCTCTGATCCACAGTTGTACATGTCTCCTTAGCAAGGAGGTATTCACCTACTAAACCACACTGGCGAGACTGTTGGTATAGGTTTTTTTTTATGGAATAGGCGGAAAAACGAGGAGACGTATCGCCTGATGGTAAGCGATCACCGCCGCCCATGGACACCTGCAACACCAGAAGCGTCACAAGAGCGTTGCCGGTCTTTAGGAGGATGGGGAGGGGGAGATAGGTGGAGGGGTATCCTTCCAGTATCCTCACTCACTCGGTAAACACTATTTCACACCATTTTTCTGTGAGGCCGTGGTATCACACCGGTCGAGCCGGCCCATTCATGCCGAAGCCTGGCTCTCCCACGGTATAATGTTTCAAGTTTTCTTCCTTTTGCAGTGATATTGTTCTGCGCATGTTATAACAATATACTACGCCAGGTATGGCATTCCGACGAACGACATGACGTCATCATCGCTGTTGCTGGTTCTGGTTGGTTTCTTTCGTGTTATGTTGCTATTCGGTGGTTCTGATTAGTTAATTTCGTGTCATGTTGCTATCACGTAGTAACTGGATAGTGACGTCACCTCGGGGAGCTCTCGGAATGCGAGACCTTATCCTGCGTAATATTTCCCTTAGTCGCTTCTTGTGACACGCATGGCATAAGTGCCTCGTTGGTCTCGCGGTCGGCGTGTGCGACTGTTGATCATGAGGTCTCGGGTTCGATTCCCGGGTCGGACCAAATGTTTGTATGATCTACAAATATTTGTTTCGGAGTTTGGGTGTTTTCTATGTATAATATGTATGTATTTACAAAAAAAAAAAAAAAAGTATTTATGTATTTGTATCAGTTGTCTAGTACCCATAACACAAGCTCTGCTTAGCTTGGGACTAGATGGCGTTGTGTGTTAAGATGTCCGAAATATTTATTATTATTTTTATTTTATTATATAAGTAAGGATAAATGGCCATAGTTGTTTAAAAAAAAATATTAAAATATAAAATAAAAAAGTACCGCAGAGATACATTTCACACGATACTTTAAATTTAGGTCACGTCCGTCTCTGGTGTCAGTAAAAGCAATGTCCTGCAAAATTCTATCAAAATCCGTGGAAAATTATATGCTGCGTATATTCTGGATAGTATGGAACAGTAGTTACATGAAATTTTTTGGAATTTGGGTTTGTATGCAACACATATTGGGCCCTTTATAATTTACTAGCTTTCGCCCGCGGCTTCGCTCGCATTTAATAAAAAGTATAATTAGTTCTAATACCTCCAAGAATATGTGTACAAAGTTTCATGATAATCGGTCAAGGAGTTTTCGCGTGAAATCGTAACAAATAAACTTACATTCACATTTATAGTAATTAGGATAGTATTTATAGGATGTCACACGTTATGATCAGCAAAGCGTGACATTGCGGCACAACACAAAGGGTAGGTAGAGTCGAGGAATGTTCCGTGACATCATAATTAAAAATCTAATAATATATATTTAATATTATTGAAGTATTTTAACGCAATATTTGAATTATTAAAATTTTGAAACTGTTATTTTAATTTATTTATTTCTGGATAGATATGACGTGCAAAATTTAATTATGGCGTCATAATGGGGGAAGAGCAGACGCACAAATATGACCGGCTACAACAAAGACGGGGGTGACGAATAAAAAATATAAAATTCGTGACGTTATTTATGATTGGCCCCTTATTACCTGATCGAATAAATTCCCACGGACAAAAATAAATAATTCTGAATCACGGAATTCAAAAACTTAAAGCAAAACTGACGTTAAATTGAAAGGTTGGCAAAATGATAAATTAAAGTCAAGAAACTATTAAAACTTCAGTAGCAAACAATGAATCATCGATGTCTGCTATTAAATTTCATATTGATAATGAACGAAGTCGTTTTCTGCTTTCATTCTAAAATTTCTTTAATTAGAATACAAAAGGCTAAAAACCAAAATACGCAGACCCCTTCTTTACAGTGTTTCTCGTGTAATAAACGGGTCTATTTATAGTAGAGGTTTGGCAGACAAAACCGTCAAACCAAGAACTCGTTAAGATTAATTAATTATTATAATACTCTGTATGTTATTACAGCTGACATTAAGAACTTAGTCTCGAGTGAGCGTTTATAAAATTTTCAATTTGTTCTTTTTCGTTTAAAAATATTGTATTTATTGAGCACCTTTCAGGAGCAGAATATTTGGGAAGAAAACCTGAAAAATAATTGAGCTCTCAATACAGTTTACAAGCCCGTAAGAAATGATTAGAGGCTCAGATTACAAATTCTTCTGAGATTAGAAGTATTAAGAAATAAGTATATTATTTACTTAGAACGTGTGGTGAACTGGTGACGGATATAGAATACGCATAGGGTAGTTGACACCCCGGGCACGCCGTTATTGCGGCGGTAAGATCCGTTATAGAGGATTGGCTCGAGAGGCGTCACGAGACCTTCTCATACCGGCTGACACAGGTGATCACTGGGAAAGGATGCTTCAGAGATCTGTGTCTGATTCCGTGTCTGATCCGTAAGGAGCCAACGCCTGAGTGCCACGACTGCGATGACGTATGACGATGATCGTAGAGAGGGCTCTCCACACGCTGGCAGAATGTCCGGCGTGGGGGGAGCCGAGGCGTGATCTCGTGGCGGCTATATATCGGGGTGGAGGTTCCATCACTCGGTAATATGATCGCGGCCATGTTGCGGAGCGAGAGCGTGTGGAACTCCGCCGTTTCCTTCTGCGTGCAAGTTATGCTTGCCAAGGAGACGGCGGAGCAGGACCGGGAGGGGTTTAGAACATCTATCGGCCCGCCAGGCCCGGGAACGGGCCAGGTACCGCAGGCGACTCGGGCGCCGGAGATCTCAGAACGATCTCCGTCCTCCATAAGCGCAAGCCTGAGGATGTCAGATGAGTCCATCAGTCACCCTAGCAGAAACAGATTCACAGGAAGCACGGAGGCGGCGGATCGCAGCGTCCGCGCCCCGGGGGAGGGTGGGAACATCGGGGTTCCACACAGATGGGGGCTACTTACGAACACGTGGGTGGTCCGAGGTACGGGAGAATGGGGAGGAGGATGGGGGGTAGGGATTGGGGCCTCCGGTATCTTTACTCACTCGGTGAAACACAGCGCAAGCGCTGTTTCACACCGGTTATCTGTGAGGCCGGGATATAACTCCGGTCGAACCGGCCGATTTCATGCCGAAGCGTGGCTCTCCCACGTTTGTTGTATTTGTTCTTAATAATTACAGACATGAATAATACCACAAATCAGCAGTATATTAAGCAGAATAATTAATTGATTAGACGTGTTATCGAGTCTATAAAAACCTAGTTACTATTTCAGTTCAATATATTGATACAGAATATTGAAACTTACGTGGAGTACAAAAAAATATCCCTCCAATATTTGGGCGAATGACAGCTGACAGCGTGTCACTCAGAATTTCAGATTTACTTAGATTAGTAAACTCAACTGATTTTTTTACCCCGACCTTGCTTAACGCTTGCCTAATAGATAGTTTTAGCTTGATAGAAAAGGTGTATAAGCGAAGTGTCATTCGCTTTAAAACAATTTAAAATTAAACTTTATATATTAAATAATATAAAATAAATAATAATATCAATCAAATACCATAATATAAAATTTACCACGCCACACCACAATCACGTAAACAATCTAGACGTTCAGAAATTAGTAAAAAAATAGATTATATTTAAATTTGTTCTGTCTTTAAAAACAAAAAGTTTAAAACACAACTGTAGGTAGGTACTGTTAAAGGATTATCGTATTTAAAAAGAATCCCGTTTTTTTAAAATATATTTTAAAGTTACACAACGGTGTTTATTGTATTAGATTAATTATGTTAGTTCTTGGCAATCGATAACCCAATCGCCAGGGACTAATCAAGAGATTGAACAGCCTTATGGGCAGTGTGTACGCTGCCTTTGCGCGCTTTCAAGTTAATACTTACTTTGGCGGGAATACGTGCACTTAGGTAATTGAGAACGGCCATTGTGAATATGTTTGAATAAGTTTTTTTCTTCAATTCCAAATTGATATATTGCTAATGTAAGTGGAAAGAAATGGCGTATTTCCAAAATTACAGTTGTTTTTATTGTTATATTTATTTGTAAGAATTTCTTACTTTATTAATTAAAAAAAATACATCATTACAAATTTTAAAACAAGTAAGTATTTAAAAACTATTACCCGATTACGGAGAATCTTTTGATAAATATTATAATAGCCTATGTCTTCTTCTTCTTTTGATGAAATGGTAACCGGGTAATCAGCTATTTCTGCCAATGTTAAGTACCTATTTAAAGTCTTCAAATCTTAAGTCTTCGAGTCTTTAAGTAAGTCTTCGTCATGATGAAATTAATGACAAAAATATAAGAAACGTGGATGAGATAAAATGGGGACTGTCTTTCGCAAAAACACAAAACTATCTCAGAGCCTATGTCACCAGTGACATTATAACAAATCTACGGACATCATTCATTAGAATCTTGAGAAAATAGGTTTAAGTAGTTCTAACGCTACGGTGTAGTGGTGGAACATACAAAAAAACATAGACTACCAAAAATATTACCCTTCTTTTAGGTTTCGCTGTAGCCTGGTAAAAAAAAACAATGAGTCCGACTCAGTGTCGATAGGATTAAGTTTTCTCTTTTATTATCTTTTCTGAGTACTGTCTGTTCATCCGGTAGAGTACCTAATATCTAAGCTGTACGATTGTACACTTGCAGATTTTGCAGAGTACGTAGAGTAAAAGATTGCCTGTCAGATAATAATGTAATTAGTTTCACAAGTAAACTTTGACTGTTCTTTCCTCTCATATTAGTTGTGCTATCGTTGACTGTCACTGACACACACTCACTATTAATTCAATTACGAGCTTATTTTGTTTTACTAAACATGTGACGTGGATAAGTGAGTTTCCCGAAGCCCCAAAGAACCCTTTGCTTATCCGAATTCTGGATGAATTCGCATCTAAATAGCAGCATCTAAACGCACTTGTGCCTTTCGTAGTGCATGACAACGTCCTCCAGGCAGCAGTGTTTGCTGTTTTACACCTTTTTGGTATAGGGTCACTAAAAAAAAAATAACGAAATGACATAAAAGTTTCTCATCGCTCTAATCTGTCGGCATAGGCCTCTAGAAAGGAGAAAAAAGTTTTCGCAAAAGAATATAGTAAGAAAGTTTGTCTTATACAAATATTCAGGACAGTTGTAATTAGGGTTGTCAACCAGATTTTGATTAATGTCTACGATGTTCATAGCTATACTACATACATACATACTAATTGTTCTGCAGAACTTTGTCTGTACCTCTTAAAATAAATTTATTTGCCCGTTTGCACAACATTTCTCATTGATACTGCACTCCTATTGGTAGTAGCGTGCCTACAATGTTTATTTAAACTAACCGTTTCACAGAACTCAGTATCTCTTAAAAAAATATGCTTTTCCCGTATATACAACATATTTATTGATTGGTCGTAGCTTTCCCCGATAAATGAGCTATTCAACCCTAAATATATTTTTTTGATTCGAACCATCAAATTTGTCTGAGATAAACGTGTCTAAACAAACAAACAAACTTTTTACCCGTTTATTATAAGTAAAGATACGCACGGCCATTTTACATTTATATTAATTAAGAGATTACGTAGATACGACTCATCTAGTTGCTTGATGTCCGTCGTAAAATATTGATTTTAGATTACCAAGTCTATTCACTTTAGAACTAAACCCAAAATAGGATAGCTGTATACTCGTATACGTACAAGCTGATTGTAAAGTTCCGAAATTATATTTTTGACCTTATTTCGGATATGGAAGAGAATGATTGCATCATAATCGCGTGAAGCTATAATTGAACTGCATAGTGTTTCCAACAAGAACTTAGGGCCCCAAGCAAATCTCAAGTGCAAGTGCTGCACCTGCCGATCGACGGACGAGGGTCTGGTTATCAAAACATCCCGATTAGCGGCAACATGATCGCCACATATTACTTGACCAATACATTGACGAAGAGTGGCCATTTAATATGCCTCTGCCTACCCCTTTGGGGAAACAGTCGTGATATTATGTTTTTTATGTATGAAGTTGAAAGCGATCAGAGGCATCTTTTTTTCACAACCGTGTGTTTGCCTTTGGCTTCAACTTAATTTATCTTTTACATCTAGTGCGACATGTTAAACACAGAAGAAACCCAGTTCTAATAAAAAAATCTCAAACTGAAAAAATAACCATAAAACAGTTCTCTGATAAATATTCTCTCATAGACGTGAATATTGCTGTGTATGCATTTGTAAAATTAGTATTTTTCCCCGTACCGCCTTTCCATGCTTTCAAACTCGTGAATTCCCCTTTGAAAATTATTTCCCTTTCTTAGTCACTAGGCTGCACATTTTCATGTTTTATTTATAAAACTCTTTAGTAGGCTCTCTCGTTTGCAGTGTATATTTCATTTTTAAATCATCTTAAAGAAAATAATATTTGTTGTAGTAGGTACGAATCGAAAGCGCTACTACTATTACTACTGTATTAGGCATTGTACTATATATGTAATCATATTTATATATGTCTGTCTATAAAGAAATGTCGTAATATTTTATATTTTTTGGATAACTTAGCATTGTATTTAATATTAGAACTATTCTATTCGAAATTGACGTTTCATACAAAAATACATAAGTCATCTACATCATCATCATCGCAATTTGGCAGAATTGCACGCCACTTAGTTCGACCCTCGATTTTTCGCATTAAGATCAATGCGAAATAGCCCTATTTCGCATTGAAACCGCGCTCAGATTAGTGAGAAAAAGGTTAGGAGATAATGCTAATGCAGTTATTGAACTTTAAGTGTATATATGAGTATATATACTATCATCGTTATCCTATTATCCTCTTTAGGTTAATCGTTTGGTGACAGGTAAAAAATATAGAATGTCACCACCCTTACTCATTCCGTAGGTATCGTAAGAGGGAGCAATTTATGCAGGACACATCACTGTAAAGAAAAGAAAAAAATAAACAAACCGTTTACCAATGTTTGGTAATATAGGCCCTTCTAAGGAGAAGTCTATGTCCAGCAGTGGACTAAAGGACATTGATGATGATGTGTATGCCCGATCGTGGTAAATATGGTTGCGTATTTGAAATTACCAACACTATCATTATACATACAATTAATCAGTGTCCAATTGCGTCATTCAGTTTCAGTAACACTGTTCAGTATGTATGAAGCCTTAAAACTAATACCTATCTGTCCAAACAACCTTAATTGGCCAACTGATTGACTAAGACTCGGTTATATCAGCAGTTCCGGTGCGGGTCCATTATGCACTTGTCGGTTCGTGGAGTTATGAAAGTTTATATTGATGTGTAATATATTTTCAAGATTTACCTATTGCCTTCAGTTCCAAAAATCAATTTTTATATTGAAACTTTTCTTACGAACTGGCACTCTGAATATCAACATAACATTCTTCTATACTCTCTGAGTATGTCTATAATATTACCAATCGAGAGTAAACGTACTATGGTTTTTCCGAAAACAATTCAATTTGTTCAAACAACCATAAATAAATCTTTCTGAATGAAAACGCATAAAAATGGGGAGAAAAACATATCCTACTTTCTTGACTTTGTTGATTATACTTATTATAAATGATTGTGGCAGTGTATTTATAAGAATTAGACTATAACAAACCCATACTTCATTAAATATTTTCTCATAAGCTAAGCACTTACTGCAAAGTGCGGCACGTTTGGCCTAGTGGTTTAACGGTATCCACGCCTTTCCTACTTCGCCAAGTGTCGTGGGTTCAAATCCCACGTAGGACAACACTTTGTGTGATCCACAAATTCTTGTTCTGAGTCTGGGTGTTATTTGTGTCCGTTTCATGTATGTTTGTAAAGTCCCCCGCGACACAGGATTTATTCCTAGTGCGGGAGTTGTCTTTTTAAGAAAGAATAAAAGTATTAAAAACACAATCTCTGAACATATTTGTGAGCGATTTTCATTACTCTAACAGCTGCTAAGAAAGAATACTAAGATATATTTGTTCTAAGTTATTTGTCAGATAACCACCTCCACTCAGATTGTAGCTCCGAAATCTTGCATCAATACAATGCTAGATCACAATCTGTCTCCGGCATACCTACCTTTAAAACAAAGCGACGGGTTCCAGATAGCTAACATTTCTAATGCAGCTGAGTTTGGTGCAGAGCATCGATAATTTACCAGTCAATATGGACAATATGTGTTTTCTTAGCGAAGCTGAGTGAATTTTCAATGTTTACGCCATCTGAAGAGAATTTATGAGTAAATTATGAGGTGCACTCGGGAATATTGGAGAACTATGTCAAAAGACACTCCCAATTTTGATTTTGCAAAGTGAATTGAAG
Source organism: Diaphora mendica (assembly GCA_949125395.1). Lineage (NCBI taxonomy): Eukaryota > Metazoa > Arthropoda > Insecta > Lepidoptera > Erebidae > Diaphora > Diaphora mendica. Next base: position 27,647,922 of record OX421315.1, read on the forward strand.
TTGTCTGCTGTAATCAATTTGAAAAGATACTTTACTTTTGTAGTAAGCGGTGAAAAACCTTTATATTTTTCCTGTTTTAGTTGTTTAGGAAACTTAAAGTCAATGATCATCATTTGTGAATAGTTAAACAGTCTTTGACCAATGATTAAATATTGAAATCTTGTCAATGAGTATAAAACCGGAGTGATACCACGGCCTCACAGTAAACCAGTGTGAAACAGCGCTTCCGCTGTGTTTCACCGAGTGAATGAGGATACCAGAGGCCCATATTCCAACCCCTTCCCCCATCCCCTTCCCCATCCCCCAAAGGCCGGCAACGCACTTGTGACGCCTATGGTGTTGCGGGTGTCCACGGGCGGCGGTAATCACTTCCCATCAGGCGATACGTCTGCTCGTTTGCCCCCTATTCTTTAAAAAAAATTACGTTGTTTACTTTGTAACAGTAGGTAGGTAACATAGGAATAAAAATATTTTCGAAATCTCTGCTATACAATCGAAGAATGTGATACTCCAGAGCACTGCCTTCAAAACGCGTCCTCGTAACTCGACAGAAGATAGACAAACGAACCCTTGTAAGGGTTCAAACAATAACTTGACAGATTAACTGAGAGCCCTTCGCTAAACTTCTTAGATTACCCTCTCAGCTATTGAAGGGTTAATTTAATAATAAACAACACAAAGCCTTTAAGTTTACGAAACGTTTGTCGCGTTTCAGACGGATACTTAAATACATAATGGTAATTGATATCTTGGGACACATTAACGTAGCTATTCCAAGTAGAACTTGTGTCTTCTGTCCTAGAATAAGATGAACATACGTAGATGTTGCTGTTAATAAGTATGTACTTGTACTAATTTTGTAGCTGAAAGCGAGTTTCTAACTTGTTCTTACTAGGATTAAACGACTAAGTATTTATCTTAACTTAGTACTGCTATCAATAACACACGAGACAATCGAGTGAACTGATCGTGCCGTGACAGTGTCTTTCGAGTTCCAAAAACAAACGAGGAAACTGGTGTTGCGATTTGGACATTTCACTAACTTCAGGCTAACAGGCAGAACTCTGCGAAGTGGACATTTTGTGATCACTGGTCATTTTGTAAATTGGAAATTATGCGCCTAAACCAGGGGAACCTATTTATTTCGCCATTTTTAGGTTACGATAATAGCGAATACATTAGGATTGATTAGGAAGACTGAGGAGAAAGATTCATAACAACATTTTTCAGGAACCTAACGTGCTACTGGATCAGGATTTTGAGTCAGGTTCGGCAGAATTGTAATACATTGATCCTGTACAATTTATACATGTTCGTACATTTTTTCTTTATTTAAGGTTCTATTGTAGTTAATGTTGCCTTTTTTTAAGGTTTCTTTTTTCCCGGAAAGCGCTTATCTGAAACATCACATGGTCCTAAAAATTAAGCATTAAAAAGCATTTTAAAAACAAGCTTTTACTGGAATGCCTCGAGATGAATCAAACGAGTCCAAACTCCATGATGTTGCGACGGTTCTTTACAGAGTTCCTATGGCCACCTTCCAGCTCCAGCATCAGATCAGCTTCATGTTATTATAATATTGTATTGTCAAGCTGTATACATTTGCTTGCAAAATTTCAGCAAAATCGGTTTAAGATATCTGCTTCAAAATTTAGTTGCAAGATTCCACCCGAACATACAAGCATGTCAAGCGTGACATAAATATTAAGATAGAAGAAACCCTTTCTTTAAGAAGAGGCCTATGTGGACTATTAAAGGCTGTTGATGTAGAATGTTGATGTAAAAGGAGTGACAAAGGATAAGGGAATTGGACTTGGGAATCAAAGGTTTAGTACCACAGATATGAAGGAAAACCGGAAAATTATGTAATCCTAGCTGATTTCAGCCACGACGGCCAGTCTCAACGGAGACCAGTCAACTACGCGGAAGATTATTATAGTGCACAAGTGTACGCAAATACAGGTGCACTCTCTGTTCCTTCACTCTCATTATCCGAAGGGACGGCTATCCGACACAACCAGGGAGAGATCAAGACCGACGGCCTCACATATTTTTTACTATTGGGATTAAGAACCCCAACTGCCGAATTCCAGACTGTTATGAAGCATTCCTATAACTATAACAACTTTATATCACCCCTCCCCCTATCTCCCCCACCATCCCCTAAAGGCCGGCAACGCACTTGTGACGCCTCTGGTGTTGCAGGTGTCCATGGGCGGCGGTAATCGCTTACCATCAGGTGATACGTCGGCTCGTTTGCCCGCCTTTACATAAACAAACAAAAAATATCATTTTGAGGCCCGACCAGGACTCGAACCTGAGACCTCTTGATCGGCAGTCGCATACGGTAACCGCTAGGTCAACGAGGCGGGCAGCAGTCACGAAGGAAAATAGAAAGTACAGTGAAGGAGAAATAGCAGCTCAGTATGATGATTTAACATACAATATAAATATTTCTGAATAAATATATATTTCGGACTTCTTACACACAACGCCATCTAGTCCCAAGCCAAGCAGAGCTTGTGTTATGGGTAAAAGACAACTGATATAAATACATATATACTTTTTTTTGTAAATACATACATATTATACATAGAATACACCCAAACTCCGAAACAAGTATTCGCAGATCATACAAACATTTGGTCCGACCCGGGAAACAAATCCGAGACCTCAAGCACAGCAGTCGCATACGCTACCACTGCGCCACCGAGGCAGTCAAATGTATATGTATACTAGCTTTCGACCAAGGCTCCGCCCGCTTGTTTCTGTTATTACGTAAAAAGTAGCTTTGTCTTGTCCTTCCTCAATAATCTAAGTATCTAAGTTATGGAATCAGGCGTTACTTTGCGGGAATCCATGACATTAAATGCTATGAAATATATTTAGCTTTAATTCCGCGAGACAAATATCCAGGTCTGAAAGCAGGGCACAAATCCCACCGTCATGCATACTCAAGTGCACATATGGGTATCATGCATATGTACACATACAAAACAAGTGAGAAATAATTAGCATGCCATGCAACCAAACCTATACTCGACACGTGTTTCGCCCCTCCACGGGGCATCCTCAGGAGATGTTGACTCGTCGAGCGTTTGAGTTCGAATGAGCTAGCGTACCGCTGTCGGCCCTTTATATACCTTTTCGATGACGCTATAATCACGATCGATACAATGTCACAACGACATCTGTGCCGAACTACCCGCAATCATACTTAGAAGTGGTGATGGAATTAAGTTTGTTTGGTCATTCAACAGTGTATATGCATTATTATTGTTATATTTTGATATTTCTAACTGTTTCAACAAACTCCGGTAAAAAAAAACCGGAGTTTGTACAAGTATAAATTACTACACCCAAACTCAGAACAACAATTTGTAGATCACACAAAGTGTGGTCCCGTGTAGGATTTGAACCCACAACACTTGACGATTTGGCAAGCGGCGTGGCGACCGCCTAAACCACTAGGCCAACCGTGCAGTCGTATATATATAGTATGATAGTTAGATGTACGTGAACTTTTTGAAAGAAAGAAGTGTTTTTTTTAATTACTTACCGCTCTAGGGCTTTTCTAGCTACATTATTACCCTAGAGCGCTAATTAGTCACCTACAAGCCCCATTTGGAGGTAATAAGAACCTACTTACCGAACATGAGAGATGTAAAGCAGAATAGTTAGCTCGGGTGTAAGCACCAATTGCACCCTCGAACTATAGGCGTGCACCTAAATATCTCGGGCTGCAATTGATGCCTTACAGCCCTTGGCTACTAATTTACTATTATTGCATTTTTAATTGAATTGACAAAGCAGTTCATTAACTATTGCGACTTTTATTGCTAATCTACTTTCTGCAATGAATATAAGGTACTTGTAGTGGGATCATTTATGAATAGTCGCTAAGGTAAGTCAAGAGTTTACTATATGAGGAACAGAAAATTCAATAGACATACATTTTGTCCTTTTGTCTGTTCGTCCTTTTATAATTCAATTCTTACAAAAAGATCTTGTCTTTTTCTATGTTCCTCTTTTCGTTGTTCCTCTGATGCCCTGATTTGGAGATACCTCAATTTTTTGGAAACATATATTGTCTTTATAGCAGCAAAAACTTTCTTGATGATTTAATTATGATTGGAAATAAGCCCAATGATGCAGAAGCATCTCAACAGGCCGCCATAGTGTGGGTCGCTATGCTGCATTGTTGCACTGTCGGCGTTCGCAATGAGTATGGTGACACTCTTGGATTCTGCTCATGCTTTCCATCAGGCAGAGTAGAGTCACTTTGACAGGTTCATATGTAAAAAAAATTTAGTAATTATAGAAATCAATAACTAACAGAACAATATGAAGTATAAATATGGAATATATACTAAAATGTACATACAAATAAGGTTACCAAATCCCTAATAATAAAATATCTATTTACATTAAACTAACATCTGCTAAGTTCTAATTTCTCCAAGTTATATGTCAGATAACCGCCTCCACTCAGAATGTAACTCTGAGATCTTGATCTAATACGCTGTTGAATCACAATCTGTCTCCGACATGCCTTTAATACAAAGCGGGTCCCAGATAGCTTACATTCCTAATGCAGTTGACTTTGGTGCAGAACATCGATAATTTACCAGCCAATACGTGATTGTTGCGAGAAGGTATGTCGTGGTCGAGCACATAGCGTGAATTTTCGATGTGTACACCTATTCCAAGACCAATGCTCGTATCAAAAGTTCTTTTCAAATTTAGTTTCATTGGATCTCTGTCACAAAATATATTTTCGTATTTCTCATTCTGCCTTGTTGGTCTGACGGTTAGCGTATGCGATTGCCAGTGAAGAGGTCTCGGGTTCGATTCCCGAGTCGGGCCAAAGTAATGTATTGGATTTTACGTATATGAAATTCTTATTACCACCAGTCCGGAGTATGGAAGTTTGGCGGTGAATTACACACGACCGTGCCTCGGAGAGCACGTTAAGCCGTCGGTCCCGGTTGCCATGAACATCTATGGTAATCATTATTGAGAAGTCAAGTCAGTGTCTTCAAATATACTGACACTATTTTTAACCTTCGAATTCAGTTTCTAACCTCAGGGTTGCGGAGGTCCGATGCCAGTCGCTCCGTTTAAAAACTGATATTCTTCAGATAAAACCGGGTGGAACTAGTAACCGACCCCAATTAATCTTGGGATAAGGCTAGGAAGAAAAGTAAAAGTCAGTCTTGTCTGTTACTTTCTACGAGTTTTCTGGTATTTAATATTCCGTTGGTAAGAAAGACAAAAAGTTTTAAGATGGAGAAAACTCCCAAACAAACGGGTAAAAGGATTAAAATTAAAAAAAGAAAAATGTTTGAAGAGCCAATTGTCTTGCTAAACAATTGGTCGTGATGATTTTGTGGAATAAATTATGCTATTGTCTTGACAATAATTCTTGAGATATTCATTTACGTGTTATGATAGTCCTTTGATCATTTGCTTTTCAAGAGAATTTCTCTCATGAAAGAGGTGTACGAGTATTTATAATGTTAAAGTAAATATTTCTGTAAAAAATATAGGTACTGGAGGCGAGTATCGTCAAAATTTTTTCGAGCGGAATGAAGATTCGTCTATGCATAAGATATTTCAATCACTAAAGAGTATTACACTCTTCCATTTATAATCACTAATGCCAATCAAAATTTTCATGACTAGCTTTTCGATCACTACTAATTATTTATTGTATACCATATATTTTACGATTCAAAATCAGTAACCATAGTAAATACTCACTTTCAAATTATGCTCGTCTACTCGTCTACTACGCGGACCGCGGCTCCACCCTCCTGTTTGTCCAATATCGAGGTAAAAACGAGTCTGTGTTTTAAAAAAAACAAAACAATATTTACATACAAGCGTCTAAAAACTCCTCCACATCTTCGTCTACTAGCAGCGTTCCCAAAAGACTGGCAGCATTGCCCCGTTGAATGGCAATGTCTGTGTTTTATTCTGATGTATGAGCTACATTACCAACTATAATCCGTTCGGTAGTTTTGCGTTATAGAATAACAAACACCCATACATGCTAACAAACTTTCGCATCTATACAAATAAGTAAAATTGAAGTGTATGTTGTAATTTCAAATTATCAGCTTTCCTCTTAATGCACATAAAAGCATACGCGGTACTTACATCAAAAAAACAATTTTTAAATTTTTGATCTGTGTGTTTGTTCCGACTAATCTCTGGAACTGCTAAACCGATTTTGATTTGAGTTTTACTAGTTTATAATATTAGTAGGAATATATTATTAGTTTATTACCTAATGAATTTTATATATTCAATATTTCTACATTAATGTTATATTTTTAACGCATACTTCACTGTTTATTTAAAATAATCTAGTAAAATAGGGCGTGAATTCATTATTCTGAAAACTAACAAAGTAAAATTCAAATTTCTAATTAATTTTAACTGAGGTTTAAACTTAGAACATGATTAATATTTGAATACTTTGTTTTTTATTATCTTTAACATTATCTTAATATAAATCATCTTCTAAGCATTTTTCCAAGCTAGGTCAGGGTCGGCTTTTAGTATATTATGACACGACAGCTCCCTTAGCTAATATGCAAGTGTTTCACATCGATTGTCTTTCTACAATAGCGATTGACGCCTTCCCGACTTCAAAAAGGAGGAGGTTATCAAGTCAATTGTATTTTTTTAACACGCTTTTATTAGCTTGACCTGTATCTAGGTATGTATGTAACAAAATCTTTAACTTAATTTTCACCTACTTTTTTAGAAGTCTGATTAACTTTAAAATTTGCACAGGGGTCAAGGGCCGATGAAAATACAATAATGTGAAAAAAAAACAAATAGTTTTTCTAAAAAAAATTGTTTTGAAAAACTAAACAAACATGCTTTTGTAAATATACCAAACTAAAAAGTAGAAAATAAATTTTAGTTTAAAAAACTAAAAAACGCTTTAATAGCAATCAAACTAAAAAGTAGAGTGTAGTAGCCAGCACTGACGTTAAGAATGGTCTCAATCGATAAGAACTCAGAAGACTGCAGGGTTGGCCTGTCGCCACGCCGCTTTCTACTGCGCCAAGTGTCGTTGGTTCAAATCCCACACGGGACAACACTTTGTGTGATCCACAAATTGTTGTCCTGAATCTGGATGTTCTTTGTGTCCGTTATATGTATGTTTGTAAAGTCCCTCGCGACACAGGATGTATATTCCTAATGCGGGAGTTGTCTTTTTAAAGGGAATTTTTCTCTTGATCTTGGTTGAGGGGAAAAAAGGTTATCCATCCTGATGGACATCACTGATTATTTATTCTCGGCAGTCTATACTGACCTGACAAAGATCACTTAACTTTTTGATGTGAAAACTACTTGATTTTCTACTTGATAAATCAGGAAATAATAACCCACTCTTAGATTTTTAATCACCAATGAACTGCACATCAAAATTTTCATGATCAACTTTGCTATCACGAAAACTTGTTCATTCTATTTCACATTTTACATTTTAACAGTAATAATCATTGCAAATGCTCGCTTTGAATAAATTCAGTTAAGAAATGTTTCAATGGATAGGAATGGTCACCGATCCTGATTAACATCACTGATTAATCTTACTATTCTTGTCAGACTATACTGACCTGACTGTGATCGCCTAGCTTTTTGAAGTGCTAACCTACTTGACTACCACCCAACCACGAGCCTCTCCTCTTCTGTTAGCAAATACACTTAGAGCCTAGATAGTTTATGTGATAAGCTGACCTGAAAACTGCCACCATATCTCTCAAAAGGAATAACATTTTTGCACCGTTTTTCATTGCAAAGAGGCCTATGTAGCAGTAGACTGTTAAAAGCTGTTGATATGATGTAATGATATATATATATATCCTGTAGCCTTCACAATAAGGGAACTATCTAAAATTAAAATATTTATTGATCCCGAACCAGTACCAGTAATTAATGAAATTAGCGCGTTCAACCAAAGATACTCTTCAGCTGTCTAATATTAGTAGGCATATATTAGCTTCTGCTTACATGTTGGTTCTAGCAGTAAACAGTAACCTATGTGTTATTTTGATGCATATGCTAAATTACTGTAAAGTTTCTCCTAAATCCGTTCAGTAGTTTGTGCGTGAAACAGTAACAAAAATCCATACATCACAATCTTTCGAATTCGTACTTAATATTAGTAGGATTTAAAAAACATACAAGCAATAATTAAATTTCGCAGTAAAACAAATAAATGTAAAAATATAATAATTTACTCCCTCACACGTACTCTGAAAAATGTATTTCTCGTTTATTTTATTTTGATTTAGGAATTAGCTGCCGTTATTAAGCTTTGCGCTTTTAGTGCTAATTTTTGTTAGCCTTTACCACTCTGTCAGATTAAATATTCTCTTTGGGTGTAAAAAATCACGTTACTTGTCAGTAAGTATATAATAAAGTTTAAAGAAAAACTGTAGCAGTTAAAAAAGCTTTACCTGTTAACGAATGATAATTGACCTAAAAACGACTTCCATATAACATACAGTTTTTTAATAGACTTTGCAAAGTGACTCTAATCTGCCTGATGGAAAGCATGAGCAGAATCCAAGAATGGTCGTCACCATACTCATTGTGAATGCAGACAACGCAGCATGGTGACCCACGCTACTGCACCATTGGGCCTCCGGTCTCCCACTCACTAACGAAACACTACAGCATGAATGCTATCATTTCAGATTGGTCTTCTGTGAGAGGATAGTACCGCCCCGGTTGAGCCGGCCCGTGGCCGTGTGGCTCTACTATTTAGATAAAGGCATCAAATATGGAAAGCATATTTTTTATAGACATCTAACACACAACGCCATCTAGTCCCAAGCTAATCAGAGCTAGTGTTATGGGTACTAGACAACTGATACAAATACAGTTATACTTTTTTTGCACGAAATACATACATATTATACATAGAAAACACCCAAACTCCGAAACAAATATTTGTAGATCACACAAACATTTGGTCCGACCCGGGAATCGAACCCGAGACCTCATGATCAGCAGTTGCACACGCCAACCGCGAGACCAACGAGTCAATTGCGAGAGTCCCGGCATCCACATAACTAGGATGCTAATTAACACTTATTTATTTGAACTACGTGAAAAATGTATAGAAAGGGATTAATCAGTGATAGCCGAAAACGGAAGAAGAAAACTCATTACTAAAATGAATTTGGAAAAAGGTTATAAAGAAGTGAATCATTTTTATACTCCTCAAACTCAATCTTTAACTTTCAAACGTCAATAACAGATGAAATGATAATAATAATAAAAACACTTATTACTTTAAACGTCATCACAGTCACAGAAATATATTTATTTCCTTATTATAAGACAACATAGCCCAGTCACCAGTCAGTCTTAAAGGGGACCCACCAGCAATTGCTTCTGCCAGAAAAAATGATTGGCAATCAAGATTGCACAAAACTCGGTCGATAGAATCTCCATCGGCGACGGACTACACGTACACTTATAAGTACATAACAAGTACATACACTTATATACACACTTGCATACTCACGTTGTTTGCGTTCATATTTATATTCCACGTCCATACCAAATAAGTACCAATCTTAATATTTCATTCACTCATACATATAAGGCGATCCTTCACACACAGAAACCTATTTATGTGGTAATCGTAGTAGATTGGTTTTATACACTTTATCGAGTATCCACGGTGAACTGATAGAAAGACACTCGTTTTCGAGATTTAGAAATAAGTAGCAAGTTTTTGTTTTCAGTATTTAAAGAATACTTTCTTTGAAAATTATTAGTTTTTTTAAGCTACTTTAAGTTTTTTTATATATATTGCAATTATAGTTATATGTCTGTAATTGCACAAATTACAGAAACAGTTGTTGATCCCGTATTTTATGACGATAATAATGAAAATACTTCTTACTTCAGCTGGTTGTCATTTCCATTACAAGCTTACAAACAAATTGCGCCAGTTACCTAAAAAATGGATACACGCCTCGCATCGAACTGTTATTCATTCGTTTACGTATCTGAAGATACTTCAACACATACACTTCAACGCAAATAATGCTGTCGTAAAGCGAACAATACAGAACTAATTTTAAAACAAACATTATTTATCACTACATAAGAATCGAATTAATTAATAAAATATTTTTACAGTCGGAAACCGTTTATAATATTATATATATTATACTCTCATATATTATACTCTGATAGAAAACCTGACCGTAAAACTTACAGAAACTTCTGATTTTGGGAGGGAGACTCAAAGAGTGACATTGCTTTTGTGACTATTGATGGGCGGTTTTTTTTTCTAGAATAGGGGGCAAACGAGCAGACGTATCGCTTGATGGTAAGCGATTACCGCCGCCCATGGACACCCGCAACACCAGAGGCGTCACAAGTGCGTTGCCGGCCTTAAGAATGTTCCTTTATAATTTTCGTAATGAAGAGTTGCTCATCGTATATTTGGTCTCATCTTATATTAAGTAAAACATTTATGAAGTAACTACCGACCAGTCACAAGTACAAAGTACTAATTTTACTTTGTACAGATAGGGAATCCTAGTCACGAGAAATTTTCAACCCTTTAGATGCTAGGTAGGTACTGCTTTATAAATCTCAGAGATGATGTAAAACTTAAATATATGAATTGATGGAATTAGTTTCTGAGGTTTAATAGCTTGTTGCTGTAGAGAATTAGTAGTTACGTGCTTTTGACGAGATCAGAGCAAGTGTCGAATAATTGAAGTGGAAGCCGACGATAGCCATTGCAACTCCATTAGTACAGAACAATGGTATAAAAGAGACTGGATATGATATATACAAAAAAAAAATACTGGCTTCATAGAGTACCACGGTAGGGAGTAGATATGCGCAGGCGTTTCTGCCAAAGAATAAGCCAGAATTATACATTCTAAATGTGTGTGACATTCCTAATATTTAACCGACTTCAAAAAAAGGAGAAGGTTCTCAATTCGACTCTTTTTTTTTTGTTTGTTACCTCATAACTTTCGACTGGGTGAACTGATTTTGATGATTCTTTTTTTATTTGAAAGCTGATGCTTTCCGTGTAGTATCTTCTTATTTAAATTTGGTCCAGATTGAAGTTTTTTTTTGTTAAAATTTGTTTGTTTTAATACTTCTTATGTGTGAGTTCGTAGTGACACGCGATTGTTTTTGAATGTTTCATGACCACACCGTCACGAACGGGAAACGAACGCCTTCTGTGTTTGCAAATATCTAGTTTCTGAAGTAATGTGCTATACGAATATTTCGTTTCTGAAGTGACGAAACAGCCAAGCCATAGATTTTTACTGAGATGTAGAGTTTAGGGTTGGTAGAGTTAGGGCGTGTAGATTCAGAACCTTGGCTCTACATGAGATCTGATATCTTTTTCACATGGTAAGCCATATTATTATTATCTTGGCAACATTTTACATGAAAATGTTTTTGGTGGGATTTCATTTCTTTTTGTAAGTTGCTTAAGGCAGTTTTGTTTTTGGGGCTGCATTTCTTGTACATCTTCTTTCTTCTTTTGAAAAAGTCCGTGTACCAAAAATAGAACCTCTAGCATAAACATTTGTGAAAGTCTCATACAAACTTCCACCCCCCAATTTTGGAGGCTAGGGGGCAAAAAAGTTATAGTATTAAGTTAAGTTATAGGTTTGTGATTTTTTTTGTTGTTTGTATACTAAACTTAGTTTACATACCAAATTTCAGCTTGCTAGCACTTCAGGAAGTACCCTAACAGTTTTGATGATCATCAGTGTGTCAGTAACGAAATCGAAAACGTTTTTTAGGTATCAATAAAATCTAAAGTGTCAGAGCTATGCAATTGAAACTTTGCATGTTTCAATAGTCTATTGGTCACATCATATCCTGAGAATTTGAACAATCTAGTATATCGGGAACCAAAGTTATGAGGGTTCAAAAAAACGACGAAACACTTCGAGAAAAGGTAGGTAGTGCCCTTGCGCTTCGCTTGGCTCGTCTTGGCGGGGGCACGACCGTGCCCCCAGATATAAAGCATCTTATACAAATCAGCGGACGGCACCTGATGCTTGACGATGTATCTAATGATCAATTACAAATACGATTAACAGTTAGAAAAGCCATGTTCTAAGGCGAGCAAATCTTCACAATTTTTTAAATAAAATCTCAATAAAATCGAGAGCGACATCTAGTAGCCCTATATCTTTGTCAGTTACTTCCGTTCTGTCCGCGCCAATTAGCCGAGAGGACGAATCGATAAAATAACCGAATTATATCGGCTTTCAGTACCCATTACAATTTGATATACTTTCGTGAAATTATGTTCAAAAATGGTCTCTCTTTTGTCAGCTTTTAAACCCTCAGTATATTTATTTCGTGGAAATTGATAAGTAAATTTGTGACTTTTATGAATTACTAGCTGACCCGTGCCCACTTCGTTGAGCGGTAAACATTTTTTTCTCCGACTTACTTTGCAAATTCAGCTACCATGAAAAAGTCTTTACGCTTTTCGGGTTATTATATAGCCTATGTCACTCCCCAATAACGTAGCCTTCTATTGGTAAAAGAATTTTCAAAATCGGTTGAGTAGATCCCGAGATTACCCCTTACAATTTAACAAATATACAAACACACAAACTTTACCTCTTTAACTTAAACTTAAACTTTAACTCTGGTAACCAGGTGTTTACTGTGCAAAAAGGCTTTTAAAGTGTGTACGTGAACGAAAGGCAATACCGATAGCCACTGATGCAACCGTAAAGCCAGCCTCGGGTATTTTTAATAAATTGCTGTCAATGCAATTTCACATTGATATGTTTGACCAAAAGAATATATGAATTGAAATTTATTTCCTTTTATACGTTTTTGTCGATTGTCGTTTAGATTTCAGACTTTACTTATACATATTATGACATTTTAGAGGTCATTGAATTGCAGATCTGAGAAGTTAATATTGGTACGTCGTTTCATTCTTTCATTTTTGGTTTCAAGACTTGTATTTTCTGTATGTCTATCTGCACCAATTTCAATGAAATTTTGCTATTTTGATTCTTTGATTGCTAAGACATTCCTTAACAATCAAAGTATCCAAATATACCTGTCATTACATAGGCTACTCTTCACTGCGAAAGCTTTTACACGCGGGCGCAGCCCCGAACAAAAGCTAGTAATATTATAATTTTGAAAGTCACTCTGTCTGCCTGATGCTGCACTGATTTTAATAAAATTTGGGTTGGAGATACTTTGATTCTTTACTACTATACTTTGCTGCGGTAACCATCATAAACGCGGGCCGAGTCGTGGGCAAAAGCTAGTATATATAAGCAGCATTGTAAGTCATATTATTCTGAAAGTTTACTGATCCACCTTTATATATTCCTTATCACTTACCTCTACACATATGAGGCTGTTGCTATTCACAGCCAAGTACTCGTCTCGGCAACTATCGCGATAATAGCTAGCTTGGTGCTTGTTGAGATTATATCGCCATAAGTGTTTAGCGAGGTTTATTTATGGCAGAGCGTGAGCTTGCACCGATTTATAGCCCTTGATAAGCGCTAGTTTTCCACGGTAACGTTCTTTTGGGGTGCTTGTAACACTTTGTACGAGACATTACATTAAATAAAACATAATATACCTTCACAATTCTCACACACGGCACTAACTGACTGTTTTTAAATTAGGTGAAGTATTAACTGTGGTAATAAAACTATTGATAAACATACTTAAATATAAATACTAGAAATCGTCAAATCCATATCCATTCTAATGATTGCGTGCGGCTACGTCCGCGTGAATGTCTGTTATCGCGGTAAAAAGAAGCCTATTTCCTTTCACAAGAATCAAAGTATTTCCATGCATCATTGAAATCAGTGTAGTGAATTAATCTTGTAAGCGTAACAGACGGACAGAATTGAAATCACTTGTACTTATTCCACTATTTTGGTCAGGTGTAAATAAAAATAAAATAGTGGAATAAGTATAAGTGATTTTAATTCTAGAATGTATTACAACAAGTTCCATCAAGTGCCGATAATCGAGAGTATAAAATATATATATTTACTAGCTGAACCGGCAAAGGTTGTTTTGCCATAAAACAAAGTATTATTAGGGATATGAAAAATAGATAGTAGCCGATTCTCAGACCTACTGAATATCAGACCTTGGGAGAGCCACGCTTCGGCATGAATGGGCCGGCTCGACCGGAGTGATATCAGGTCCTCACAGAAAACCGGTGTGAAATAGTGCTTGCGCTGTGTTTCACCGAGTAAGTGAGGATTTCGGATGCCCATACTACAATCCCCCTACCTCTATCTCCCCCCCTCCCCCAAAAGGCCGCCAACGCACTTTGACGCTTCTGGTGTTGCAGGTGTCCATGGGCGGCGGTAATCGCTTACCATCAGGCGATACGTCTGCTCGTTTGCCCGCCGGTTCCATAAAAAAAAATGCATATAAAATTTCATAAAAATCGGTCAAGCCGTTTCGGAGGAGTATGGTAACTAACATTGTGACACGAGAATCTATATATATAAAAGAGTAAGGTGACTGACTGACTGACTGACAGACTGACTGACATACCCAGAGATCAACGCACAGCCCAAACCGCTGAAGCTACAATCCTGAAATTTTGCACGTAGGTTCTTTATATGACGTAAGTGAGCACTAAGAAAGGATTTTTTGAAATTCCACCCCTAAGGGGGTTAAATAGGGGTTGAAAGTTTGTATGGAAGTTCGTCATTTTTTAAGTAAGAAACATGAAACTTTACTTTTAGGCTACTGATTAAAAAAGAGTAGATACGTATTTAAGCGTTTCTAGATATTCTACCCCTAAGGGGTTAAATAGGGGTTGTTATTTCGTATATAGGTCAGTCTGGAGGTCCGTCATTTTTAAAGTTAGAAACATGAAACTTTATTTTTAGGCTGCTGATTAAAAATGAATTGATACGTGTTTCAGCGTTTCTGAATATTCTACCCCTAAGTGGGTGAAATAGGGGTTGAAAGTTTGTATGGAAGTTCGTCATTTTTTAAGTAAGAAACATGAAACTTTACTTTTGGGCTACTGATTAAAAAAGAGTAGATACGTATTTAAGGGTTTCTGGATATTCTACCCCTAAGGGGTTAAATAGGGGTTGTTATTTCGTATATAGGTCAGTCTGGAAGTCCGTCATTTTTGAAGTTAGAAACATGAAACTTTACTTTTAGGCTGCTGATTAAAAATGAATTGATACGTGTTTCAGCGTTTCTGAATATTCTACCCCTAAGGGGGTGAAATAGGGGTTGAAAGTTTGTATTGAAGCTCGTCATTTTTTTAAGTAAGAAACATGAAACCTTTTTTTTGGTGTACTGATTTAAAATGAATAGATACGTATTTAAACGTTTCTTAATATTCTACCCCTAAGGGGGTGAAATAGGGGATAAAAGTTTGTATGGAAATTCGTCATTTTTTAAGTAAGGAACATGAAACTTTACTTTTGGGCTACTGATTAAAAAAGAGTAGATACGTGTTTAAGCGTTTCAGGATATTCTACCCCTAAGGGGTGAAATAGGGGTTGAAAGTTTGTATGGAAGTCCGTAAATTTTTAAGTGAGAAACATGAAAATTTAGTTTTGGGCTACTGATTAAAAATGGGTAGATACGTATTGAAGCGTTTCTGGATATTCTACCCCTAAGGGGTGAAATAGGGGTTGTTATTCCGTATATAGGTCAGTCTGGAAGTCCGTCATTTTTGAAGTTAGAAACATGAAACTTTACTTTTTGGCTGATGATTAAAAATGAATTGATACGTCTTTCAATGTTTCTGAATATTCTACCCCTAAGGGGGTGAAATAGGGGTTGAAAGTTTGTATGGAAGTTCGTCATTTTTTTAGTAAGAAACACGAACCTTTATTTTTGGGGTACTGATTTAAAATAAATAGATACGTATTTAAACGCTTCTTAATATTCTACCCCTATGGGGGTGAAATCGGGGTTGAAAGTTTGTAAGGAAGTTCGTCAATCTTTTCTTTTGGGCTACTGATTAAAAAAGAGTAGATACGTGTTTAAGCGTTTCTGGATAATCTACCCCTAAGAGGTTAAATAGGGGTTGTTATTTCGTATATAGGTCACTCTGGAAGTCTTTCATTTTCGAACTTGGATCATGAAACTTTAGTTTTAGGCTGCTGATTAAAAATGAATTGTCACGTGTTTCAGCGTTTCTGAATATTCTACCCCTAAGGTAGTGAAATAGGGGTTGAAAGTTTGTATGGAAGTCCGTCACTCTTGAAGTTAGAAACATGCAACTTTATTTATGGCTACTGATTAAAAATGAGTAGATACGTATGTACGAACATATTCTACCGGAACCGGTTGTGGTTCACGGTGCCGTTCTCGAAGTTGTTCAAAAATATGTGTAGTACCTCGGGCAGACTTTGCAGTTAAGTAGAAACAACTTCGAGGACGAGGGGAACAGGAGAATTCAGCCGGGTTGGGCAGCGTTTGGGAAACTTCGTCGGGTCTTTTCATCGTCAATCCCACAGTGCCTAAATACGAAAGTCTTCAATCAATACGTCCTACCTGTCATGACATACGGTGCCGAAACGTGGACACTTACGACACGGCTGGTCCACAAGTTCAAAGTCGCTCAGCGTGCTATGGAGAGGGTTATAATAATAATAATGATTTATTTTTCTCATCACAAAAGCTCAACTCTTCTCTAAGGGATCGCATCAAGAATGAGGAGATCCAATAGAGAACCAAGGTCATTGACATAGCCCACAGGATAAGCAAACTGAAGTGACAGTGGGCTGGCCATATTAGCCGTAGAACTGATAACCGCTGGGGTAAACGGGTTCGTGAGTGGTGACCGCGTCTCGGCAAACGTAGCGTAGAACGTCCACGGGCCAGGTGGAATAATGATAGGACGGCTGGCGGAAGCTGGATGATCTATACCTGGGCTAGACTGGAAGTCCGTCATTTTTTAATTTAGTAGCCTGAAACTTTGTCTTCAGGCTTTTGATTACAAATAAATGAATACTTATATCAGCATTTATGGGAATTCTATTCCTAAAGGGGTTAAAATAAGGGTCAAAAGTGTGTATGAAAGTCAATTTTAATGGACTATTGATTATAAATAAATACGTTTAAAAACATGAACACAGTATTCATAGATACTTACACAGTTTTAAATAAATACATATAATCAACTTCCACGCGAGCAAAGCCGCGGGCAATAGCTAGTTTTATATATAAGATTTAAATGCTATGAAATATATTTAGCTTTAATTCCGCGAGAAAGCTAAATATATTTCATAGCATTTAATGTCATGGATTTCCGCAAAGTAACGTCTGATTCCAAAAATTATATAAGATTTATATCAGTTGTCTAGTACCCATAGCACAAGCTCTGCTTAGTTTGGGACTAGATGGCGTTGTGTGTCACATGTCCGAAAATATTTATTTATTAACCATAACAATGGTATGAAGATTGAATTTCAACTTTAAGTGGTGGTCAACTTTAGTTTGTTTACTCATCATGTAATAGAGTAGTTTATTTTTTCACCCCCGACGGAAAAAGAGGGGTGTTATAAGTTTGACGTGTCTGTCTGTCTGTGGCACCGTAGCTCGCGAACGGATAAAGCGATTTGAATTTAGTTTTTTTTGTATGAAAGGTGAGTTACGTGCGAGTGTTCTTAGACATGTTTCATGAAAATCGGTTGAGTCTTTTAAAAGTTATGGGGGTGAAAGTGGGGAAGAATAACCGAATGTCTGCAAAAATATCATTGGCGTATGATTACTCGATTAAGTGCTTGAGTAGGGGTTTTTTTAATTTTGAATTTATAGTTATTATTACAGAGAATAATGTCCTCGTTACTATTCATTTATATAGTTTTTATTGCTTCTTGAATAAAATTGTTTGTGTCAGATTTTGTCACATAAATATTTGTCCAGTTTTATCTTCAGCACAGATAGGTACTATGGCCCTCTATAGATTGTTGTTAGATTGCTTCTTGAAAATTCTTTAGTGACATGTTTTGTGCTTCGATTCTGTCCCGATATCTGTTTGGCTTGTCACGAAGGTAGCTTTTAAAGATAATGAACATAACAAGCTAATCTTAAAGACGAATCTGTAAAGCAGGAGAGCATCTACAGTTAAGAGATACATTTTAAAGAGTACATGATATATATGAGATTTTTTTAAACTTTTATAAACCAAATAATTCTGTCTATGAGAATTTACGCGCTCACTATATTCATTTAATTGCAAACTACAATCTCTATTGCTAATAAATACTTCAAATAAAATATAGGTACACGTAAATTAAACCGAATAAAGCGATTTTTGCTTCGAACATGTACAAAACTAAACAAACAAACACAGGTTTAATCGACATTGTTTAATCTGTCCGAGCACTTATTGATTTCGCGTGGATGGTCTAATCGGTAGCTATCTACCTGTGGCCTTTGATCGGATGGTTTGCAAACCTATGGTTCCGTGGGAAAAAACACAATGTTAAAACGTTATATTTATAACATTTTTTGTGATAGCTGAAATTCATATACAAATTTTAACAAAAAGAATCATTTTAGACCAAATTTAAATGGGACCACAAGGGAAGCACCAGCTTTCAAATACAAAAGAATCATCAAAATCGGTTCACCCAGTCGAAAGTTATGAGGTAACAAACATTTAAAAAGAAAACAGTCGAATTGAGAACCTCCTCCTTTTTTTGAAGTCGGTTAAAAAGAGAGAGAGAGAGTGTTGGCATTCTTTTAGTCTCTCACGCCCAAATCAGAGAGAGGGAGGTTTGGACTCTGGTGACCTCAATCTGGTGAAATAATTGCCTACACTACGAAGTGATCAGGCCTATTTGTGCGAAAGAGTAGCTTACAACAATTCACAGTTAAAAGTCACAATAACACTAATTTAATATTACGTAAGGCAACAGTGCTGCAAAGGGATGGAAAACTTAACACAAACCCTATACCAACCCGTCTAGCGTTGGTAAAGTAGCCCAAATCCACCTATCCACCGGCCAATCCATTCCATCAAAGGAAAGCCTATTTCCCAGAAATGGACTTTTAAAGACTGTTGATGATTTATATCATAGTATAAACAAGCTCTCAAACAAATTACCAGAATACTTGTATAAAAAATCACTAAAATGTATACGGAACTCGTCATCAATTGTAGTTTCCAATTGACCTTTGGCGGTTGCTCTGACCTCATTCCTGGACAGGTAATAAATGTTTGTCTGTGTCCGTCTGTTTGTAAGTCATCGCTTTTCGTTTGCGCTGATAGTTGATTTCAACATAACATTGCAAATTCGTATTTTTAAATGTAAACGATTCACAGTAATTTTACTGCTAACACTGCTAACTTTTTGTCAATATTGAAAAGGTGATTTGTATTTGGCTAGTTTGATTCATATTTTAATTTTTGCTCTTTTAGTTAGCAGCATTATAAATTTGGCAATCGACACATTTATTGATGAAAATTGGCGTAAAAATAATTTGTAAGGGTGTTTTTTTATGAAACAGGGGCCATCTGTTTTTAGTATGTACTGGGGAGTACTAGTATTGGCTAGGGGGCTATGGAAACCTGCAAATCAAGAATTACTAGTGCTATACCGCCCTTTCAATGCCTTTCCCCATGAATAGGCGGAAAAGGGCAGGTATTTTGGACTCCATTTTTTTCAAAAATCAATAATAAATGCTTGATAACAGTTTTTTGCGAAGTCAAATCATAATTCTTTCAAGGCTTTGTTCTACGTGTTGTATTAAAGAGAGAGAAGAACTTAAGGTTATATTGTTTGTTATTTCAAAGAGAGATAATAATAATAATACTGCGGGCTAGTTATTTTATATTCGTTAATATCTAGTTTATATACCTAGTAAATACTCGTAGATTCTGCTTATTTAAAAAAACTTAAAAAAAAAAAACCGACTTCCAAAAACCATCCAACGAAAACTCTCTGCCACAAAACACTAAAAAGCGTAAAATAAACTGGCTCTTCACAAATTGCTATGTGCCAATTCTTGTCTATACCTATTTCTTTATTCATTTAAATAGTAGTATTATAATATGTGCTAGGTACCTAGAATCTGTTTAAGTCGGCGCCAAGCCAAATGTAATAGTAGTTACCATACTCCCCAGGATATTTACATATCTGTCTCAGCTTCCCACAGGCGCGGAAAAAAATATGACTTTGCGCGTTATCTTTTCATTTTTTTTGTACACAAACCTTGCCCTTTTAAATTTCTTTCTTTCTTTAAAAAAGACAACTCCCGCATTAGGAATAAACATCCTGTGTCGCGGGGGACTTTACAAAAATACAAGAAACGGACACAAAGAACACCCAGACTCGGGACAACATTTTTTTTTTTTTTTTTTTTTTTTTTTTTTTTTTTATGTATGGCCCGCCAAAGTGACTCTACTCTGCCTGATGGAAAGCATAAGCAGAATCCAAGAGTATTGGTCGCCATACTCACTGCGAATGCAGACAATGCAGTATGGCGACCCACACCATGGCGGCCTAGTGATGCTGCTGCATCTTTTAGTCTAGTCAACAAGTATGGAACTTGTTGACTAGACTATTTGGGCCTCCGGTCTCGCACTCACCAACGAAACACGACAGCACGAACGTGGTCATTTTACGTTGATTTTCTGTGCGAGGGTAGTACCGCCCCGGTCGAGCCGGCCCATTCGTGCTGAAATCAGCGTGGCTCTACTACCTCTAGAGATCCACAATTTGTGGATCACACAAAGTTTTTGTACCGCGTGGGATTTGAACCCACGACACTTGGCGCAGTAGCAAGAGGCGTGGCGACCGCTGAAACCACTAGGCCAACCGTGCAGTCGCCTAACAATAATGAACAAATAAAAAGAAACATTATTTAATTTTGTGCAGCCGATCGGAAGTTATGCGCGTACATACATTACGTCGATTCATTTTTATATATACATAATATATAGATAGATAGATTACACTTCATAATTTTCTATTTAATTACTTCAAATAAAAAGTATTTAATACTGACATTTACGACTATGGCAATACACCAAAGTTTAAATGTACTACTTTTGGATAAATAAAAAAACCTCTAGAAGACTGTACGTTTAATTCTTGAAAGCCTAAAGTTATTTGAAATCCAATATTAGATCTGATAAAAGCATTATTCTCTTTCTTATATGAAAAGCTGTAACTCACAGGCGTTATAAGCCTTCGGGCGATCTCGCCAATATATCTTTACAATTGCTTTGTGTAACCTCAAGTTCAAATGGTTAGGTTTAGTGGGTGTCGCATCATCCAACATGACGGTTTCTCAAATTATCCTTCAATAGTATTACAAAGTTATATTGTAATGTATCTTGAGCTTTTATTAATTAAAGAAAGCTTTGTATTTAGTAGATATATTGAAGTCCATAAATGTTTTGAAATGAATGGAGAGGAGGTTTACGAAATTTTTTAAATATTTTTTTATAGATGGCAAACTGTGCCGATGTCCACGATTCTACCAATGTCGAACATATGATGTAGAAGTTGAGTGTGTCAAAATATGCTCTGAAGGATGTCACTGCACTGAATAAAATATTTTGTCTATTTTTAAGAGAAAATATGTATACCATTTGATGTATACCATCAAACTTTAAGTAACGAATAAAGATCGTTAGTGATTGAAAGAGTTCTGGAGATTGATATGTACATGTAGGTGCTAAGTGCGGGTGATCGGTGATTGGTGGAAAGTACGTGTGTACAGCGAATTCGCGGTCCACACGTATTTTCTACCAATCGTTGATCGCCTGCGCTTCACACCTGCACTCGCACTAATCAAAGTGAATACAGGCCTTAAGCCGCCGTAGTGTGGGACGTGTGTGCCCCCCACATGTGTCAACATCAACAACTACATATAAATCTCCAGAACTCTTTCAATCACTTTCACTTTCAAACCACTAGGCCAACCGTGCAGTCAATCATCATCAAGATCTTTTGTTTATACATACAGGAGTCAGACAAGCAGACGGGTCATATGAAGGAAAGTGACTATCCACATTATTGTCGGCCTTTAAGGTATCACTAAACTGTAACTTTAAGGTATAAACTAAAATTACAAAAAAGTAAGTTTTTTCCTGTCAAAGGATGATCTAAATGCCGAAGATTTACTAAAATTATAAATGTATATCACACTAGAAATGGACGTCATCTAAATACATACTTACAAGAGCAGCATTTTGGAAATCGTTTTTCTAAAGCAAGATAAATTTAGAGAAATTTTAGTTAAGTTTGTTAAGGGTATCTGTATCTGTTTGACTTTCACGCATCTGTTTTGTCAACGCCTATGATGGTGAAAAACAGTTATTACTTTTGATATATATTTCAACCAATCGCCGACCACTGCTGAACGTCGACGGCTTGTGCTTGAGACTTATTACTTTTGATACTTGTTACTATTTCGTATTATATCGTATATATATGACTGCCTCGTTGGTCTCGCGGTTGGCGTGTGCGACTGCTGATCATGAGGTCTCGGGTTCGAATCCCGGGTCGGACCAAATGTTTGTATGATCTACAAATATTTGTTTCGGAGTTTGGGTGTTTTCTATGTATTATATGTATGTATTTACAAAAAAAGTATATACGTATTTGTATCAGTTGTCTAGTACCCATAACACAAGCTCTGCTTAGCTTGGTACTAGATGGCGTTGTGTGTTAGATGTCCAAAATATTTTTTATTATTTATTATTATATTAAAACCTCTTTAATTTTTCTCGTAACAATATCTGAATGATTCAATATATTAGATTCTATCGTGGGTCGTGAGGGGTGGTGTCTACAACCTACCCATATATCATTGTTATTGCAGTGAGTATGTGACTTAAGAGGTTCTTGGAATTCGATCTTCTTAGAAAGGGTATAGAATAAGAAATAATAGTAAATAATAAAAATAGTTGTTTCATAGATAAAAAAGCTTTAAGAGTATTTTCTTTTTATATGTTTTTTTCAACCAAATTAGCACCTGGCTCCCGGACTGTGGCATCGTAAAAAAACTATAATATACTTTAAGTATCTACTATTAATACTACTGCGGTTCGTGATTCACAATAAAATATATGGAAAAAATTGATCAGCAAGTAGAAAAAACCAGATGAAATCGTATTCTTTTCTAGGAACAGTTTTTAGTAAAGATATTGAATTGATTTCTAATAAATTTGTATATTATGATAAAATAAACTCAGATGTAGAAAGAATAATGGCGATCTCCCGAACAGAATTGCGTTATCAAATTTCATATCACGACCAAACCGCTGTACCAATTTCAATGAAATTTGGTTTATACATTCTTTGATCCTTGAGGAAGGACATAGACTTTAGCTTTACCGCGATAACTCGGACAAAAATATAGTATATCTATATTTTTCAATATGTTAAAGTTATAATAAAAAAAACCAGGGTAAATGTGGTTAGATATTCTGCTTTACAGACATAATGAACGTAAATCGTGTTAATAATAAACAAAATAAGAAAAGTATTCTTAACGTTATGAATTCATAAAACGCCCCCTCGACAGCGTGATGCTTATTTCTTCCATTTTGAAACATATGGAGTTGTATTATGTACCTTACTGCAAAAATAATGATTCGTTTAAAATTATATGCAAGACGCGTGATAAAGTTCTACAAAGCGGTGTAGTCATAATTAAATATTTAGTTACGACTTATTATTAATTATACTATAGTCCATAAAATATAGCTCGATGTGTCTGTGTAAAGTAAAGAATCTGCTTCTAAAATGGAGCAATTCAGGAGCATATTTGCTGTTGATTAACTAAAATTTTTAAAGGATTACTTAACAAATGGATACACAACCGACAGATTTGTTTACACATGCTATTTTAATCAATGGGAGTATTATTGATGTGATATTAGTTTTTATTTTAGACTTGTTTTAATAACAACGTTTTTTAAAAGTCACTAACTCTCACATTGGGAGTATACATTCGAGTTGAATGGGACTTTATGTACATTAATGAAACGGACACAAAGAACACTCATACTGGGAACAACAATGAGAGGATTTTTCCATGTAGGAATCAAACCCATGACACTCAGGGCAGAAGGAAGCGGCAAGATGATTAGTTAAAAACTACACCAGCCGTGTAGTCAGGGTATGGAAACATGTAACAGAGTAAAGAATAATTTTAACTACGAAAGACTAAAGAGTATAGAAAATTAGTTTTTTAGTTACATAATGATTTTTACGGTTACACAAATATATCCATTTCAAGTTTGTCAATAAAATTAATGTCTGCTTTTATATTAAGTACTTTCGTTATTTGCTGAAGAGATTAATGTAGTGAAGTAAATTTTAATGATATTTTTTATTGCGCATCAGTTCTTAATGGTTTAATATTGATTTTTCAACTTTTGTCTGTTTTTCTTAAATGACTACAAATAGATACGTTCTAAAGCATTATAATGATTTATTTTCCAGATCAATTATTATATTTTTTATAGCACAATACCACCATAGTGAGAGTGGTGGTAGAGTACCATTGCTAAAAGACACTTGTGATCGGGTCGTCCTATTTCGTATTCTGCAGCAGTTCCCCTCATCTGCCGCCAGACGTCACCACTTGCTTGCAGACCACTGACACCTTGACAATGACAAGCGCGTTGCTGCCCATCGAGTTCTTCTTTTAGAATCAGAGGGAGAAATGAGTTTGACCTCTGATCACCTCATTTACTGGTGAAAATCCACAAAAGAATTGCTTAGGACTGGTTTTCTGTGAGGCTCCAATTACTCCGAAGTATGGCACTCTCATAAAATTACAGTTCATACAAGGATATACATACATACAATTTAATATGGAGGTCGACCTCCTTCCTAATCCTAAGTCCAGCAGTGAAGTGTTAAAAGCTGTTGATAATGATGAATAGATCAATAATTTATTACAAATTATCTAATTTTCAAAGCGTTCCTGACTCAATTTAACATTCGTATGTTTACAAGTTATTTAACGTGGTGCGCCTGTTACGTTTCACATCTGTCAAAAGTTGAGACGCGCACCGTCTGTGCGTAAGTAGGAATGAATTTAAGCGCACCCTGTTTTGATTTAAATAGTATAATGTACTATATTATGCTTATGGGTCGGGCATGACTAGTATATTTATTAAGCACACTAACCTACTAGGTAGGGAGTGAAGTGACTTTAAACGCTAATTTAGTGCCCTGAAATATACTGACAACTAGTCAATGTCTACAACGTCACAAACTTTTAGTTTGATTTCTGGTTTTGTTTGGAGAGATTTTGGAACAACAGAATTAGCACCAATGATGAATAATGTAAAATCTGGTCTTGGTTGCCGCGACACAAGCCTCGAGCTTAGTGCGGAAACCGTTGATAAGTTCAAATTGTAATTTGTTTATGTACAAATAAATAAATAAATAAAATATATAAATAAAAGTTCAAACTTTGAATTCAGTTCTCTCTCAGGGTTGCGGAGGTCCGATGCCAGTCACTCCGTGGAAAAACTGATAATAGAGTTAAGCCGGTTGAACTAGTTCCAGACACCAAATAATCTTGGGAATAATAAAGTGTATAAAAAGAGTAGGTACACAATGAAACAATTGCACAGGATGATGTGCCAGTGGTCTCACAACGCGGGATGACAAAGACTAATAGAAAAAGAGTCGGAAAGTGGACACTCGGCGTTACCAGACGCAACAGGGATTAACACTCCGATGATGCTAATAACACTACGTATAATGCACAACAGGCTAGATGACTGTATCGTAAATAAATACCAATGTATCTTTCATTAAAACGAACATTACAAAACATCTCGGAAAATATAATTATTACAGCTTTTCATTTCTATTACAAATTTTAATAAAAAAACATTCAAATATATTGCTCAATTGAGTAGTCTAAAACAGTGACGTCACAAGTTTGTATATAGTACATTGTTAATACAAAGTTCTCGTTTTGACAGATGATAAAAAGTAACTCTTGGCGCTCATAGCCCAGTTGCACTCGGTGATTAGAAACAATCGCCGAGGGTAAGCAACGACGGCGCGGTCCGTACCTAGATGGGTGACCGCTGGTGCCACAAGCGTCTCCGTAATTCGGAGGTCACGTTAAGCAGTCGGTCTCGGTTGTTATCGTAGTAGAGGATAACAGTCGTAAAGCTTAATTGGAGGCTTTAGGGCGGCTTAAAAACATCCAACGGCAAGATTAATTAGCCACAACTTTTGTCTTGCCAGTCCCCAACCCGCACTTGGCCAGCGTGGGGACTTATGGCCTTTACCCTTTCCTGAGAGGAGACCCGAGCCCAGCAGTGAGATATTATGGGTTGTTGATGAAAAAGTAACTAATTTGACTAAGGTGTCATCTACCCTATTGCAGACTTGAGAAAACCTACTTTTGTCGCTTGATTTGTTTGCTCCTGTGCCTATTATACGTGGACTGCAACGAAAACTGGGGGAGAGCCACGCTTCGGCATGCATGGGCAGCTCGACCGGAGTGATTCCACGGCCTCACAGAAAACCGGTGTGAAACAGCGCTTGCGCTGAGTTTCACCGAGTGAGTGAGGATACCGGAGGCCCACGCCCTAACCCCTCACCCTATCCCCCTCCTCCACAGGCGTACGACATAGTATTTGTGACGCCTCTGGTGTTGCGGGTGTCCATGGGCGGCGGTAATCAGCGTCTTACCTTCAGGCGTCATACGTCTGCTCGTTCTTCCCCAATTCCATAAAAAAAAAAGTTTTTCGTCTTAAATATGTTTGGTCTTAAAAATCTTAAAATATGGCAAAATTAATATGTTTTATGTAGGAAAAATGAACAGTAACTTTATACTACACTAAAAATGCGACTTTTTCCGCAGGAATGGTTCCGTACCATATAAATGAGTAGCGTCGTAGCGACGGTGCTTTCATTTATTGTATGTTCATTTTTAGCTGTCGTGAACATTCGTATCGGATTGTGCCTACCTTGTTAAATGCTCTATGAAAATCAATTCACTGATATTGGGGGAATTTTTTTTTTTACTGTCTATACTTAAAAAGGTTTTAGGTTATTGTAAAGGTTTTACATAAACATAAATTAGTTGGTGTAACATGATGTTCAAAATTCTGATTTTCTCTAAAATACAAAGTTGTATCAATTCCTCAACAAACAAACTCTTCAGCTTTATAATAACAGTATCACCATCAGCCTATAGTCCACTGCTGGTCATAGGCCTCTCCAATTGCACGCCACTTGGTTCGATCCTCGGCTTCTCGCATCCAACTCTTGCCAGCCGTCTTGCGCAAATTATCACTCCTCCCGGCCTGTGGACTTCTTACATTACGTTTGGCGAGACGCGGTCCCGACTCAAGAACCCGCTTACTTTAACGGTTATCAGTCCTGCGGCTAATATGGCCAGCCCACTATCACTTCAGCTTGCTACTCTTGTGGGCTACGTCGATGATCTTTGTCGGATCACTTCATTCCTGATAAGATCCCTTAGAGAAACGCCCAGAATAGCCTTCTCCATAGCACGCCGAGCGACTTTGAAGACAAAAGTCTTCAATCAATGCATCCTACCCGTCATG
This sequence comes from Diaphora mendica, assembly GCA_949125395.1. Lineage (NCBI taxonomy): Eukaryota > Metazoa > Arthropoda > Insecta > Lepidoptera > Erebidae > Diaphora > Diaphora mendica. The sequence goes on from OX421315.1 coordinate 27,675,511, forward strand.
ACATATGGTGTCGAGACGTGGACAGCTTGTAAGCTGTCCACGTTTCTGCATTTAGCTGTAGCACAGCTTCATATTAGTATAGATATGTAAATAACTAAAGATATATTAATTTTAGTACATTTCCTTCTCTAAGGTCCATCAGTTTCAGATAGTTATCTACCATATAACACTAGTTAACAGATAAAAGTTGTGGATATATGTATGCCTATCGAAATTATTTGTCTCTTTTCCGGACTAGTATAACTGGTCATAATTCTCAATCAATTATTTTTAAATTTCAGTGTCAATCTTAGCTTTAAAAAGTATAAATTCAACAGAATTCGTTTAAAAAACATGAATAAAACTCATTTAAGCTTTTGTGTGTTCCAAATTTTCTGAATGCCATAAATCCAGTGTCTACCATATTTCATGTTAATTACAACAGCTTTCACACACCGAGATACACAGCCCAACACAACACAGTAAGTATTAGAGTTTGTTTATCTTCGATGTCAAGTCGTAAATCTTCCGTCTCGACTTAGTTTTTGCTTGACTTCGACGAAGGCAGAATGTGGGTAATGTTTTTCGTGTAAATCGTAGAACACATACAGATATTTATTAGCTGTCTTTGTAGGTGATAGGGAGGGATATAAATCAATATGGCGATAATTGTGGACGCATTCTCACCCCTAAATTGTACCTGTATATACCTACATACAACGATACATTTGTTGCTAGAAACGTAATGCTGAAAATGCAGACAGACGCTATTTATGTAACACTCTTCGTTGTGAAAATTTTAAGAAACATTTAATAGCCAATGCCGTGATATATTAGGCAAAAAAAAAAGCTTTTCAACAAATAACAAAAATTACCTTGTATCTGGTAACTAAATTTTAGAAAAGCTAATTAATACATGTATACAATATTTCAAAAGGGATATCTGTGAAAGTGTTGTTTGCCAGGTATGATTACTAAACCTGGTAAAAAAATCTTTTCGTGAACCAACGACTGATAGACGAGAATAGGTGAAGAAAATACATTGCACTGACCCTAAATGAAGCTGGGAAAAGGATAGGGAAATGATGATAAATTGTCTAGACATAACTGACACTTCTTTCATTTAAAGAATTATCTTTCCTGCAAATCAATGACCTTGAAAAGATCAATAATAAACAAATTTTTAAGCACCCACTTACACAGGGGTAGTACCATATTTCCCTTCAATCCATTTGTTGAGAAAAATAAAAATAGATTAGTTAATTATGTCAATTGTTTAACAAAAAAAAAAACATTTTTAGCCGTAACGAAAAGTTTACAGTTTTCCTCTATTTATCAATGGCTAACTGCTGTTAAATTAACTGCAAAAATAGCTCTAAAATGTAAACTACGTGTTCACTCAAATTGTCATTTAGAGTGTGTTTAAAATGCAGTAACAGAATTAGGTTGCATAATTAGTAAGTTAGCTAATCACATTATTATTCGAAAAACTCATTGAATACAAAATACTTCACGTTTCAATTAGTAAGCTACATGTTTCCATATTATCATAAAATTTTCCTTTAGATATGAATCCAATCCTAGATTAAAACCCACAAAGCTAGGAGAATACCTAAACAAACAAGTACAGATACAATGAATGAATAAAATCGTTTGTATCAAGTGGTCAGCTACTCAAACACAATCTGGATAAGATACAGAATTATTGAACACTACTGAGTACGTTTCAATTAGTAGTTAAGGCGATGTGCTACATACTAATATTATAAATTCGAAACTCTGTCTATCTGTTTCTTACGCTTTTACGACTAAACCTCTGCAGATATATCAATGAAATTTAGCATGGAACTACTTTGATTCATAGGAAAGGACTTAGCCGAATCTTTACCGCGATAACTCACATACACGTGGGTAGATCTGCAGGCAAAAGCTATATAATATATCTACTTAGGGTGGGCGCACACCGAACCGATCTTCGACGAGACAACGCTTTTTACGGCAACCTAGTCGAGCACCGACAAACTGTCACGTCGTAGACTGTTTGTCGACTCAGGTGTACGCCCAACCTTAATGTGTATAAAGTAATATAAAAAATCAAAGAGACTAGACATCGAAAGGATACCACACGTTTAGAATCTTTTGTTCTCAGTGTCGTTATATTTTAATTGTAATGAACTATATTTTCTATTCTTTTAGTTTAATTCTACAATTGGGTTGCCAGTAATACAAATGTACTTTGTCAAATTAAAGTAGAATATTCAAATCAGTTCATAAATTACAGAGCCCTAAGTTACCTTAGTACTCCACTGAAGCCGGTGATATCAGCCATTATAGTTTTGGAAGTCTATGTATGTTTGTATGTTCCATCGTAGCACCTAAACTAATAAAACGCTTTTTAAAAATGAAGCGTCAATGGATTCGGAATAATTGCCATAGACTACATACATTTTATCAAAAGTTTTTACGTAGTCGGGCTATAAATAAAAACATCTATCTAAAAGCAAGAAATACATCTTTATTGAGCTTTCCCTTAATAGCATGGTGGGTCATTAGTTATAAATTCAAATATTTACTCGTGAACGGGGGCATTGATACGATTACACAGTTAAATAGTGTGTGACTTGGTAATTTTCTTAGATATCTCATTGTAAGAGATTGCGATTGAACTACAAGATTATAGGAACAGTTATCACAAGTCATTTTAAAACAGTGGTACCAGTGAGTGACGGTGAGTTGTGTTTGTAGTAACCAAATTTAGTTCATCCTCATTGCACTGATGTAACATTTACAGTTCAGTATTTTTTTTAACCTTTATTATTAATAATTTAGTGAAACAATTAGTTTGTCATCAACTCAATTTCATAATATAAGTTCTGCTTTGGTTAGGACTAGACTATCGTGTGTTAAATATGTAGGTACGTATGTTAAAAAGCATCGTAACGCGTTTTCCCGTGTGCTGAGCGTTGTGAGTTCAAATCCCATCTAGGAAAACACTTTTTGTGATCCACAAATTGTTGGTCTGAGTCTGGGTGTTCTTTGTGTCTGTTTCATGTATGTTTGTAAAGACCTTTTTTTTTAAAAAGAAATAAAACAAAGTTTTTGTTGTCAAAATCGGATACCAGTTTAAACTCCATTTCATTTAATTTTACCTCGTTGTTTAAATCTAACATTTTTTTTAATAAGCAGATTTAAAATTTAAGTAATTTGACAAGGTACAAAAATTATTACTATTAGTGTTTTAAGCCGTTTAAAATGCAGGAACAGTGAAAACAAAACTGACTTGGAAAAACCGTGCTTCTCCTTAAAAATGCTATGCATGCATTTTCATATTAAGGAAATGTGTTTATGCTTATTTATTTGTCACAGTATGTTAATTCCAATAAATACCTTAAGGTTAGGCAAAATATGCTTTAAATGTATAAGGGTATTAAACGTTGGCGACTAACCTATCCGCTATTGCTCCTGGGAAATCAAAGCTTCAGTACAATAGCCTCCGTGAGATTATACCTACCGTTTTGACGGTAACCAAGATAATACAAACAAATTCTCTTTAGAATTAAAATTTTAATCTGGGGGCACGGCCGTGCCCCCGCCAAGACGAGCCAAGCGTAGCGCAAGGGCACTACCTACCTTTTCTCGAAGCGTTTCGTCGTTTTTTGAACCCCCATAACTTTGGTTCCCGATATACCAGATCGTTAAAATTTTCAGGATATGATGCTACTAATAGACTAATGAAACGTACAAAGTTTCAATTGCATAGCTCTGATAGTTTAGATTTTATTGATACCAAAAAAACACCGATTTCGTCACTGACACACTGATGATCATCAAAACTGTTAGGGTACTTCCTGAAGTGCTAGAAAGCTGAAATTTGGTATATAAACTAAGTTTAGTACACAAACAACAAAAAAATTCACAAACCTATTATTTTTGCCCCCCAACCCCCAAATTTGTGGGGTGAAGGTTTGTATGAGACTCACAAATGTTTATGCTAGAGGTTTTATTTTTAGTACACGGACTTTTTCGAAAGAAGAAAGAAGATGTACAAGGAATACAGCCCAAAAAAAGAAAAAAAAGGAAACTTACAAAAAGAAATGAAATCCCACCAAAAACATTTTCATGTAAAATGTTGCCAAGACGACTGCATATAGCTTACCCTGTGAAAAAGATATCAGATCTCATGTAGAGCCAAGGTTCTGTATCTACACGCCCTAACTCTACCAACCCTAACTTCATAAACTCCACATCTCAGTAAAAATGTATAGCTTGGCTGTTTCGTTACTTCAAAAACTAAACATTCGTATAACACATTACTTCAGAAACTAGATATTTGCAAACACAAAAGGCGTTCGTTTCCCCTTCGTGACGGTATGGTAGCGAAACGGCGAAGCCATACATTTTTACTGAGATGTAGAGTTTGTGAAGTTAGGGTTGGTAGAGTTAGGGCGTGTAGATACAGAACCTTGGCTATACATGAGATCTGATATCTTTTTCACAGGGTAAGCTATATGCAGTCGTCTTGGCAACATTTTACATGAAAATGTTATTGGTGGGATATATATTTGCTGGAATATTTTGGACAGTATTGTCTGGCATTAGCAATTTTCTTGAAGAGTTCATTATAGATACGTTGAGGTCATTTTTAAAGATATTACCATGGCACCATAGGCATGATCACCTCGCCTGGTCGGAGGATCCTCCCTTTGTGTTGGTGGGACATGACACCTGTCCCCCACATTTGCACAAGAAATTCTGATGTTGCAAGTCTTAAAATCAGTTGGTGTAAACAAATGAAAAAAATGCTTTTCAGCAATGAATAAAATGTGTATTATGTGGGTCGTGGTACCATCACTCAAAGTATGGCTCTCTGTTAGCTAGCTGGACGTATTTTATAGCTCCTCCTCCATTTTTTTAGTGGCTCTAATTGCTTTTAAGGCAAAATAACCAAAACGTAATAAAATGTATTTTATTACGTATTACAACAATACTATGTTTGTAAGACGGTCACAAACACAAAAAGTCTGTCTTCAAAAGAATTTACGACTAATGTTTCAGACAAGTATTAGTGTACGACCATACCATAAAGTAAGAGAATTGACGACAGTTCATAAAAACCATGTAAGTAGTGAATATTAAGTTAGCAGGAGATGTAAACGTGGACAATTGGTAATGAATGTAAAGGTTTTATAGACGATTAAAGTTGGCGTAGCGCTAAAAGAAAGTAACAGTAACAAAGTGATGTCGAATCGTAGTACATTAGAAATTAAGTTGTTTTTAGAAGGAATGGGACTACTCCGCCCACAGGCCCACCACTGCAACTCCTGTACACCAGTATCAACAGCTGTGACCTACGAACACACCGAGTTAAAACACTGTTAGACACGTCTAGAAAGTTAAAAAGAATATATACTATGAATTGTGAATATGTATGTACATACATACAATTGTGAACTGGGGAAACCAGTTTCTTGGGTCTATTGATCGTACGTGACTATCGAACCGCAGGGGAGGATGAACGAATGTCTTCAGTTAACCGTATGCGCTCGGTAAAACCATCGAACGAAATCCTTTTCATGTGAGGCCGTGATATTACTTCGGTCGAACTGGCGTATTCGTGCCAAAGAAAGGATAAAAGACAGTTAAAATTACGCAATTACATCCCGTCTTCAATCTCCAATCAACCAGGGGACTCATAAGGACGATAATGAAGAGTTAGTTGACTTACGATAATGAAGAGCATGACACATATGATATATTATGATATAAGAAGTTTTCAATACACTACAGGAGAGTACACAATAAGGCTGTAGGCCTTGTTGTGATGTCGTATCGCATCACTATTTAGTATGTCAAGTGTAACATCACTAGAGTCTGTCATGGACGTATTTCCGATGTCGAATAGACAGATTGATTCTGGACTGTCTCGGAACATAACAGGGAGAGGCCTGTGTGTAAGAAAGGATTGTTTTGTCTTCTATGCCACGCTGACTAGACGGATAGCGTTTATATCTAGCTATAGTAGTTATCCTTCTCTTTGGAGTGATATTGTCTTATGTAGTTTGCTCTCTTATTACGACACTCATGAGATGAATTAGGGTGACAAAACTCAGCAACAATTAAGGCTGGTTTTAGTGTCACGCCGACCACTCACTGACCGTCAGCGCTGATAGTCAAAATATATGAAATTTTAAGCAGCATTTTTGAATAACGCGTAGCTATCAGCGCGGACGGTGGTCGGCACCGACGGCTCAGTGTCCTTACGCGTCGCGGGGCAGCGCCGCGTAGCGGTCGGCGCTGGCCGATGCTCACGCGCCTCTGTCTTCAGGGATCGTTTAGTGTCGAGCTGATCGTACGCCGTCAGCGTATACAGACATGTCGAATCACGGTTAAAGAATTTTGTTTCGTCAGCTCTTAAAGTGCCATATAACGTTATAAATTCTTCTGCGACTGCTCTCTCCTCAATCAATGGATGAACATGAAATCTTCGTCGGTGTTTTTTCTTTCTTTTTGAAAGGTAGCACGAAGCAGCAATGATAATTGCTCTCCACATTATGCTTCTGTTTACGTCTGTACTCCGCGGGCGATCAGCATAACAGTGAAACGTTTTACGTACACCCTCAGCGCTGACGGACTACGCGCTGACTCGTCTGCGCCGACGGTCAGCGTGACACAAAAACCAGCCTTATAGGTTAAAATTGAGATCATACGATTATTTGTATCATAGAGTACGATGGACCGAAGATTTGAAAAAAGTGGCAAAATAGTTAGCGCTCCTTATGAGAGAGAGACCTTCATTCAGCAGTAGACGGCGATAGGTTGATTATATCTTGAAATTCTTCTGGAAGTAAAATACAATTTTGTTCTAGCTGTTTTATTTAAACAAAGGCTGAAGGTAAGTACAAGTAAATAATTCACAAGAGGCTACCCAAATCAAGTAGCGACACACACAATATCCATTGACACGGACCACAAAATTTAACTATTTATTGTCAGCGATCTGAAACCAATCGGACCTTACAGCTAGTTGGGGCTCACAAGATATTCGGGTGAAAAGGGTCAGGCCTCTATTGACCCTTTATCGTGTGAACTTAACTTTATGCCAAAACAAACGATGTAGAAACTATGTGTATATAACACATTTTATTCTATTCTACCGGGTGGAGTTAAATTTCATGATAGACAATTCGGCTTTACGTTGGGAAAATCGACAACTGATGCGGTTATATCTGTAAGGAAAACTGTCACCGAGTCAAGTTTTCAATACGTTTTAGGCATCTTCTTAGATATATCTGGCGCCTTTGACAATGCGTGGTGGCCCATGCTATTGCTAAAATTAAAATTAAGAGGTTGCTTTAAAAATATTTATTCCCTTATCTCCTCGTACTTCTTACAAGGTACTACTAAATTGAGACTTGGGCATCATTCTGTGTCGAAGGCGCTTACGATGGGGTGTCCTCAAGGGTCAGTCCTAGGACCATACTTGTGGAACATAGGCTTCGACGATTTTCTGGCAATGCCTGTGCCGTCCGGATGTACCCTGAATGCGTACGCGGACGACGGTTTGTTATTGATAGAGTCGGATACTAGAACGGGGCTTGAGAGGCTGGCCAGTGAATGTTTGGACTTAATATCTCGGTGGGGTGGGCGTAATCGGTTGACGTTTGCACCAAACAAAACCTTCCAGCTACTTCTGAAAGGTAACCTCAAATCACCGCCTTGTATTAAATTTGAAAATATTACTATTAAAAATAAAACCTCGGTTTGTTATTTAGGATTGGTTTTAGAAATAAATTTTTCATTTATTGAACATATTAGAACAGTTAATGAAAAGTCTAAAAAGAGTTTCTTTGCACTGACGAGGATATCAACTGCGACATGGGGTCTGTCATATAATACACTAAAGATCATATATGGAGCTACTTATTTGGGTTCTATTTGCTATGGTGCTTCTGTATGGGCAGATAGGGCGACTGTAGGTGCTGTCCGTCGCAAACTGTTACAAGGCCAACGACCTGCATTGATTTTCTTGTGCAAGGCATATAGGACGGTTAGCACTGAGGCTTTGCCGGTGTTGGCAGGTGTTCTTCCGGTCGATCTCGAGGTGCAAAGACGTGCAGCCATGTACTATTCCACACTACAAAACATGGAATGCGATTTTTTGGGCATACGAGACCGCGGTAAAATCATAAGATTGTTTCAACAAAAAACCAATGTCTATAACGACCTCTTGGATGAATGGCAGAAACGATGGGACGAATCATCTAAGGGGCGCCACCTTTACCAGTTCTTTCCATCTGTTCGCGAAAGGTTGTCAAGGACATGGCTCGAGGTAGATCACTGTGTCGCTCAATTTCTTACAGGCCACGGTAACTTTAAGAGCAAACTATACTCATTTAAATTAGTCGATTCACCATTGTGTCAATGCTCAACACCTGATTCTAGCTGTGAACAGTCGGCTCATCATATCCTCTGGGAATGTAGTCTTTGGTACAATGAACGTAACATGATGCTAAATAGCTTACAAATGACGTCTGGGGTAGTATATTATGGGGATCTTGTGTCAACTGCGGTGAATTTCCGTGCGTTTAAGCGATTCTGCCATACATACTATAGAAATCAAATATAGCTCACTTAGGACCCATAATATTTTTATCCGTGGTGCTTCCCGGTTTGAAAAAGGCGTCTGCCTATTTTGACTCCATTTTGTCTCCCGCTTTGCTAAGGAGGGAAGTGGACTTATTATATTTCCAACTCCTCCAGTTTTCTTCTGATTAATTTCGTTGCGGGTTCCAAGACAGTTAAATTTTTCCTGGGACTTCCCGAGTGTCATAACTCGGTGTTTTCGTGGGTCACCGCTGTTGATCCTGGTGTACAGGAGTTACAGTGGTGGGCGTGTGGGCGGGATTAGTCCCATCAAAAAAAAAAAAAAAAAAAAAAAACACATTTTATATATATGTGTATATAACCTCTACCAGTTCTTTCCATCTGTTCGCGAAAGGTTGTCAAGGACATGGCTCGAGGTAGATCACTGTGTCGCTCAATTTCTTACAGGCCACGGTAACTTTAAGAGCAAACTATACTCATTTAAATTAGTCGATTCACCATTTTGTCAATGCTCAACACCTGATTCTAGCTGTGAACAGTCGGCTCATCATATCCTCTGGGAATGTAGTCTTTGGTACAATGAACGGAACATGATGCTAAATAGCTTACAAATGACGTCTGGGGTAGTATATTATGGGGATCTTGTGTCAACTGCGGCGAATTTCCGTGCGTTTAAGCGATTCTGCCATACATACTATAGAAATCAAATATAGCTCACTTAGGACCCATAATATTTTTTATCCGTGGTGCTTCCCGGTTTGAAAAAGGCGTCTGCCTATTTTGACTCCATTTTGTCTCCCGCTTTGCTAAGGAGGGAAGTGGACTTATTATATTTCCAACTCCTCCAGTTTTCTTCTGATTAATTTCGTTGCGGGTTCCAAGACAGTTAAATTTTTCCTGGGACTTCCCGAGTGTCATAACTCGGTGTTTTCGTGGGTCACCGCTGTTGATCCTGGTGTACAGGAGTTACAGTGGTGGGCGTGTGGGCGGGATTAGTCCCATAAAAAAAAAAAAAAAACACATTTTTTATGTACTAGCCTTGAAATAAAATTATTAATACTGTGAATGATATGATTGTGTGTTTTACACTTTAGTTCCTTTCTGCTGATGTTAATTTTTATGCCATAAGACAAAATATTTCAGAATGTCCGATCTTTACCTTAACCCCTTACACAATCGTCAGAAAAAGAAACATAAAAAATGTCCCATATTGGTTTCGGAATAATAGGTACATGTTTCCTGAATCACCTGTAAGGGCCGGTGTTACCTGGTTAAATGTCAAGAAGTTAAATGGTATATAATAATAACTCGACATCCCACACACGGCTGTCCTCAAATTAGGTTGATTAACATGTACAAATATTAGTATTATTACATACTTTTTTTTTTTTTTAAACTTTCGCGTTCCATGATATAACAATAATTATTTTTACGGGAATTAACGCGATCACTTATTAAAAGGTATTACATACCTCTGATTTGCCTGACGTGTCGACCAGGTTGCACCGGCCGTGGTCACAGGCTGACTGGTTCAGCGGCGCACGCCCTCCGTCGTCGAATCCGTGAAGAAGAAGGTTCTTCGTCCACCCGCACATATTCGACAATATTGATAAATTTCTTGGCCGGTGCAACCTGGTCGGAACGTCAGGCAAATCAGAGGTATGTAATACCTTTTAATAAGTGATTGCGTTAATTCCCGTAAAAATAATTATTGTTATAGTATTATTACATATCGTAATCCAGCAATAGGCTGATGATGATTATAACATTTAAGAGATAATTTACACCTTTTCTTTCTTTTTGATCAAAAATACCTTCAAATCTACAGCTTCTTGGGGACACAGCAGTATGTGGTGTTTAGACTAAAAACACTCCAATGACCGGCCTCTGGCGCCCTACTATGGGAGGACGCGAACCATAGAGGACCAGAAAAAAAAGATTGTGGTTATCATACAATATCTTATAAAGTTAATTTTAAGTGCTCCATAACATGAATGAATAAATAAATATACAAGTTAAGATTACTGTATACCGTAGTAGAAATAACGATATATTTTATGTATAGTTTATGACATATATATACATGATTATGTATGTAGTAGTAGATGTAGGTAGTAGAGCCACGCTGATTTCAGCACGAACGGGCCGGCTCGACCGGGGCGGTACTACCCTCGCACAGAAAATCAACGTAAAATGACAGCGTGCTGTCGTGTTTCGTTAGTGAGTGCGAGACCGGAGGCCCAATTAGTCTAGTCAACAAGTTCCAAACTTGTTGACTAGACTAAAAGATGCAGCAGCATCACTAGGCCGCCATGGTGTGGGTCGCCATGCTGCATTGTCTGCATTCGCAGTGAGTATGGTGACCACCACTCTTGGATTCTGCTTATGCTTCCCATCAGGCAGAGTAGAGTCATTTTGGCGGGCCAAACATAAAAAAAAAAAAAAAATATATATATTACTAGATTTATCGCGGCTCCGCATGCGTGTAAATCAGTAATCGCTGTAAAGAATAACCTATGATCTTCCTCAATAAACAAACTAACTCCATGCAAAATTTCATTGAAATTGGTGCAGCAGTAAAGCGTAACAGACAGATAAATAGATAGACAGACCAAATTATAATATTAGTATAAATTAGTAGCATCGACCAGCCAGCAACACTAAAAACATTGTGATTACTTGCAACTTACCCAATATTATTCTGTTGTATATTTTCCACTATAAAAAATAACTGCAGTGTGTTCATAACTTTATTTCCAAGATAACACTATTAACTTCTATGATTAAACTGACTTATAGCGTTATAGCGAAGCTTTATAATTCTACAGGGATCTTAACAATATTAAATATAAAATTTCAAAACTCATTTCATTGACAGAGAAAACTGCAGTTAGACAATTTTATGGTGCGATTACTTAAAACACAGCATCACATGTATTTGCCTCTGTATTGGTTAATATTTAGTATGATTTAGAAAACAAAAACGTTCTGCCGAGTATTAGAACGAGTATTCAATGCGATATTTTATTTTTAGCCGTAGTCCCTAAAGCCCTAAACCAAGTTCAATGAATGAGGTGCCTGTAGGTCCGTCAAAATGACCCGGGCGACAGACTATGAATTTTATCAATAGTTTTTTATGCAGTAAGTTCAAATAATTTAATTATTTTTTCTCATAAATTAAGACATCAAGAAATACTAGAAGTAAAGTTAATATTTATTGTAATATATAACTACACACTCGTGTATATTTTTTAGGAGATGCACAGCATATAAAATTAAGGCATTCTGTAAACAACGATTTCAATAACTTTTGATAGACGCCAGTATATTGCCGTCACCCAGGCTTAATCTAACGGACCATTATATTGAAAGAAAAGATAATAATTACGCCAAATGTATAAATACTTTACTGTATTATTTATTATATACTTATATAAACATAAAAAGTTTCGTATTAAAATTATGCTACGCCATAGTTATTCGTAGCACATAATCTACGCCGTAGCAGTCATGGATTCTACAATATTGTTAAACTAATCTTAAATTTTATTCGTATCTTTTGAGGTATGTGTAGACAAAGGACTAGACGAAACGATAACAAAACGAAAAATTAAGAAGGCACAGAGATAAGCACGACCACATTATGTCATTTAACTTACCGTCATTAAAAGCTTTTCAGGTTGTTTGTTTAGCAATAAGACCATTTGTATATGATTATATATTCATTTGATATACTCTTGTAGGTATTATGTATTAACTAGTGTATGATAAACTTTATATTATTCTATTAGTGCTGAGCTGAGCCCCACGGTGCTACTCGCCGTTATCGTTGTACCCCAATCGCAGGTAACGTCGTGGGGCGAGGCTCGTCTGAAAATAGTAGCTATAAAGATAGAAAGTTACTCCTTACATCATCAACCATCGGATTCAGAGCTTAGCCGGAACGATTAGACAGACAAAAAAATAAATAGATTAGGGTATGAAGCCTTCCTTTCCCACCTATTGTCTGTCTCGACCTTTAACATAAGCAGTCGTGAAAAAAATTAGTTATAAGAATTGCAAAGAACTGAATATGCTAACTTAAAATGGTAATTAAAACCTACTTTGTCATTCATTACAATAATATGTTGGACTTAAACAACTTTTCTATAGATTACTATACTTTAAATATCGAAGAGTATTTTTGACCCCCGACGCAAAAAGAGGGCTGTTATAAGTTTAACGTCGATGACTTTCTGTCTGTCTGTCTGTGTTTCTGCCTGTGGCATCGTAGCTCTCAAACGGATGGACCGATCTCGATCCCTTTTTTTTCATTTGATAGCCAATTTCCTTGCGGAGCTTCTTAGCTATGTTTGGTTAATATCGGTCCAGCAGTGTAAGAGTATAAGCTCTTTTCCAAAATGATGTAAGGCATTTTTGGCGTATGATTCCTCGATAAAGTGCTTGCGTAGGGGTTTTTTTACTTTTATTTTTAATTTTAGCTTGTAGAGTGAATATGCTTTCAAAAAGCTTGTTTCTAAAGCATATATAGAATCCTTTCAAGGTTGCGTTTTTATTACTCACTAGCGACTTGTATTTGAAATTCTGGAATTGACTTTGCTACAATATGCATGTATTACACATACTAACCTTCTTCTTGAATCACGCTATGTATTGCTGAAAACTACATTGAAATCTGGTCAGTAATTCAAAAGATATATGCGAACAGAGAATGAAAGCGACTTATTTTTTTTTAACATATATATATATATATATTTATGTGTGTTCGCGGATAACTTCGTCGTTTCTGAACCGATTTTGATGATTCTTTTTTTAATGGAAAGGAGATATCCCAACAGTGGTACCATACCATAAGGACATTAAGATCTGGTGATGGCATCGAAGAGAAATCGAGTCGAACCTAGAAGTCGGTTTTTGTTAAAATTTTACTTGTACGAGCATACTGTGTAAAGATAACTTCTAAATTTCAACTGTATATATTACAAATCAACGAATTGAGTTTTACACAAGCAGAGAAGAGACAATTTTTTTAATTACATTTGAAAAAGAATGAATAATTAAACAAAAAATACAACACATGCAGGCTGGTTATAAAGAAAAATTTTAACAAAAACAAAAACCGACTTCAAGGTTCGACTCGATTTCTCTTGGATGCCATCATCAGGTCTTAGTATCCTTATCATGGTACCACCGTCGGGACATCTCCTTTCCAACAAAAGAAGAATCATCAAAATCGGTTCATAAACGACGAAGTTATCGGCGAACACACATTAAAAAAAAATATATATATATACGGTCGAATTGAGAAACCTCCTCCTTTTCTTGAAGTCGGTTAAAAAGTATAATTCGAACAAAAAAGCACACGAGCAAAGTTTTATGAAATTCCAAACTTGTTCTATTCAGTTTAAATTTCAAACGTGGAACGCTCTCCAGCAAAATACGAATATCACTGCTTTGTTATCTTTGTTTTTTACTGTGACTAGGTCCGCTTTTAAATTCGATGTTCTTTGAATTTCTGTCAGTAGACTGCATTGCTGAGATATCTTTGCTTGAATAAAATTTATTTTTCATGTGTAAATACATTTACAGCCAGTATTTTTGTAAGTACCAGCCAGTAAATACTTATTTTAGTAACAGATTAAAAATATAGAATATCTACGTCACTATTCATCTTTTTGGTGGGGTATAGTACTCCTAAACCTTCTTTTTAATTAATTTATTATTTTAAAAACAAAAACCCGACTGTTTAAAAGTAATGACTCCCCCACTTTTTTCCCATTTGCAGGCGCCATTTTCAAAACTTATATAGCCGATGTCACTACTGCAATCCTGATAAATTCAACGACACCTCTTAAGTCAAAAACGGTCTAGCCGTTTGGGCTGTAGGACGTGCCAAAGAAATGGACATAGATACTCACATTCATATAAACGCTCGAAAAACATTACCCTTCTTCTGACGTAGTCAGGTAAAAAGAACCTATAGTAGTGGACAACTTTAACTGTTAACGTGATATATGGTAAGAAATACTTATTTATCTGTTCTTAATAATTTCTAGTTGCCCAGTGTAAAAAAAATAAAAATTCCATCTTTGTTTATGGTAGGTACTTACCTACTGACAAATTTATTGGTAAGCTGGAGTCAATACTAATCCCTTGAAAATTCTTATTATATACATTCATATTGCTGTGATTATAGTCGACCATTTATAAAGAGGTCATATTTTATACTGGCTCAAGAATTATAGGTTTTTTACGATATAGGCTTCAGCTTTTTAGCTTTACGATGTTATTTTCAGATTAGATCAACAAACTTATTATACATTCTTATCCATATTTTGTCTATACATACACATCTATACATCCATATAATATAGATACGGGATGTCATAATTTCAATTATTATGAACTTGCCATCTCAAGCATTGAGGCCAGATCAGATTATCATGAGTACAACGAAGGGATAAACCATAAGAGAGAGGTGTTGCATCTTTTGGGGATTGTTTTTGACACAACCTTTGCACACCTTCCTTTTGCTCCATGTATACTACTTTTAAAAATATGTAGGTACAACGTTATTTTCAATGCTCAACGTGGTTAAATTAATAGTACACTTTTCATTTTGATTTTATCTATATTTTATCAACATTTCTTCAAAAGTCTGGGATATATTAAAATAGATATCACTGAGAGTTGTACTAATTTAAATAAAAAAACAAAAATATCCTAAAGTTGAAATTCCACTACCCACCAATTTCTAGTCTATATAATACACAACGTATTATTATAGTTCTTTGAGTATTTGCGTTCTCTCAATAAAGTTGTACAACCTAAACAGTGTTGGGATTCAAGTGGAGCTAGGTTTTGTCTACTTAACTATGTACACTTTACTAGACGATGGTCCAAAATTGCTCAGTGAAAATGTGTACTGAGATTACTTTTTCTGGTTAACCAGGACACAAAACCAAAACATAACCTCCTTATTAAGGAGAGGCCTATATTCAGCAGTGGACTGTTAAAGGCTGCTGATGATGATGTTGATCCATAACACAAGTATTTTATACTTTTGATGAGATGTCAACCAGTTAAATGATATCAGCTATTTCTGTCCTTATTAAGTGTTTAAAGTTTTTAATTTCAAAGTATTCAAATTAATCATAAAAAATATTAAAGTGAGGATGGAATGGAACGTGGAACGTCTTTCGAACCAAAAGTAGTTATGTAGATTGAAATTCACAGTCGTACTACTCGTATTGTGTCACGGCAACATTGCATATTGTGTATACTTATTTTAAGAGAGGTTATTTAAAACGATAACTGAATTAAATTCGATACGATAAAACGATTTAAAAGGATTATTTCCTGTGTCGTAAGGGACTTTAGAAACATAAATGAAACAGACACAAAAACACCTTAGCTAAGATTCACAATTTGTGGATCACATAAAATGTTGTCCCATGTGGGATTTGAAACCATAACACTTGGCGAAGTAGAAAACTGCATGGCGACCTTTCAAACCACTAGGCCATACGTGCAGTCAAAATATTATTAATAATATTAATAAATACTGTTACGAGCCGGGTATTAAATAATTAAAGATAGTTGGTTGATTACCAAAAAAATAACACACTGTTTATTTACAACCCTTTTTACAATAATAATTCGTTATGTCACTTGTTAATCGCACTAGAAGATCGCTTCGATGTTAACTCCGCTGTATCGTGAACAATACTGACTCGTACGGGTAACCCAATCTGCTTATATATGGCTTTGAAACCCCTAGAAAGATCTATAATATTCGATAGAACATTCTACACTAAACAGAAATTACCAGAGTGAGTAATCTAGCGCCATCTAGCGTCGAATATCAGAGTTACTCCACAGTTGCGCGCTACTTGACACTAGATGGCGCCTTCAATTAAATTCTCGCGACTGGTAGATTGTTCTAGACTATTTTTCTTGAAGGCGCAACAATACTATTATTTATGTAGTTTGTGTTCTTAGCATTACACATTTTCGCAACTTAATTTTTCCATATCCGATAGATTTTGTGTTTCTGACAAAAAAAGAAAACCATGTGGTGTCGTGGGAGACCAGATAGGAACGAAGTTCCTTATTATAAAAATATTAATTTCAAGTTCTATTCTAGGTATTAAGAAAATAATTACATACATAACTTTTTTATTAATTTCAAGTTCTATTCGAGGTTTATAGAAAATAATTTCATAAAAAAACACTAATCACTATACATAAAAATCTTACGCTTTTTTTATGTTACAGACGTTTTTTGCCGCCTAGGGTAGGGTACCCCTCCGCAACGCCCCATAAGCAACTTTGTTTAAAAAAAAAACAGAATGCTGTAAAACCATTGCGGTATAAATAAATTTAAGTAGCATAACAAAAGTTGCCTCCTAAAGAATAACATCAAGGAAAATGGTTTTAACAAACTGGAGGTAGTCAAGGGATTTAACCCAATAACAAATAGGGTAAATTTATACCTTTTGAACGATGGTGCAAGGTATATTTAACCCCTGGAGAATGGGTAAATTGTATTGGAATATACTTATTTAAGATAAAATTGTACCTTATCATATCGAGATCTGTTGTTAATTTGTTCATATGCATATATTAATGTATCCGTATTGTTAGGAAGGTTTTAGGGGATAATTTATTGGGAATTCAATACAATGTTTTGGTCTTATTGTTCTATCGTATTCGTGTATTTGAACTTTTGGTACAGGTTAAAGGAACCACACAGTGCTGTATTTGTATTGAATGAGAACTTACACTTTGTTATGAGTAAGTATGTAACACCTTTTTTTAAACAAAAAAAGAAATAATAACAATGATTTTGTAAATAGCGCCCTCTGTGGACTCGTTGTGCAATTAGGCTTTATCAAGTATATTGATTTGATGTTTGATTCGCTGATTGTGCGAGAGAGGGCGTAATTTTTGTGAGTTAAAGTAGATTAATGTGAATTGTGTTTAAAAAGGCTTTGATATGGTTTGATGGTTTGTGAACGTTTATGACAGTGTCACTGAAGTCTGTCATATTGAGATTATAGGTCTAGAATAATCCGGGAGACTGTGTATTTAAAGGAACGTTTTCAGTCTCGAGTCTTTTCTTCTTTGCTTGGAACTCAACAAGTATAGTGTGTCTGACTGTCTGTTAGTTATATTGATTATTAGTGATTTCATCCCGTGTGAAGCGGTGAGTGAGAAAATATTTTTAGATTTTTTTTCATTATCATTTCTGTTCTTCAAGTCATGTTTAGGTGGTCTATTTGTTCATAGGGCTCTAGGATACGGTAGAAGAGTGTTCTCCAGTAAGATGCCACCAAGCGTTGCGGCTCAGGTGAAAGGCAGAGTTACAATTTTTAGTTCAATCTACCTGACCTGCAGGGCGTGGCTCTTTGCACCAGAGAACCTCTGATGTGTCTGATGGCATACGGAGGAAGATGTGACCACCTTTCAAGCCAACTGCCATACAAAGGGAAGTTATATATATATATTATTTAATGTCGTCTTTATAATTAGTCATTAGTAATACAAAAGTAGATCACCCATGCTATCTTGGACTTGGGTGGGGTGCCCGAGGAGCAGGAGGCGTGGTGGAGTGAGATGATGTGAAGATTATCCATTTTTGTTGTTTTTTTTTACATATAAGTGTCACTACCCACTAAGATTTTTAGATAAGAATGTGTAAATTAGAATTAAGAATCTGTAAATTCTATTATATGATGTTTATTGTTTTGAGAAATATACTGTGTTAATGATGATTGTCGTTTCTTTGAAGAGATCCTAGGAGCAGCCACCCACACACACATTTATCTCTTTGATTTTTTTTTTAGTTATTCTCTTTTGTTGATAAATTAAGTATTATTTTAGAAAGGCGCCCTGGGTACTTATGCTCTTATTGACTGACTGGGTCGGCCGGTGAGTAGCACCCCCTGTTCAGGTCTAGGGGACTGCAAGGTCGAACCGCCTCCTAGGTAGGTCTAGGGTTGCGACATGTGATCTGCATGGTTCGAATCCGCCTCCTAGCTGGGCCATGGGTTGCGACTTGCGAACCTCCTGACAGGTTTTGGTGTTACAAGTATGACAATATTTTTTAGTTCGACATTTGAATCAAATAGTTCAAGATGTTTTCGAGATAATAGATATATTTATATCTAAACTATAAGTCAGCCTATTGCAGTTCACCTCTGGATATAGACCGATTGCTGATCGATTTTGGGTTTCTCGCATCCAACTCATGCGCAAGTCGTCCGTCTCTCTAGCCCCTGGGGCCCAAAAGAAGTACATAATAGGTCTTTACCTATGAAATTGCCGTTTTGTATGCAATAAGTGAAAGTACTTATTTTTTCAAACTTTTTTATTTCTGTTATTCGAAGTAATCACCCATGCAATCGACGCATCTTTGCCAACGCATTGGCAGTTTATTGATGCCCTTCTTGTAAAAATCAGCTGGACGGGAGGCAACAAACTCTTCAAAGGCATTTTGTACTGCCTCTCGGGAATTGAATTTTTTACCCACTAAAAAGTTGTCTAAATTTTGGAAAAAGTAATAGTCGGTAGGTGCAAGGTCTGGTGAGTATGGCGTATGAGGGAGAGCTTCCAACTCCAGCTCTTACAGCTTGGAGACTATCTGTTGCGCAGTATGGGGTCGCGCGTTGTCGTGAAGGAGCAGTGGGGACGACCGATTGACCAAAGCTGGTTGCAGATGTGCAAGCTTCTCCATCATTCTCTCCAGTTCTTCACAGTACACATCTGCATTAATGCTTATGCCGTTTTGTAAAAAGCTGTGGTGAATCACACCCGCACTAGACCACCAAACAGTGACCATCACCGTTCTAGGGGTCATTTTTGGTTTAGGGCATTGCTTTGGTGCTGAACCAGGGTCTAACCAACTTGCTGAGCGCTTTCGATTGTCGAACAGAATCCATTTTTCGTCGCACGTAACAATTCGTTTCAAAATTCCTTCATTTCTTTGCCTGTAGAGCAGCGCAAGGCAGGTCTCGACGCGTACGTTGCGCTGGCGATCGTTAAGGTCGTGGGGCACCCATCTATCAAGCTTTTTTACCTTGCCAATTTGTCGCAAATGGATCAATATTGTTTTGATGCTTACATTGAAAGCTGCTGCTAGCTCAGCTGTAGATTGAGTTTCGTCAGCTTCCACAATCGCTTTTAATTCATTATTGTTAACCAAAGTCTCTGGACGACCACGAGCTTCATTTTTCAAGTCAAAATTTCCAGAACGGAACCGGGAAAACCAATAAAGGGTTGTGCGTTCGTTTGTACAGTTCTCTCCGTAAACGTTTTTGATGTTACGTGCCGTTTGTGTCGCGTTGGTGCCACGACGGAACTCATATTCCATAATTACACGAATTTTTAAAGTATCCATTATGACGAAAAATGTTAAAATGTAATGAAAATACAACGCTAATCAAAAAACAAAAGACTGAGTTTGTAAATAGAAAGTCATGGTTTTAAAACAAAATTAACTTGAATTTAGAATACAGAACCATTACAAACTTTTTTTTATTTGAAATGACCAGTACTGAAGAACGGCAATTTCATAGGTAAAGACCTAATATTATTCTATCAGATATTATATGTTAAAAACATATATAATATATGCTCAATAAAGGCTCTAACCTCTCATATATTTTTTACCGAAAGTCCTCTTGACCACATAGAGATATTATAAAGCCCAGCTTTCTGGCAACTACGAGATCAGTATCTTATACAAACATGTTTCAAAAGAAAATTAATCGACCAAAACTCATTCCATAAAACCTATTTTATGTATAATTTTCTCCATACTGAGACTAGCCTATGATGATGACCGTGGCTTACCTTGAAGGCTCATAAAGGTTAAGTGAATAGCACTTTATACGGATCGTTAGGCTTTCAGGGTCTGGGTTAACGACCCATGCCATAGCTACAAGGAAGGCGTGCCTCATGTTTTTGTCTCCTGCGTATGAAGGTTTTTGTGACATGACATGTATGTAAAGATGGACAGGTCTAACTTAACTAGTTATAAAAATGTATCACCATAGAATCTCACCATAGACTACACGGTGGGCCCGCCACTTTCTGCTGCGTCAAGTGTTGTTGGTTCAAATCAATGACACAATATACTAAATAGACTGACCCTCCCCTGGCCCAAACTGTACACCGATAAAAGCTAGAAAAATTCACCTAAATCTAGATGGCGCGCAAAAATAAGGTACTAGAAATAGTTTAACAAACTCTATCACAATTTTATTGATATGCTTCAATTATAGTAATTATTTTATTATTTTTCTAATGCTTGTTTAAAAAAAATATTTTTCAATTGTGTAACTATAAGTTATCACCTATTTGTAGGAGATGTCGTTGCAATCGATTTAAATAAACTTGAATGTAATGACCTATTTACTACGCTAGATGTCACATTTATAAGTTATTGATATGACATATAGAATATTAAATGCTGGATGCGCGATGATAGCGCCACCAAGTGGCTACAATTACGTCGGACTTTGATTTGTCAAATGGTTAGTTGTCTTACGAAGAGTAAGTAAACAAACAAATTATTTCAACGAAACATCGTAAAGGGGCGTCCATTAATTACGTGAGGCATTTTCGAGAATTTTTCGACCTCCCCTCTCGCCTTGGTGAGATATCGTAAGATTTTCCTCAACTCCCTCCCCCGTCCCAAAATCTCACGCGAGATTTTTCAAATTTATGTTTTGGCTGTAAACGTGTTGGATTATTGAACTTGTTCTATTACTTCTATTGAAGACTAGCAAAGCAAAATCGAATGCTACTTCGCTGCTCTGCGGAGTTCGGACGAATACGACAAACACTATTGTGTCAGATTTGGCCATATTTTATTCGGAAATAATTTTTCACCCAATTTTACACAATAATTACGTGATATTTGCCAAGACCCCCCTTAGTGCGATTTGAAAAGATTTAGCTCAATCCCCTCCCCCCTAAAACACCTTACGTAATTAATGGAAGCCCCCTAATTTAAATATATTCTATTCGATCATGTAAATCTATGGTGTAGATAATAATGTTGAGCGATTTTATTTCCTGTCTGATACTCAACGTTAAATATAACAAACTGATTGCCAACGTCCATACCATGTTGAATACACCGGTTCTCGTCCGATCATCGACGTTAAGCAACATCGGGCGTAGTTAGTACTTGGATAGGTGACCGCCTGGGAATACCACGTGATGTTGGGTTTTTGCATTTATTTACAGAAAATATATTGTTTTATAGTATATTTTGTAAAGCTTGATTATTATTAAAATAATTTGAGTATTTTATGCGCATTTTTATTAGTAGGAGCATATCAAATATAATATATATATAAACTTCGTTCCATCCGGGTGTTCCTTGACACCTCTCAAGTTTTTATTATACATATTTTAATTTGTACAACAAGTAATATTAAAATCGCATTAAATCAGTCAGGAGATTAACAAATAAATATTATTTCATATACATACACTTTAAACAGTTTTCTAAAATTTTTTTTATCCTATTATTTAAATTACGGCAAAAACCAAAATCTGATGACAGCATTTTAAAATCTAAAAGAGTTCAGAAGAGGTTTCTAGAGAATTGACATTGATGCAGCTACGAAAATAAAGGTTATGAATTGGACAGAAGACGAAAATAAATTCAGCTTGTCATTATTTCACAAATCTAAAGTGTATTTTTTCTAAGGCGGCAAGGTGTAGTACTTGCCGCTCCAACCACAATCCGAAACTCCGAAAGTGGCTAGCAAAATCCGATTGTTTTGCCCTGATCTATTTAAAAAAAGAATAACAGAAATACGAAATGCATTAATTAAAGATAAAGCTTGTGTGATCACTTTTGATGAAATCGCAATAATGTGTAACTTATAATATTCCATCAGCAGTAAAAGCAGAAACTCTTTTAAAAGCTACTATAAATAAACTATTTGATAATAAGTGGGCTTCTGCTAAAAGCTGTATTTTGCGGTCGGGCTACGAAAAACCAAAATACATGCAAGAAATCAGGGATATCTAGTAACTTTCCCTTTTTCTTTTGTAACGTTTTGTAAAATTATTTGCGTTTTTTGATGTGCCACATTTCAAAAAGTAAAATTTCAAAAGTATTCAAAATCATTTTTCAAACAATATCTATGTTAACGGCAATGAGCAAATTTCGTTTCAAGATGTTACCAAACCATACGAAATAGACAAAACTCAAAACTTGAGTCGATCACTTACAAAATTGACAGATCGGCCCATTGAACAGTAAAAAAAAATGGGATGCCATAGAAACACGCATTGTTTAAAAAAGTAACACATGCATTAAATGCGATAAAGAAGGGCAAAAATTATTTGAAAAATTACACAATGAACAAAAACAAAAACCAACTTCAATGTTCGACTTGATTTCTCTTGGATGCCATTATCAGATCTTAATGTCCTTATCATGGTTCCACCGTTGGGACATCTCCTTTCCATTAAAAAAATTATCATCAAAATCGGTTCATAAACGACGAAGTTATCCGCGAACACACATAAAAAAAAAAACATATATACGGTCGAATTGAGAAACCTCCTCCTTTTTTTGAAGTCGGTTAAAAATTGAATCAGAATGTAATAGAAAATTTGTTTGCGCAATTTCGGCAAAAGGGTGGCTGAAACAAAAATCCAACAGCAAAGTTGCTAAGGGCCATATTTAGGAGTAATTTAGTTAATTTCTTAAAGAGTCCCCATAACAAAAAACTGTGAGGATGAAGATGGTGATTTTATCCAGTTAGCCGTTGGAGAAAGCAAATAATTTTATCCAAAACCATCATTATCACCGAAACACGCAGTAAACAACGAGAAACAATGCACTCATTCATGAGTGACGGCAACTTATTTATTTATTATTTACCGCTGCCCATGGATACCCGCAACACTAGAGGTATCACAAGGCTTTTAAGGAGAAGTATGCTCTTTTCTTGAAGATTGATTGAAGGTCGTATTGGTCCGGGAATACCGCAGTCGACAGTTCATTCCACAGTTTTGTTGTGTAGGGCAGAAATTTTCTCGAAAAGCGCACAGTTGACACCTAAATGATGAGGATGAAACTGCAGTCGCGTAGGATGATGGCGAAAAAGGGAGGCAGGGATCAATTCAATCAATTGCTCGGAGTACTCCCCATTGTAAATACGATAGCAGATGCGTAACGGAGCCACGTCTCTACACAGCGCGTGCAGCGCCAGAGATTCCAGCCGAATTGAAACTTCTTGACAATTGACGATTTGATTCGATTGTATATTAGTATTTCAATCATAGACGAATTGAATTTTGCGTGAAATAAGAAATAGGTACATTTTGTATACTCAGAACAATAAAATTACTTGAGGAACTTGATGAACTTGTAAGAGTTGGTTTGCAGATGTTTATATTTGTGCAAAAAAAAAGCTGGCAGGTGGCTTAGAAACTTCAGTCAACACATGTAAACAATGAAGGCCTTGCAAATACTAAGTAAGTTATTAAAATATTCAAGGAGCTTTTACAAATGCGTGTGAACTTTTCAACACCTACCCACGAAAAAAAATATATTAACTTAATAAAGATTAAGTTTTACTTAAATATTTAAAAAGTGAAGATTATGAGCGTTTACATTATTTTTCTTTCAGTAATCGACATAGATATCATTATTGTGACATAATAAAATATACGTGTCGTTCCAAGATGAATATCTGAGGCCACTTTAAAGCGCCTCAATCGTGTTCAATTCAGTTCTCGTACTGTATTAATCCCAAATAATGTATCTAGGCCTGTTCCTTAACAGTAGGTTGACGACAGTTTCACACACACACTTTCGATAGTTTGCTCGAAAGCTTTTGCCGAATTTAGGTAAACTGAGTGTTGCGACAAGATGGAACGCAGAATTCTCCGGTTAATAACACTTTACGGTACCCGGTGTAGACGGTAGCATTGACCGCCTAGAGTAGGGTGCGCCACAGGAGAGTAGAGAGTATACAGTAGAGAGTGTTGTTGGTTTGAGCCACACACGTTTATCACCTAATGTCTACGGAGGCAGAATGCGCGTTGGCAGGAATATCCATGTGGGATTCGTTCCGCGTAACGCAGGTTCTTTCCGGTCACAGTTGCTTCGGAAATACCTGCACGCGGTTACTAGAAGTGAGTTGAATCCTGCCTGTCCAGTGTATTGAGCCGATTCCCTGTGCCATAACTTGAGCATCGCAGCGTTGGATATAGAATGCAGTTATGGGAGAATATCTCTCGCTGCCAACCATGTTATGCTCCATAGTGGATAGCAACAGAGTTTTATCTTCTGCGAAGATGACATTGCACAGAAAGAGGTGGCGGAAAGGACCAAGGATGAAAATTTCTACTTGGACCTAATTTGCCGCCAGCCGCTGAAACGGACGCAGCAGTGCATTCTAGCAACTCATGCCACCTTCAGTGGTAATTAAGAAAATGTTTAGTTAAAATTACTAATTTAAATTGTAATATTTAACTGCTATTGAGATGTCTTATAAACAGATATTTACAAAGATGTATTTTAACAAGCATATAGAATTTCTCAAACAGTACTATTAATACATTATTTCTTCTTGTTAAACTGCCAAGACTTATTTTCTCCATTTCTATTACAGTAATGTAGTTTTTTTAAATCGTTTAATTTGCCGCCCCCTAAAAGAAGCCACCCTAGGCTTCAGCCTACTGAGCTTTCATCACTGAATAATATAACATATATAATATATGGATTTTTTTCAACAAATTTTGATTATTATAACACAATTAAGTAGCTAGACCTACATACAGAGTTTTATGTGAAAATTTAAAAAGTTTCATACAAAAATTAATAAAAAATATATTCATGTACCGTATTTACTGAGAAGCATTTATTAAGAAGCTGTTTATTTGAAATTATAAACAGACATTTCAAGTTTAT
Organism: Diaphora mendica; assembly: GCA_949125395.1. Taxonomy (NCBI): domain Eukaryota; kingdom Metazoa; phylum Arthropoda; class Insecta; order Lepidoptera; family Erebidae; genus Diaphora; species Diaphora mendica. The sequence continues at coordinate 27,701,045 of OX421315.1, forward strand.
TTATTTGTGTGTATAGATGGCTCTTGGACGATTTAATAAAATATCACATAAATTACTAATGTAATGATGTGGAAAACGACATCTAGTGGGACATTTTGCACTAATACAAAAACAAATAAACTTGACAGTTTACTCTCGGATTCGTATCGGAGTAGAAGCTCAGAAAATATCTTTGAAATTTACAATTTGATACACTTAGTGACATCTAGTGAACATTAAGCTTATTATACATCCGCGTACAACTCTAAGTTCATGCAGTGTAAGTCTATAGTTATATTTCGTCAGTGGTTCAAATGCAACATGGGACAACACTTTGTGTGATTCACAAATTGTTGTTCGGAGTATGTGTGTTCTTTGTGTCCATTTCATGTATGTTTGTAAAGTCCTCCACGATACAGGGGATGTGTATACCTAATGTAGGAGTTGTTTTTTTAAATCTGATAAATAGTTTTAAATAAAAGAATCTGATTATCATGACAATGTTCTTAATAACTTGTCTTAAAACCTCTAAGTTACCCTTGAAGTCAACCTTCTATATTTATAACTTCCTGCATTTAAACCCCTACTCAAGCACTTAATCGAGTAATCATATGCCAATGACATTTTTGGGCACATTCCGTTATTCTTCCCCACTTTCACCCCAATAACTACTAAACTACTTAACCGATTTTCACGAAACATGTCTAAGAACACTTGCACGTAACTCACCTTTCATACAAAAAAAACTAAATTGAAATCGCTTCATCCGTTCGCGAGCTACAGTGCCACAGACAGACAGATAGACACGTCGAACTTATAACACCCCTCTTTTTGCGTCGGGGGTTAAAAAAAGAATCGTAAAATATTGAAATCTCAGAACGCGATGTGTATCAACTCTATTCAATTTCCTGCAGCCCGGTGTTCAACGTAAGAACTATCCTACATGTATTTGAACGTAGGAAAATATTAAAGACTTACGTACCACACGGTATATGATGTTAGTTTCATTATAGTTAATTCGTTGATGAAACAACGTGTTTAGTTTCGGCAAGACACGCAATACACGCTATCTTGATATTAGATTATAATTAAGGAATAAATAATTTTCACATGTGGACAGGCTCGAATACGGGCTCATATAAATTAGATATAGGTATTTAATACTTTTTTAAACGACTGTAAGAGGAGGAGATTCTCAAATCAGCAGCAGCATCACGAGGCCGCCATGGTGTGGGTCGCCATACTGCATTGTCTGCATTCGCAGTGAGTATGGCGACCAATACTCTTGGATTCTGCTTATGCTTTCCATCAGGCAGAGTAGAGTCACTTTGGCGGGCCATACATAAAAAAAAAAAAAAAATGTTTTAAATTTTAATGCTTTTGCAAAATTTTTGTTTTTCGAAAATTACAAGTCTCATTTAAATGTCATAAAGATCTGATAATAATGAGTTGATGAAAAAAAAAACAATAAATCAACGGTGATTGCTGCTATCATACATACTATTTAAAATGTAAATACATAGAATATCCTAAAAATACACATTGTGCAGACATACGCCTCCTTCCAGTCCAGGATAATCAGAAATTAAAAAAGAAAATGCCAGTAACCGTGGTCACGACATACAGTTCGCATCTTTTCCACATTCAGCAAGCCAATAGACACTCGTCTATTACGAGTGCTTTTAGCAAGAGCTTTCTTCCATATGTTTCTGGTGACAACCTAACATTAAAGATCATTTCCTGACCTAATATCCGATTTAAAGCACCAAAATATACATTTTTCATCCTTATCAATGGAATAACAAGGAAAGTATAAACGGGGATACGGGGATAACTCAAAATAATCCAAACAGGTACAAACTACTTTCACTTTTTCAAAGGCTTAACCCAGATGACTTGAAGCTATAGTCGCATAAGCCTAAAACGATGAACAGAAATAAAACGGGAATTTCACAGCAAGCTTTGATTTGCATAAAGGCTATATAGGACACTTTTGACCGGCGTAACGTACTTTTGTTCCTTTGACGTGTCAGCACTCCTAGGGTTATTTGTGAGCCTGTGAACCAGCTATCTACAGAAGAATAATAAAGTGGAAGCTTAAAAACTTCTCTATAGAAATAAATATTTGAAATTATCTGCATACATATTGTTCAGTCCTCTCTCCAATGTAGCGATCACCTTGTGAAATTTGAGATGTCTTAGGACCCATAGTAAGCCATTCAATCGCTAAAACTAGTCACTGGAAAGAGCAATGAACAACGGCAGTGTCACCGTGTTCTTAATCTAAACTAAATTCATCAAGCACTTACAGGAGTTGTGTGGCTTCAGTGTTCTCGGCGTTCCAAGAGATCTCTTGGGTAGTTCTTCTCTGCGTCGTCACACAAACTTGCTCCAAGTGCTGTATATCTTTCAAGGTATTCGAATTACAATAAACTCGTATCAGCTATCACGGATATTCGAATTACAACTCACTCGCTTCAGCTATCGCGGAACGCGCCTACAAACTCGCGAGTCCATGACCTAACACAAAACGGTAAATCACTAAAGAGACCGGGTCGATGGACAATACAATTAGCTTAATATCAATTAATTTTCGGTTCTCAAAACAATCGTCGACCGTTCACAATACGCGTCTTTTTTGTACTTTTAACCTAACCTCAAACGTCAAACACGAAAAAAAATGACAATCGAAAAATGTTGCCATTACAATGACGTTCGAAATCCAACAGTCACCCGCCCGAACAGGTCCGTACCTGTTCCCTAATCTACAGGCAGGCGAGATAACGTTGCTACCGCTCGTTTGATAACTGAGTCCCCAACAAGAACCTCTGCGGACCGGGGGGTCCCATCCTTACCATGGAACAAGTTAACAATGCGCCCCCGGCGCCAACGCAGTGGCGGTAGGTTAGCATCCTTAACCAGCACGAGGTCACCAACATTAGGGGGACTAGTTTTGTCAGTCCACTTAAGGCGCTGTTGCAGAATGTGCAGATACTCTAGAGACCAACGTTTCCAAAAATTCTGTGAAAACTGCTGCAACATCTGATACCGAGACAACCGAAACACACCTTCGTACGGGTGCTCGGGCAGCGCGTTAAGTGGCTGACCAATTAAGAAATGACCTGGAGTCAACGCCTCCAGGTCATTTGGATCCGAGCTGAACGGACACAACGGTCGCGAGTTGAGAACGGCTTCGATCTTACAAAACAACGTCGCGAGTTCCTTAAATGTCAGCGCGTTCTCAAAATACGTGCCTAAATGCGTCTTAGCTGACTTTACTACGGCTTCAAAAATCTCGCCCCAGTGGGGGCAACCTAGTGGACTGAAGGTCCATTGTATACCCCGACGGGAGAGGGCTGTTCCAATTTCCACTTTGTTTTCATTTAAAAACCTAACTACATCTCGCAAGTATCGTTCTGCACCTACGACGTTGGTTCCGTTATCGGAACGAATCAGTGCTGGCAGTCCCCTTCGGGAAACGAATCTGTCCAAGCACGCTATAAAGGCTTCAGTCGTGAGGTCAGCAACAAGCTCGAGATGCACCGCCTTGGTGGATAAACAGACGAACACGCAAAGGTACGCCTTGTACTGTTTCGCGTTCCGCAGCCGCGAGCTTTTTACTAAGAATGGGCCCGCAAAGTCTGTACCAACACCCGCCCATTGCCTAGCCTCATTCACCCGATCAGGGGGCAGATCCCCCATGTGAGGCTGCATCGTGGCAGCCTTGCTCCTATAACAAGGCATGCACCGAAACACGATGTTCTGTATGGTACGACGCCCAGACAAAATCCAAAACTCCCTCTGGAGTGTAGCCAACAAGGCGCTACAACCTGCATGAGCGTTTTTAACCTGCCGATCAGTCACCAACAACTCAACCAACTGCCCTCCCTTGGGGAGCAGTAGGGGGTGACGAGCCGAATACGGCAGATTCGCATTGCGCAATCCTCCTCCTACCCGAAGCAACCCGGCCGAATCTATAAACGGGTTGAGACGCGCGACAGCACGCTTCAATTTGGAACGCCCAGTTCGTAGACTCTCCAATTCTGCTCCAAAGTTCGAAGACTGTACCAACCGGATCACGTTCAGAAGCGACTCATTTCGCTCTGCCGGTGACAGAATTGGGCTCAGCGTTCGCTGTTCGCGTGAAGTGCGACAATTCCGGACAAATCTTCTCATCCAACAATTTACATTGATCAATTTATCAAGAGAGCTATACCGCTCAATCAGGAAACTCGCATCAGTCTCCTGGACCTCCTGGGTCACATACACGGCTGCTCCTATATCACAGTCCACAGACAACTTCGCGTTGTTAAGGGGCCAATCCGATTCCTTCCTTGCAAGCCAAGGGGGGCCCCACCATAACTGATGGTTAACCAACTCAGGAGCCTGGCATCCCCTGGATGCACAATCCGACGGGTTCAATTCTCCTGATACATGTCTCCACAGCCATGAGTCGATCATGCTGCAAGACAAGGGATCCCATGGTCCCTCGTAAGTGCCCCTCCAGTCGCTGCGCTCTACTAGGTGCCGTCCACGGATAGGGGGGGGTGCGGTGATCCAACCGAGGGCGTTCCATGATGGGCGGCGAAAATCGACGAAATGTAGTCATCGGCGGCGAGCGCGATGACACCCGAGGCGGCGTTCTAGTGGTCGTCGGCGAGCGCGATGACACCCGAGGCGGCGTTCTAACTAACCGCTCCGTACTCGAGAGTGCATCCACACACCCGCCCGTGCCAGCTCCAGCTGAGCCACTGGCCTGCCAATAGGTCGGGTAACCGCGCGCGATGTTGGCCTGAACATCGCCCCCAACATCCTCCCTATGAGGGCCCTGGTCCCGTGGACCCAGGTTCCAAGTCCGGCCCTGTGTACGTTACCCCATCTGTCCCTGAGTCCGGCCCTGTCCATCTGCATGATGTTGGCCGGGCCTATTCATGCAGAGCAACTCAAGATGGCGGCCTCCACAAAACTTACACATTGCGGACCGATCGCAATCCCTTGTTAAATGGGGACCCAGACACAAAAAACACCAGCCTCGTTGCTTGGTGATCTGGCGTCGCCCCTGGACTCTCTGGTCCCTAAATCGAAGGCAGGCGGCCACACTATGGCCATCCTGTTTACAATACAGGCAGGCATCCTGTACAGGTGTTGAGGCACCCATGTGTCCATACAACTTCCTTGGTCCTCTCTGCGGTAGTCCCCTCCTCACGGGGCTCCGAGTAGCCTTCTGTGGCTCCTCAGCGGGCTTCACGAACAAACCCATGTTCTCTGCCCTCCGACACTCTTCCTCCAAAAACTCTATGAGCTGAGGAGAGGTGGGCAAGTTGTCTGCACCCTGACCATGATGCTGCTCAAATCTGGTCTGCACATCCACTGGCAGCCGGGACAGTACTATGTATACTAACATGTAAGACCATTCTTCAATTGGCAAGCCTAAATTTTCTAATGCCCTAGTGACACTCAACAACGGGTTCAACACTTCTGCCTGTATGACACAGACCCGAGTCACCGAAGGGATGCTAAACAGCCTCTTGAGCTGAGCATCAACCAGCCTTCTTTTGTTCTGGTAGCGCCTTACCAAAATTTGACGGGCAATCTCATAATTGTCCTCGGTCACCATCAAATGGGCTACCAATTCCCTAGGCTCCCCCTTTAAAGCTGACATCAGTTGTGCCATCTTATAGGCCTTAGGTAAATCCTCCCTTAAGTAGACCAAACTGTCAAATAAATTGATGAATCTGACCCACTCACCGAGCTCTCCATCATAGCTGGGTAATTGTATCTGAGGCAATTTTGATACAACCCCGCGAGAGTGTGGGCCTTCCACAGCTTCCTCATCACAGCCAGTTCTGCGCTGGCGCTTTATTTCTGCTATGCGCTGCTGAATGACATCAACAATTGAGAGGCACTGGTCAACATCAGCCTCCATCGCTGACCTTATCTGATTGCTGACCTTCTCCTCCTCAAGGGCCTTGGTAAGCGCTTCCATTATCACCTCCAGCCGGGCCGGCGCATCCGAAGCTCGAGCCAACAGTGCATCATGTCTATCTGGTCGGCCTGGGAGGCCTTGAACCGATGTAAACCATCTCAATTCTGTGCTAATCTTAGCCCGGTACAATGAGAACGACATAGCGGCAAAACGATACTTACAAGTTACAACATTTTATGTATGTAATAAACTATTTATTTAAACACTGTTAGGAACTTTATATAAAACGCTATTAAGTGCTTGTGCAGTAACTTAATCTCAGATATATATCTACCTACAAGTTTCAATTTATCAATGCCCAATAACTCAAAACAATTAATTTTAACAATAACAATAATAGAATGATATAACAATATTATTCTAGTAATATTGTCTTTGGGCTAGCAAAATCTAATTGTATTAGACTAATATATTGGACCAATTTTATTGTCCCAAACAATTAATATTTAATATTAAGTTTTACAATTCAACCAATAACCAAATGTGTGATTGGGTTAATATATCGGACCAACTGTCCCAACAATCAATATCAAGTATACAGTATAGTTCAAACCAGTAAACAATTAGTAAAATAAGTTTTACATTAATCCAATAATTAAATGTTTGATCTACCTACATTCAATCATTATGCTAATAAATTGTTTTAAATACTATTCTAAATAGCTATATCAGTGGAATCAAAGATATGTGGACAGTGGAACAGTATAATTACCTACCTAACAACGAGATATTACCTTCTGAGTGCACTTCGGAGTGCCCAGAGGTTAACCACGCTTTCTGCTACCAAAATGTTCAGTCCTCTCTACAATGTAGCGATCACCTTGTGAAATTTGAGATGTCTTAGGACCCATAGTAAGCCCTTCAATCGCTAAAACTAGTCACTGGAAAGAGCAATGAACAACGGCAGTGTCACCGTGTTCTTAATCTAAACTAAATTCATCAAGCACTTACAGGAGTTGTGTGGCTTCAGTGTTCTCGGTGTTCCAAGAGATCTCTTGGGTGTTTCTTCTCCGCGTCGTCACACAAACTTGCTCCAAGTGCTGTATATCTTTCAAGGTATTCGAATTACAATAAACTCGTATCAGCTATCACGGATATTCGAATTACAACTCACTCGCTTCAGCTATCGCGGAACGCGCCTACAAACTCGCGAGTCCACGACCTAACACAAAACGGTAAATCACTAAAGAGACCGGGTCGATGGACAATACAATTAGCTTAATATCAATTAATTTTCGGTTCTCAAAACAATCGTCGACCGTTCACAATACGCGTCTTTTTTGTACTTTTAACCTAACCTCAAACGTCAAACACGAAAAAAAATGACAATCGAAAAATGTTGCCATTACAATGACGTTCGAAATCCAACAGTCACCCGCCCGAACAGGTCCGTACCTGTTCCCTAATCTACAGGCAGGCGAGATAACGTTGCTACCGCTCGTTTGATAACTGAGTCCCCAACAAGAACCTCTGCGGACCGGGGGGTCCCATCCAAAAAAAAAAAAAAAAACACATATATCCACCAAGATCTAATGTTATTTTTTTTATGTATGGCCCGCCAAAATGACTCTACTCTGCCTGATGGAAAGCATAAGCAGTATCCGAGAGTGGTGGTCACCATACTCATTGCGAATGCAGACAATGCAGCACCCAATGTGGCGACCCACACCATGGCGGCCTAGTGATGCTTCTGCATCGTTTAGTCTAATCAACAAGTATGGAACTTGTTGACTAGACTATTTGGGCCTCCGGCCTCACACAAATGTTTCTTTTCTATAGGTGTAGAGTAATTTAGGTGTTCATAAGTAATTTATTCAGCAATAAGGTAATAAATTATTGTTGAACTAGCTTTTGCCGTTGTGTCGGTTAACATTTTTGGAGTTCATATTTAGCTTATGAGATTCACAAAAATGTCGTTTTCTATTTTTAAAAGAATTTTCAAAATCGGTTCAGAAAAGATCCCGAGGTTGCCCCAACCTCACAAACCATTTACCTCTTTATAATATTAGTATAAATAAGGGAATGTTGTTATACTGTTAAGCCTAGAAGTAAGTAAAATACTATTCTAGAAGTCATTATGAAATTTTGCGTGCACTTCCACAGGAGTACAAAAAAAGGATAACCAAAAACAGAATGAAAATAAAAAGAAATAAAATATATAGTTTTTAGAAATACATTTACTTTTAGAATGGTTTTGGCAAGTGAAATATCAACCAAATATGCTTTAATATTATATCACTGTGTTTTAATTTTTGTAATAGTGTTTCTTGATATCTGACGACACATCAAAAATAATAAAATCAAAAATAATCAGACGATCTTTCTGAAGCCTATTCGAAATACACATTAAGTATAATTTTATACGATACTCGACGATACACAATATAATTATACACATAAAATATGTTTAAAAATCTGATGAAAACACTAAGACCTCGCAAAGAGCCAATTTCGATTGAAGGACTGTAGTGTAGGAGGCTTACGAACCTTGCTTTTTCGCTCCACGAGTTTTACACAAAGCGATCCATGGGGAGCTCTCACTGCGTTTTTACTTCAAGTCGGTACCGTGACATGTAGTGCTTTAGCATTTACGCGAATCTGTGCTTTAACGTTGATATACGCTTTGAAATAAAATCTCAAAATGTATGTTTTTTTTATAGAATAGGCGGGCAAACAAGCAGACGTATCACCTGATGGTAAGCGATTACCGCCGCCCATGGACACCTGCAACACCAGAGGCGTCACAAGTGCGTTGCCGGCCTTTGGAGGGATGGGGGGGGTAGATAGGGGGAGGGGGTTTGGGGTATGGGCCTCCGATATCCTCTCTGACTCGGTGAAACACAGCACAAGCACTATTTCACACCGGTTTTCTGTAAGGCCGTGGTATCACTCCGGTCGAGCTGGCCGGTTGACTATGTACATATAGTTGACCACTTACGCGTATAAACCGATAAAATAAGAATTCGCAGCATTTTTTTAAACTGATTCCTGAATTAAAAAACAATGCTGCACTCTGTGTATCAAAGCGCGCCAATTCCACATTTGCCACACACACAATTTATTAATTCACAATTTACAAATATAACTGATTGAAATCCGAATAAAATTCAGGTAAAGCATGAAAAAACGGCCTAATGATACAGAAGCATCACTAGGCTGCCACGGTGTGGGTCACCATGCTGCATTGTTGCATTGTCTGCATTCGCAATGAGTATGGTGTCCACCACTCTTGGATTCTGCTTATGCTTTCCATCAGGCAGAGTAAAGTTATTTTGGCAGGGCCATACATAAAAAACAGCATTCGTGCTGTCGAGTTTCTTTGGTGAGTGCGTGACTGGATGACCAATGATGCAGAATCATCTCAATAGGCCGCCATAGCCACTTTGGAAGGCTTTTGCATGAAAGAGAAATTACTCTGTTCCAACCGCCAATATGTGTTGAGGGATTTTATTTGCACAATAATAAACACTGCAGACGCATAGTCAATAAAAAAGTAATCAAATATATTTCTAGAACTAGTTCCAATTTAACCGCCATGATTCCTAAACGTCATGTATCATAAGACGAAGCATCGTTTCTTTGTTAATTTCCCCAGTGGGCTGCCATATATCGGCGATATGGTTTACCGACAATCTCTCAGCCTTTACTTTACTTTGAAACACATCGTTCTTGTTATTTAACTTTGAGTTATGTTTCTAATGTATTAATAACTTCTATTTTCCAGTAATATTTTTTTTCTTTGTGAGAGGTAATTGAAAATCACTGTAATAACATGTGGTTTTTCTGTACAAAGACCAATGTTGTGATTAAAGATAAAGGATATATGAACTACTCGCGTGGTTTCAGATATGTAAGACTAGTTTTGGTAGAAAGGTGTTTCTCGAAGAGGCTCTCAACTGAGGGTTTCCTATCATATCAACAATGGTCAACTGATATTATATTATCATTACCACCAGTCATCACCAATAAAAAGAACATAGGCATGTCCTTAGAAAGTAGTTTTTGTTGCTGAATGTGGGCCTCTGCTTCAAAATGAGATTATAGTGCAATATATTTATATGTGATAGTGATAAAAGGTAGTAGAGTCACGCTGATTTCAGCACGAATGGGCCAGCTCCACCGGGCCGGTACTACCCTCGCACAGAAGATCAACTTAAAATGACAGCGTTCGTGCTGTCGTGTTTCGTTGATGAGTGCGATACCGTAGGCCCAATGTTGCCGAAGCATCACTAGGCCGCCATGGTGTGGGTCACCATACTGCATCGTTGCATTGTCTGCATTCGCAATGTGTATGGTGACCACCACTCTTGGATTCTGCTTATGCTTTCCATCAGGCAGAGTTGAGTCACTTTGACAGGCCCATACATAAAAAAAAACTCGGTGCTCAGACGTGTATATATAGGATTTGTTGTAGGTGTCTTAGTACTGGTTGTGCTACGTAGTTTTGTTACTTACTCGAGTTTTACGATACATAGGGCATGAAAAGAGTTGCTTTCCATAGAATAAATAGTTTTGAAATGTACTGCACTCTTCCTTGTTTGAATCAAACGACCATCTGTGAAATATGTTAAGTCATTAATATAAAATTGAGACAGGACATTACCAAAAATTCTACTTTTAAATTCACAAGTTATTTAAACACCAATTCTAAGGTAGAATGTAAAGAAATTTATTTTATTTTGTTATAAAAACCATATAACAATGGGTTTTTCAAATACAAGAAATATGAATATAAAAATGCTTTCGTTACAGATCTGGATTCCTATTCATTTTGTAACTTGTAAGGTTACGTAAACATAAAGTACTTACACAGTATTTCTCCTTAAATAAATAGCTGTTATTTTATTATTAAAATATAATACTCTTTTGCTGTCGTAGTAAATTTAATTGTTATACCTACATTTATTGGTATGGGTATAAAAATATTTAACAATTTGAATGCTACATATTATTATTACGAATATTTTATACGAGCCTATTGATTTACTTTCTTAATATTTTCGAATTAATAACTATACACATCTGTCACGCGATAATCGGAGCCCAAAGTAGGCAAAACCAGACTACTGATGAATATAGTTATATTTATTTATAAATTATTTATAAACACACATTTATAGATGTATAGTACCCAGACACAGAATAGACTACAGTGCTTATCACCAAACTATGTGATTTGCGGGGATCGAATTCACGACATTTGGTTTAGCAGTCAAGATTACCAAATACTAGAACAATACGCCCATCAAAACTATTAATCATGTAATAATACATCTTTTTTTCATTCAATATATAAGATAGATAGATGGAAAACGGTTTATTTTTACACCGTTTTACATATTTTCGAGAGAGTACATAATATGATCAACATATAATAAAAACCTATGTACATAACCATAATTTATAAAAAAAAAAACAATATTTACACACAAGCGTCAAAAAACTCCACATCTTGGCCTACTGGTAGCATTCCCAAAAGACTGGCAGCATTACCACGTTGAATGGCAATGCTGATTCTCTGTGCTAGAAAAAGGACGGCCTTCTGGTCGCGAGAAGCGTCAATCAGTTGCTTGGCTAGTTGTTTAAACACAGCGCGAGCACTCGGACCCCATGAACCTAGCGTCTCTACCCCAAACGGTTCAAAAATGTAATTACCTATTAAATTTTGGTACTTACGCCGTTTGAGGCTTTCCGCAGAAGTAGCAGCAGCGCCAGCATAACCAGCTGTACTTGGATGATGAGATGGCGCGAGAGTGTCAACGCAAGTTGCGTCCCACACCAAAGGCTTACCCATCTTCCATGGCCGTAACGACATACCATCTGGTCTCTTGCCATCGTCCCGTACCAGACCATTTAGTTCGCGTACAGCTGGAACGCCGGCGGTAACAAGAGCACGACGTATAATACTAACTTTTAAACTTTCGCGTTCCGTGATGTAATAATTACTATTTTTACGGGAATTAACGCGATTACTTATTTCAAGGTATTACATACCTCTGTTTTGCCTGACGTTTCGACCAGGTTGCACTGGCCGTGGTCACAGGCTGACTGGCTCAGCGGCGCACGCCCTCCGTCGTCGAATCTGTGAAGTAGAAGGTTTTTCATCCACCTGCACATTTTTGATATTATTGATATTTTTGTTTCGCCATGTACCGTCACATACATACAAACATACCACCTCGCTTTTCTGCGCAGTCGGATAAACACCAGAATAGGAAAACATCGGTTTGCTTACAATAACCGCGGGTAACGCTGCGGGGTGAAGCTAGTCTAAAAAGTTAAGAAGAAGCTTAAGTTACTCCTTATATCATAACAAACAGACAGACAAAAATTTCAAACTGTTTTTAACCGACCTCAAAAAAGGAGGAGGTCATCAATTCGACTGTTTTTTTTATGTTTGTTACCTCATATATTTCGAGTGGGTGAACCGATTTTAATGATTCTATTTTATTTAAAAGCTGGTGCTTTCCGTGTGGTCCCATTTCAATTTGATCTAGTTCTTGAAGTTTTTTTTTTAATTTGTGTTATATTATATTTATATTATAGTAAATTTTTATGTAAGTATCGTATGTACTTTCATTAGCATTTAGTGAAAAGCTGTTAATTTGAAATTAAAAACTGACACTTGAATGTTATTTATTTATATATCTATATAGCTTGCAACACCCAAGGACATTTATAATAATTAAAGGTTGCTGCACTTTGTCAGATTGTGAGGGCAGTAAGTAATGAATCTTATACCACGCCTACTTAATTACACCACATTCGTCTTCATTAGTTTGTTCGGTTCATTAGTTTTAATACGGTAACTACTGGGGAACTGACTTTGATTTAATGAGAAATTAATTACATCTTCTAATCTTCTTTATTTTTAAAAAGGCAACGCTCTCATTTACAGTGTATACTATGTTACGGGAGACTTTAAAAATATACAAAAAAACGGGCGAAAGCTCGTATTAGGAATAAATATTCTTGCGGTGAACTTCAAAAATATACAAGAAACGGGAAAAAAAATTCACAGACTGACAACAAAAACTTCTGGATCACACGAAGTGTTATCCCGTGTGGGTTTGAACCCATAGTACTCGGGGCAGTATATAGGTCCGTGGCGACCGCTTAAACTACTAGGTAATCCGTGTATCCATTGTACGCCATCCGTTAAGATTTATAGTATAACCAAATTATTCTCTCTCTCAAACAGTTGTAATGTGAAATTGTAAGTAATTTTTTTAAGATATTTTTACACGTCGGACTTTTCAGCCAATAACTTCGGGCATTTCCTAAGACTCAATCAGGGTAGATATGCCGAAACAAACCATAGAGGTATTTTTTAAGTCCGTGAACATTCATCAACATTCCATAACGTCCCACTGCTGGGCTCGGGTCTTCTCTCAGGAGAGGGTTAAGGCCATACGTCCCCACGCTGGCCGAGTGCGGGTTGGGGACTCGCAAGACAACATTGTGGCTACGCAATCTAGCCGTTGGATGTTTTTAAGCCCCCAAAGGCATCCAGCTTCACGTTATCTGCTTTTATCATATGATAACAATCGGGACCGACTGCTTAACGTGACCTCCGAATCACGGAGACGCTCATGGTAACATGCCACTAGCGGTCACCCATCCAGGTACTGACTGTGCCGTCGTTGCTTGCCCTCGGTGATTGTTTCTAATCACCGAGTGCAATTGAGCTATGAGTAAAACTAATTGCTACTGGGCTATGAGCGCCTCCGGCTCGAAGGGCCTTGAACATTGATTAAATAAAAACGACGCAGGTGCAGTATGGGGTCTGGGTTAGCCTTTTGAGCAAGGGCCATAGTTTTGAGTTTGCCTATCATTAGAGACGACATTCAAGCCCTAACCATCGTGTTACCTAACCGGCGTTAGTCAAGATTGACGACACGAAGCGCGATATGTCGTGGACACCACCAGAAGGATTCTAAATATGAACTAATATTAAAAGCTAAATTATATTCATATTTATATACGTACATTATACATGTATGTTTGTTCAATCTGATAAGCAGTTTTAACTCCGAAGAACTTTTACTGATTTATTCATTTTTAGATAGCGTAATTCATTTTCTTTTCAGCTTCATAAAATATGGCAGCACAATTACGTTTTACAGCCTTGTTACAACAACGAGGTTTCCACCGCAGTTTAATAAAAAAGTGATTGTACTAGCGCCAACAATAAAACGAAAATGGCTACCTGAGTGAATGAATAGTAGAGCCCAATGGGAAATCAGGAGGACCAATAAATAGAATGTTTCTTACATGCAAACAAAGAAAGTTATAGGCCATTGTTAGACGTTCATAAAAGTAATTGGATTGTATGTGGCTAATGGTTACTTGTTTGAATGAAAATGGTAAATAAAAATAGCCAAAATCTTGTTACAATATTACACATTTCTATCTAACTTAAAAAAATCTGCCAAGTGCGAGTCGGACTCGCACACGAAGAGTTCCTTACCCTTATCTGAGATTTAATAGCAAGAGTATGTTATCAGGTTTAGTGGTGGAATTTTAAGAGTAAAGTGTAACCGGCTAAAGTTGACCGGTCTGATGACGTAACGGTATTAAACAGGGTCTAGTTAAAAACGGCAAAAAAATCAGGTTTATTGTAAGGGAGCCCGCTTAAATGTTTTTAGTATTTGCTGCTACAGCGGTAAACAGAAATACATCATCTGTGAAAATTTAAACTGTCTAACTATCACGGTTTATGAGATACAGACTAGTGACAGATGGACAGACAGACGAACAGTTAGGTCCAGGCATTGATCAAACAAAAAAATAAAATCGTTGAGCGTAGCGAAAACTGAGTTGACTGGATGGAAACACGGGCCCAACGATTTTATTTTTTTGTTTGAATAATGCCTTAGATTGATGAAGGAGAGGGGTGTGATGACTGGAACCTGGAACATCAATTACAAGTTTTGACCCAAACAAACAAACAATTAAATAAATAAACGCTAAATAAAAGCTAAATAAAAAAAAATGATTTTTTTTTTAAATTTCAACGGTTTTATTGAAAATATTGCACTAAAAGCTAAAAAATAATTCGGTAGGTCCCAGGTTGCAGTCATCACACCCCTCTCCCTCATGAATCTAAGGCATTGATCAAACAAAAAAAAGTCGTTGAGCGTAGCGTAAACTGAGTTGACTGGACGAAAACACAGGCCCACATTTCTTCAACAGTATTCAAGTGTTGATTTTACAGAATTTAAAACACGTTTTCAAAATATATACTTTTTTAGGTATGGTATTTTTAACTGAAAAGCACAAAGGGTGGGAAACAAGCTGTATCTTATTTGAATAAGGCGCGCCATGAAAGCTTGGACGCGCATTGGATAGGACCACACTGTAGTTAATATACAGTAGGTGAAAATACATTCCAAAAAGATTGTGGAATCGGTCACTAATTTAATAAGAAGTAAACTTGTAGATTTAGAAATCAGTTTGATTAGCCTTTTTTATTTGCAGAGTCGAGTGCTACAATGCTGCCTTGTCTTTGTGGTAGCGTGCAGTACGCAGCAGCCTTTCTTCGAGTGTATTCAGGAAGAGAATCGGGGATTGTTATCTGTCCCTACAATAATCAGACTCTTAATATATGTTATGTATACCTATATGTTTACCTGTATGTATTTATGCATAATATGCGTATATATCGAATGTGTATATTAATATATACAATATATTTTACTCTATAAATCAATGTTTATATTAATATTATTACTTTTTATTTATTTCTCGTCTGATTCCTAAGTACGCATGACTGTTCTCTTACGTGTCCTCTATTCACTCAGGGTTTGCGGGAAGAAAACTCAATTTTGGGTTAAGCACGCCTTTGTATATGACACTTCCTTTTACCTTTTGTATTTATGTGCTTAGTGTGTACAATAAAGAATTAATACAAATATATTTTTTTATATAGAAAAGGGAGCAAAACAAGAAGGCATGTGACCATTGTTTAGTGATTCCCTCTACCCATGTACACTTCAAGTATGAACTAAAGCCTTTTAGTTCTTTCCCCAGAATCAGAGGCCGTAGCCTGAACCTTCTATCCAGTAGTTTCAGGTAACGGTAAACTCAAACAGGACCATTTCTACTGAACCATTACTATTCTATGATGAACCTATCTTTTGAAAGACAACTTTCTCACTAGGAATATTTCTGTGTCGCGGAATACTTTACAAGCATATATGAAACGGACATAAAAAACACCCAGACTTAGAACAGCAATTAATGCATCTCACAAGGTGTTGTACCATGTGTGGTTTAAACCTACAAGACTCAAGGCGTGCATATTGGTAACTAGTTGTTGCCTGCGGCTCCGCCCGCGTATATGTCGGTTATCGCAGTAAATACTAGCCTATGTGTTATTCTGATGTATAAGCTATATTACTGTGAAGTTTCATTCAAATCTGTTCAGTAGTTTTTGCGTGAAAGAGTAACAAACATCCATCCATCCATATATCCATCCATTCATCCATACTTTCGCGTTTATAATATTAGTAGGATTATACAACCATCGTTCAGTACTGATACTTCTGTTTAATTTCTTTACACGGAAATCATCAGCGGTTATTATGAAATTCATTTCTCTCTGACCGGCGACCTAGACGTGCCCATGTTTGTACATCTGCAGTTGGAACCGCAAAGCTATAAGTTATAAAAGACCTCGCCTTTTAAGTGTAGTTTAATCGAATGTGTACCGCCTCAAAAGAACATCTGTTACTAAAAGAACTGTGTTCTAATATTAGTGTAGAAATATGAGAATGTAGTCTTATATAATGTTATTTCAACTTAACCAGTTTCAATCATTTCTTCAGTGATGTTTTCTGACACGGCTGACGTTATAAAGTAAGCCCAAACTCCATCTATGACAAAACATAAATATATTTTCTTTCTTATATACACGGGCAGAGCCGTGGGCACAAGCTAGTATAATATACTAGTTTATACCCGCGGCTCTGCCCGTTTGTATGTGGTTTATAGCGGTAAAAAGTAACCTATGTCCCTCCTCAAGAATCAAAGTATCTCCATGTCAAATATATAAATAGTTGAAATCGGTTCAGCGGTTTAGCCATTAAAGCATAATAGACAGGCATACAGAAATACATAATTTATCTTATATATAAAATACCCGTGTCACGATGTTTGTTGCTAAACTCCTCCGAAACGGCCGAATTTTGTGTGCATATCGGTTTCATCATTTATAAGTCATAATACAATAAATGCATTCTCTTTATGAGTACACACTTCGCACTCCACTTTTACTTCCCGTTACGACCACAACGGAATATACTTTTTCACATGCAGATTCTTACATGGATAATAGGCGATTTAGATATTTCCAATCCATATTTATGATTCGACCTTTCGTGGGATTAAAAGGGTATCGAATTAAGCTCCATATCAACCGATGCGAAAAGTATTTTAAGTGTACGATACGACCACGATACGACATGATATCTTTGTAAAAACAAGACACGACCATGTGACAATGTTAATCCTAGAATATCCTAGCAGCAGCAAATTATTTATTTATTTTTATTAATTTAAAAACTTTATGCACTACATTTGTACATCGGCGGACTTAATGCCCAGGGCATTCTCTTCCAGTCAACCTTCGGGTGGTGGAAATTTTTTGTAAGGTAGGTGCACAGAGGTTACATACCTGTAAGACATATACAGTTCACAATATTTTTAAACGTATACATACACACATAGACCTAAATATAACACACATACATATACACATATATACATATATATTAATATATACAAATATAGATTAAAATATACATAAATACTATATTTGTTTATACACTATGAAACTTTGCAACGTGAGGTATGCTATGGATTTGATCGTTCTGCCAGTTCATTTAGAAGGAGTTCGTGTACTTTCTTTTTGAAAGTAAATCGTTTGGTGGACATCGGAGTTATTGAGAAGTCGGTCAAGCTTATTGAGGAGGTCCGCATTCAGGTCGAAGTAACACACATCACCGTAGTCGATTGTAGGAATTATTAAGGACTGCATGAGTGTGATTTTAGGTTTAGGAGGCAGGAAGTTTTTGAGACGGTATAATGTTCGCAGGTTTCCAGTTACTTTCTGGTAGTAGTACTAGTAACTTGAGCTCGCCAATCAAGAGTTGAGTCGATAAGTAAACCAAGGTCTTCTACTACCGGGCTATATGGAATAACTAATTCATTGAAGACAATTGGTGGGATCGAGGCGGTATCCAATCTGCTCATTAAACGTTTGCTACATACTATGATTGCCTGGCATTTAGTCGGATTAACGGAACGGAACGGAAATTAGCGTCTGGTTAGAAGAAATTTTGACTATGAAAATGTCAATAAACGAAATAAGTGTTGTCCAATATACTTAGTTTTAAAACATTTTATTTTTGAAAAAAGATACAGAAGTAGAAAGTATTTTTCTTCTTTTGCACAAATAAACAGTATTGCCTTATTTTTTATGATTTCGGTCACAGCGTCCAGTTTTTAGTAGATAATAGTGTCTATGACATATTAAATATATTACATACTTTACTCTGTGTTTTGTTTTGTTGCACAAACCATGTCACTATTATTCTATGCTAGTTGTAACCAAAAATCGTAGGGTATAAATGTACGTGTGTGTAAATTTTCACAGTAAACGCACGTGCCACGAATATTAGAAGTGAGTTTTCGCATAACTCGCGAATATTTATTTCTGTTTTACGTTTTAAACTTACAGCTCAATTGATTCCTTTTACGAGCCTTAATTTCATGTGTACTGAAAAGTTGGTTTCGAAGTTATGCGAAAAGGGGCTTTGGTGGAGATTATTTAGGATTCGAATATACATATAAAATATTTGTTATTGTACACATGTCAACCTATCGCCGTCTCCATTCCAGCATATTTCTGCTCCAGCGACCATGGATTCGTCTGGAGACATGACCAGCCCATTTCCACTTCAGTGTACCTATTCTCTGTGCGATGTCGGTTAAAATGTAAAAAATTAAATGTTTATAACTTCTTACGTAATTATTTTCTTTTACATTCGCGTCTTTCTCACCGAAGGGGATGTATAAAATACTAGTTATCCAATAAGAAAACTGCACCAATGTATATAACTAAACTACTGCAGTCTACGTCCTCGCCACTGAATGACTAAATATTTCGTTTCTCAGTGAGATCTCACCCACACTTTCTTCGTAATAACCTTCAGTGATGAGTAAGGGTCGCCTTCGGAGCGCGACATGTAAATCTCTTTATCAAGCAACTGACACTCCATTTCAGTGAAATTTATTGCTGGAGTAAGTCAGCGGGCACTTGACATAAGTATACTTAATTGTACCTATTTTGATAGTTAAGTAGCGGTAAGATTTATTTATTGCAATATCGGCCTTGTGTGACTCAAGTGGAGTAAATTTATCTATAAGATGTTTTTGTTACATTTTAGTTATACCTAGACAAATAAATAAAATTAAAGTGTAAACTTGTAATTTCAAATTGACAGCTTTTCACTAAATACGCGTAAAAGTATTATATGCACGTTACTTCCATCACAACATTTTTTATGTCTGCCTGTTTGTTGCGGCTAATCTCTGAAACGGCTGGACCGATTTAATAAGCAGTAACTTATGCTAATTTTTTTTTACCAGCTTCGCCTCATGGCATTGCCCACGGTTGTTTAAAGTCACTGATTAGGATCATATTTCTTTTATTATATTGTTTCTTATAGGTAAAGTTATTTAATGTACTGTCACTATTAATATCGTCATGTGTATGTTACCGGCAATCTATATAACCTAGATATTCTATATAATACGTAGGCAATGTATGAAATATTTTAAATATTATTTTGTAACATATACTTTACATAGGATGAAAATCAGCTATCCTCTGTTGTTGTTGGTTCGTTTGGATTAGTTGAGTGTATTATTCCTGAGCTGTTCCCGTAGATAGCACTATACCGTCTGCGCATTGTATTGAATAGATATAGTATATAAAAAAAAGAAATATCATACATTACCTATACTTTTTAGGTATTGTGTCCATTGCCTAAGTATTGTATAGAATATCGGATTATACATATTACCGGTAACATAATATACCTATTTTCTTAAAATTAGATATTGTATTATTATGTAGGTAAGTATATACATACAATCTACTTCCAGATTGCTATTAGCATTATGAGTCTATTATATCTAACATACGTTAACACTCACAGTTTTATACCCGAAGCAGTAAACAGAGGCGCTTTAGACACCCAAAATTTAAGATAGACTATAATTTAAGATCTTTCAGAAAGTACCACATAGTCTAAGCTCTTTTTATAGAAACACATTTATATATTTCTGAAGACAAAGTATTTATATTAAAGTTAACATAATGAAAAATAGAAATATATTATCCTTCTGTCTATGTAGATACAACGTTTTCCTTTTACCCAACTACAGCGAAGCATATTTATACGCGTATTTGTTAGTATGTTAAACCTCAGCGCTTAAAAGACTGTAGCAATTTTAATGAATGAGGCGTCAATTAATTTGTAATAATGGACCGGACATAGGCTATATAAATATTAACAAAAGTTTTGAATTAGTCCGGTTATAGTTTTTAAAATCCCATATCCTTAAAGTGAAATCAAATTTACATGTTGAATAAATAAATAATAATAAATAAATATTTCGGACATCTAACACACAACGCCGTCTAGTCCCAAGCTAAGCAGAGCTTGTGTTATGGGTACTAGACAACTGATACAAATACATATATACTTTTTTTTTGTAAATACATACATATTATACATAGAAAACACCCAAACTCCGAAACAAATATTTGTAGATCATACAAACATTTAGTCCGACCCGGGAATCGAACCCGAGACCTCATGATCAGCAGTCGCACACGCCAACCGCGAGACCAACGAGGCAGTCACCATCGGTTCAATAGCAACGGTGTTTACCGGTTACATCGTATTCAGTTTATCGAATTTTTGTTATATACCGAGCTCTCGTGAACAAAGGGCTATCATTACATTGTCTCTGTACCTCATTAGCATATAAACTCAACCAAAGCTTTGCACATTCAAGGCATCCCTCTTTGTGTTTTATTTTTGTTTACAAATTACGCAATATATCGCAGCTTGTGCAGTTTAATGCTGCTTAAATTTAAAAGAGGAAAAATAAAACAGTGTGGCATCTGTATACATAAACATTGTTGACAATATTTTAGATGGTGACCGCACCTGTTTACTCAATTGTGGTAAAATAAGCGTGGTAAAGTATTTATGGTTTATTACGCTTAGTATTTATCTAGACTTAAAGTAAATAAGAATAAAAATGATGACAGATTTTAACACTTAAATATATAGCGGAAAGGAACAGACCGGGCTCTGTGGTGTTGCTTGGGAGAGGCATATATCCAGCAGTGGACTGCAACGGGCTGATGATGATGATGATGAAATATATAGCGATTTGAAATTGAGGAAAGATTAATAATACGAATAAATACCTTTATTAGTCGGGATATTTTTTAAAGTAACTATAGAGAATCGCGATATGTTATCTCCTATTATTAAATCTACTGGGCATAAATAGTTTAATAAATGAAAAAAAAGTCAATATTGGTCGATTTTGAGTTAACTACTCAATTCATATAATATAAATATATAAATAAACAAACATCACGTAAATCATCAAAGTTTTGATCTTGTCAGTAATCTAAGCATTTTTTCCTATTGTGTTGCTAAATATATGCTATTAAATAATGCAGCAATAGCCTACACAAATGTTACGGAATTGAACCGACTTGAATAACTTGGTGTGCATGTATTACAAATCTATGTATATGGCTACCCCCACAGATTCTAATGCGATAAATAAGATAAATATTGCATCTATAATAGAACCTGGTGGGTCGGATTGTCCATAGTATAACCTAATTCAATTTATATCTCAAAACGCAAGGACTTTAAAATAAGTCATACCAATGTACATTGTTTATATTTAATCTCGATGCCTTTCAATTTAATTCACACAACAACAATGTGTATAATCGAAACTCAATATTTAAACTCAATAAAAAGGGTATTGATATAACGTAATAGAATGGAAGCCTTCGAAATACTTGAAGAGCAAATATTATTGTTAGCAAGTCAGTGCAAGCGTTCAGTTCAGTACTACCCAGACGAATTGTTTGCACGATTACCTCTACTGAACGCCAACCTTATATTTAGGGTTGGTACTCACAAGAATTAAAACTATATTGTTATATTCATATTGTCATATATGCACATTGTTTTTTAGCCGCAGTTATTAGAACATATATAGTAAGTTGTTATCAACAAAAGTTTTTATTGGCAAGCATTTTTCAAATGTATTGTTAATTAAAATAATACTGATATGATACGCTCTCATTTCATTTTGTCATTTGATATATTATTCATAAAAAGTTAAAAATCAAGAGTAATTTTATTCAGAACTTTAAGTAAAATTCTATGAAATTTTAATTTTCCTAATCGTTTCACTCCATAATTTCAGCGGATATATAATTTCACTCCATAATTTCAACGGATTCCTAAGTACTACTTTGTAATTATATTACCAACTTCAGTAGCAACCCTAAAATGTTATTGTTTTTAGGGCTGACGCAAAACGATATCATAAAACAATTTATAGCTTTGATCTTAAATTGTTTTGCACGATTCCTCGATGGGTAATACTTATAGCGAGACTTCGTCTTTGATTAGACTGAACCGCATTTATTGAATCACTTCACTCTTACTCACTCACAGGTTTTAAGGAATATATTTACTTCAAAAGGTAGATTTCGAAATTCAAATAAACATAGTTGATTACTTCTATTAATGAAAGTAGTTTCAATTAACCAAAACCAAACCAAAAACTGACGTTATAACCATATCGTCCTATTGTACCTGTATTAATGAAACGTAGGTGCTTGAGGTCGATTTGACGTTTTAATTGATGACTTTTGATCATGTTGATAGATGTATTGATAACTGCTAATTAAGGATGCATTATATCATTAGAGTTATTAATTTTAGACCGTTAACCGATCTACTACTCTCAAAAGAAGTATTGAATCACGTTCACCGTTCACTTGAACCCTGAAAACGTTAAATTCTTTTTTTTTTTTTGATATGAATAGATACAAATTTTACTAGGTAAAGAGCCCTCCTTTTTTTCGAAAATCTATTTGCTTGTCTTTGCTTATCTACTCAACGAAAGGATCACTATGGAGAATACCTATAGTACTTACGATTGAGATATTAAAATCGATAAAAGCGATAATATAAGATTAGGTATATTAAGGATAACTTATGACTAACAATATCAAAAATTCATATCACAAGAAATTCAATATTGTCTTAATTCGAAACAGCTAAAAGATTGCTTTCCAAAAGAACTTTAAGGTACATAAACGAGAACCAATCAAACACATTCTCTAAATACTTCAAGAAAAAGATCTTCATTATTTCTTCAGTCAGGTAAGCTTCGGAAGTTCGAGAAAATACAAAACACTCGGAGTCCCAAACAAATACAATTAACAAGGACTACATCCGAAGGAGCCCTTTATTTCGGAGGATACTTACACTAATTCGTGTACATTTCTTTAGCTTCCTGCTTATTTAGCCGTCAGAAGTTGATAAAATCATTCGGGAAATTCAAGTAACAAAAAACTAAACAGGAAAATACTCTAAACAGGAATCAACTAGTTGAGTAGGCACGTTCAAATTATATAAAAAACAAATTGGTTCGATGTTAGTTAGGTGAGGCCTGTCCGTTAGGTCAGTTCATGAATGGATTACTTCTTGATATATTTATAACCTTCCATGCTTCGGAGAACACGTTAAGCCATCGGTCCCTATATCCAAATCATATCCATATCGTATATTGCCATACGAATTTCCCAAGCAACTGCTATAGGTACTTGGAGCACTAGAAAGTCTGACAAAAGTACTCGGGTATCCTTTGGCCTGCATGAAAAATCACGTTATCAGTAAAAATAAATATACACTTTCAATACAATAATCACAGTACTTAATTTTTTTGAGATACCAAAATATAAAACAAAGCAAATGAAATGATTACATAACTCCAGCTCTATAATAGTCAAGAGATAATTAAGACCCAACATCGTTGTTCGTATCACAGTAGTTATAGAACGTAAACAAGGTTCTGCTATTAGTACCAACAACATGGTATTACTCGTATATACATATATTATGTAGGCTTGTGTAGGTACATTGAAGTAAAGTTAGCACCGTACAAAGATACAGCTTGTGACGGTAAACATATCGGTGGCCTCGTGAAACTTGCTTGTTTATTTTGGCGATCAACAACCCTGCAGGTTGATGGAAATAGGGTTGGCTCTTGTAAACTTGATTAACATGTTATATTGAAGTTTATTTGAAGGGTTCCGAAATTAACAGATTGGTATCTGAAATTGTTGTTCTTATGAGTATGTGCTTTTGTAACATTTATGTCCTTTAAAGGATAAATATATTTTGGACTGTAAACATATAAAGAAATTAAATTTTGGGTAATTACAGATTAATTAATTTGATTAATTGGTTATTGTTAATAATAACTTAATTTGTCTCGACTCTCAAAATTATGTTCAGTTCATGAAATACACTCCGTCTATTTTACGTGCAGTAAGTTTTTATGTTTAAAATAAAATGAAATCTCATTTTGTGAATTAAGTACTAAATCTGTCTTTATAGATATTAATCATATTTTAATAATAAATTTGGAATGCTGTACCAATCATAACAAAGTTATAACTCTCACCATAATGATAAGGAATTCATGAGCCATCTACTTTTATTTTATTACCCGAACAAAATCAGACAGTCATAACTTCTAGTGACAACCCTAAATAAGAATGGTGTACCAGGGCTACCACCTACATGCCCGATTTTGACATAAAATTTTGGTATGTGTTTTTTATTCTATTTTTCTTTCACGCCCCAATAGTATTTGGACAATAGATGCTTGAACGGTGGAGGTATTGACTCTGTAGGCGAATGTTATTTTTATTTTATATTTAGGTATGAGGTGATAAAAGCCTGCGCTTTCATTCTTCACCGAAGCGGCGACGAGTTGAAAGGATCGTGTTAGCTAAGTTATGGATTTTTATATTTGTTCGATGTCTAATGGAAAGTTTGGTTAGGTATTTTATATGTGTAAACTAGTAAAACATTGAAGTATTCGTGTTAGAAGACTGGAGGAAAATATTTGCAAGTAATATGTTGCTTAAATAAAGATGAAAAGAAATAATAATTGTTAAACACGTATTGACGTATGTGCAAATTACTAGTTAAAATAGAGAACTTACAGGAGATACGTGCTTAGATAGGGAGCAATGATGAATACTTCATATCTAAGCTGATACACGAGTCGAGTATACCTTGCTGATAGAGCATACCTTCATATTCGTCAGAAAATTTCACGTAAGTGTTGCAAAGATGCAAAAATGGGATATAGTGTAATTTTTCATCCAAAATAAAATACGATGCGAGATGACTAAATCTATATATAATAATAAATATACGATATATATTTATTTAGAAATATATAATATGTTTATCAGCTATTCGGTTACCATAGCACATGGACACATACTTTGGGACTAGACGACCGTGTGTGGATTGTGTAAGATCATTATTATCACAGCTATAATAATCACAAATTTTAACAAAAAAAAACCGACATCAATCTGGACCACATTTAAATGGGACCACACGGAAAGCACCAGCATTCAAATAAAAAAAGAATCATCAAAATCGGTTCACCCAGTCGAAAGTTATGAGGTAACAAACATAAAAAAATATATATACAGTCGAATAGAGAACCTCCTCCTTTTTTGAAGACGATTAAAAATAACGTAAAGTTACAGAAATCAGTTCGGTTATTTCAAAAGCAGGACTTCTATTCTAACAAATATTGCTTCTACTTCTAATAACTGTTAACTACCTGTTTTTTTAACACTTCTTAGACTAACAATTCTTTCCCGTGAGCTTTCCTCACTGTCTTTTTCAACGAAACTCTTTACTAACCAATTACATTCCTTTCCAAAATTTCTCATTAAGCTAGAGAATTGATAAATTATTATTACCCAATTTATTTATTTATTAACTCAATTGCTCATCCTTTCGAAATATTATGAATCTTTCTAAAATTTAATATTTCAGTCAAAGTTCTCTCAAATGCCTCTCAAAATTAATTTGCGACGGCAAATATTAATTATACAACCCATCTTTATTTCCTATCACGTCGTCTCTATCACTGCAATGTAAATCTAACTGCCGAGGTAGCTCTGAAATTGGATTTAGAAATGGGAATCGAATGGCGAACCTCGTTTCGACTCTGACAATGATAGAGAGAGTCTGTTGAGTTATACCACCTCGATTGTAGGACGGGAGTTTTGATTTGATTTGCTTTGATTGTAGATAAATCGGAGAGGTATATGTATATTAATATCCGAGTTAGTATTAGTACTAGCTGCGGTATTAAAATGAAACTTCTAAAAAAATTTTTAAATCTACTTTCCTACGACATTACTTAGACAGTATCATAAACTTTTTTTTTTTTTTTTTTTTCTTTTTTTTTTTTTTTAAAAGGCAACTCCCGCACTAGGAATAAATCCTGTGTCGCGGGGACTTTACAAGCATACATGAAGCGGACACAAAGAACACCCAGATTCAGAACAACGTGTTGTTGTGGATCACACAAAGTGTTGTCCTACGTGGGATTTGAACCCACGACACTTGGCGAAGTAGGAAACGGCGTGGTGACTGTTAAACCACTAGGCCAAACGTGCAGTCAAACTTCTAGATCAACACTTCTACACTATTATATAAAGAGGTAAAGTTAGTGAGTTTGTGACGTTTTGACGTTGTACGGGGTAATCTCTGGATCTACTGAACCGATTTTGAAAATTCTTTTACCAATAAAAGGCTACGCTATTTGAGAGTGGCATAGGCTATATAATAACCCGAAAAGTGGAAAGAATTTTTCGTGGTAGCTGAATTTACAAAGTAAGTCGGAGAAAAAAATATTTACCGCCCAACGAAGTGGGCACGGGTCAGCTAGTATTAATAATACATTGGATCGCGCAATAGAGACACGCCCTCTTTATCTATACAGTAGTTTTTATTCATCACTATTATTCACTTGTGCCAACCGAATTAAGTATTGAATAAAAATTTAACTATCTCATTAAAATAAATCATCACTCCACCTGACCTGTGGGACTATTTTGCGAGAAGTCGAGAATCGAATCAAGTGGCGTGTAATAAAAGAGGCCTACGTATGTCCAGAAGTAGACTAAAATACATTATTTTTGTCTTTTGATGTTAATGTAAAAAAACCGGTCAAGTGCGAGTCGGACTCGCGCACCGAGGGTTCCGTACAAACCTGTAGGTATATAAGTAAAAGTTTTCAGAATTTTTCTGTTACCTGTGCTGTTAAGATATTGCTTCTTACCAAATTTCAATTTTCTATGTCAACAGGAAGCAGCTTTTAGGTTGTGATTCCCTTGCGAGCAGTCGCAAGTTTCAAAATATGCGGTATAAATGGTTGTACCTTTTGTGCGTTTTCGCGTTGACTTATTTTTTTTTTCAAAGTTTATACGCAATTAGACCTAATTTTGATATACATTTCATCTTGATACCACTGCGCGTTCATGAGGCAAAGGGTAATATATAGTTATATAATTATTAAAGAAAACGTGTGATATAACTAAAAAATTAAGATTTTCAAATTTTTTCCTTTATTTGTGCTATAAAACGTTGCTTCATGCCAAATTTCAAGATTCTAGGACGGCTGGATGGAGTAGTTGCCAGTTTCCAAATATAGGGCTTAAATTGCTGTTTCTTGAGATTGCGTTAATATAGAAATTTGCTTTTGTAACAGCTTAAAGGTATTATAGACCTGAGTATTTGATATGAATTTCAATTTAAAACCTCTACGAGTTCATGAGGAAAAGGGTAGTACTTAAGTTTAATTTTTTTAAATATTTTTGTTATATGATGTAACTAAAAAAAATATGCTTTTCGCAATTTTTCCTTTATCTGTGCTATAAGACGTTGCTTTGTACCAAATTTCAATATTCTGAGTTCACGGGAAGTACCCTCTAGGTTTTGATTCCCTTGGGAGTGTTGAAAATTTGCATCATAAACGACTTACTAGACTAGGTTACTAAAAATTTATACTTTTCGCAATTTTTCCTTTATGAGTACTATAAGGTACTTCGTACCAAATTTCAAGAAGATGACTTCACGGGAAGTACCCTGTAGGTTTCGATTCCCTTGTGAATGTCGCAAATTTGCAACCTAAACGGCTGTATCTTTTGATTGCGTTGGCTTAGAAGTTTGATTTTTCACAGCTCTAAGGGGCTGATAAGGGGCTCTATATGAAATACTCAGGTCCACTGACCTGAGTATTTCATATGAATTTCAGCTTGATACCTTCACGCGTTCCTGAAAAAAAGGGTTTTGAAAGACAGACAGACGGACAACAAAGTGATCCTATAAGGGTTCCGTTTTTTCCTTTTGAGGTACGGAACCCTAAAAATAAGCAATGTAAAACTATATCCCACCTCCCGTACTATTATACAATATAGAATCATCAATGCAGATAAGGGCGAAGCCACGATTCACCTGCACATAGAATATCAGTCCGCTGCAAAACTGTTTACCATCCGTAACCTGCTTGAAATGGCTCTCTGACACGCTATTTTTATCACTTTAATAAAAGCCACATGATTACATTTCAATGCTTTGTAAGGAACAAGAAAGGTTTTTAAATTATTATACGACTATGTAAAAACTTTTGATAAAATTATATTAACTTGGGCATTATTACGAATCTAATGACACCACATACATTAAAATTGGTTCAGTAGTTTAGACGCTACGGTGGAACATACAAACAAACATAGATTGCGAAAAATATGGACTTTTAAAAATAAAACAAGAACTCTCCTTCGGTAGTGTTAATTATTATTCAACGTTTTTTTTTAAATATACAGCAGCTACAATAGTATATAACCTAAATTTAACGGTTAAACGTTTAAACATTGGTATAGGTTGGAAATTTCAACTGAATTTTGAATGAAGCTGCATGTCCGACATGACTATGCTCTGAGCAATCGAGCTAACTGAAACTTGTACTTATAACTATATGTCTACGTTTACCTAAAGTAGAGTAAAATGGTATCACAGACAGTAAGTAAATTCTTTGTAAGCATTTTTTTTATTTCACTGAATGAGTTAGAATTGTACGTGTGGTAACGGATTAATGACTCTACTCTGCCTGATGGAAAGCATAAACAGAATCCAAGAGTGGTGGTCACCATAGTCATTGCGAATGCAGACAATGCAACAATGCAGCACGGTGTGCCACAGCATGGCGGCCTAGTGATGCTTTTGCATCATCGGGCCTCCAGTCTTGCACTCGCCCACAAAACACGAGAGCACTGCTGCTGTCATTTTACGTTGATCTTCTGTGTCGAGCCGGCCCGTTCGTGCTGTATTCAGCGTGGCTCTACTATCTAGACATGGCTGTAAGAGGCTACTAAGGTACAAACTACGCATGAAAATATCTCGTCTGGCCAGTGTGCTATGTATAATAGGCCCAACCGTCTTTTTTAATGAGAGGCCTAAGTCCAGCAGTGGGCTGTTAAAGATTATTGATGATGATGTCATACAATAATCAATCAGCATCAAATTTAAAACGAAGCTTCTTACCTGACAACGGTGAAGCCAAAAAGAAGGGTTTTAAAAAAAAAACTTTTTACTTGAATACGGTAAAAGTAAAAGGAAGGGCAATCGTTTTGGCAGTCTGTGTATTACTCGGATTAAAGCTTTTTAAACTTTTTACAGGATGGTTATGTTTTTCGGGTGTTTGTATGTATGTAGGTATGTATATTTCTTTGGCACGCCCTAGAGCCGAAACGGCTTGTCGTATTTTTATGTGAGTGGTGTCAATAGATTCGTCTTAGTCGTGTGAGTGACACTGGGTACATCAAAATTAAAATATATATATATATATATAGGCATTTTTGGCGCCAAAAAGTAATATAAAAAAAATTGTTTTCAAAATACATTGAGTGTGGTATCAAAATAAAGATTTTTTTACGGTGATTACGAATATATATATAACTTATATGGTTTATTGATAAATATTGACGCAGTCGGGTTTTTTATTTTTAATAAACTGTACTTGTTCTTCTAGTAATTACCTACACTATACATTTCAGAACTGAATTTATTAATTTTTACTGACACTATCAAACTAATTTGTCCCACCATTATGTCATAATTCGTGAATTTAATTACTACGAGGTGTGCTCTCATGCCGCAAGACCGCACCAGCCGTGTATGCAATGCTAGACATAAGATGTTAGACAATGTCCAACATTGTTGTACAGGTGGTATAACCGCGGAATGCAGTGCTACCACAGATTTTGGAATGCTACACCTATGTTGTACAATATCTATGTATTATTGTTAGGTGCCTACTATTCTGTTTGCGGAAGAAACATGTTTGTCAGGTGAATCTTACTACGGATCAAATTAAATTGCTGCTATTCATTGAATAAAGTAGCAATTCATGATTTTGGAAACACAATTTGTTTCTCTTTTGATTTAAAAGTGCAGTAAGTAGGCAATATTCATCTATACTAATATTATGAACGCGAAAGTTTGTAAGTATGGATGGATGGATGGATGTTTGTTACTCTTTCACGCAAAAAGCTACTGAACGGATTTGGATGAAACTTTACAGTAATAAAAGCTATACATCAGAATAACACATAGGCTACTATTTGTAGCGATAACCGACATACACGCGGGCGGAGCCGCGGGCAACAACTAGTCTTCTCTATATTATTATTGAGCTATCGCTATAAACTGGCAGCTGATTCTCAGCGGTAGCCAATCTAGTCAGGAACAAGTCTTTAACTGCAACCAGGTAATTCCGAGAAAAATTAGATTGGGCAAGTTATGTTGACGCCGGTCCTTTGAGTAATTATAAAATGATTTTCAAAAATAGATCTTTCTTGTAGACATATGAGCATCACGGTCAAATTTAGGTAACGTTATTTTTATGATGGGTACACGCGGTTCTCGTATAGCACAAATTAATTCCATATCGAAAAGATTTTTTCAAGGTCCACACTCCTGCTCTAGTAAAATATTAACAATATGACCTGCATTATGTTCATGATCCGTTGCTGGTAATCTCACTTCTGATGTAAGAGCATCAGAACGGGGCCTCATAGCGATCTTGGTTATCGCTTGCTATCGTAAGCGGTGCAACGGCAGAAATTTCAAAATAAAAGCACACATGTGTTGTCCAATGTCTTATTATTTAGTTGTATCACAAGTTCACATGAAATCATTATACGATTGGTAAGGTAATTAGCACGTGTGCACCTCGTGCGGCAGCTGTCTGTAGAATGCCGTCGGCCATAACTAGTGGTGACTGGTGACACCTACTGATTAGTAGGTATTCGGTTTTACCCGCTCTTATTTTAGTCACATTTAATATTACGAAATCGACTAAAATTAAAACAATAAATCAAGCTATGATCAAACCAAGACGTTATTTAACAAAAATGTTATTTAGGATGCATAATCACGTCATTAACAAATCAGCGCGCCGTCATACATATATACATATATTGACCTTATTATGTATATACATCATTTGTCTAGTATTCATAAAACAAGCTCTGCTTTGCTTGGAACTAGATATCGTTGTGTGTTAGATGTCTGATATTCTTTTTAACTACTAATTATTAAAATTAAAACAATAAATCAAGCTATGATCAAACCAAGACGTTATTTAACAAAAATGTTATTTAGGATGCATAATCACGTCATTAACAAATCAGCGCGCCGTCATACATATTATACATATATTGACCTTATATGTACATACATCAGTTGTCTAGTATTCATAAAACAAGCTCTGCTTTGCTTGTAACTAGATATCGTTGTGTGTTAGATGTCTGATATTCGTTTTAATTACTTATTATTTAGGAAATTAGTATATTGCTTTGGGATGCGCTGCAGTCTTGACAGTTTTATGTATTTTAGGTTGGTGCTGTCCTTAAATTCGTTATTGAAAGAGTGAAAGTTATAAGTGTTGTTAGACGGTATCACACTCATAAGAAGTTGTTGTGTAACGCTTACATTTCATAACTTGGATCGTTTGTGATATGACCACGGATGATTCTGAATCTGCGAAGCGTATGTTTAATCAGCACCCTGTCTATACAGTCTCAGCAATAAAGCACCCACATAAGCACTTAAGTCAGGGAATTTTTCATGGAAGTACTCAATTTGTATTAGTATTTTGTTATTATATACCTACACAAGAATTGATAGGAATAAGATACTTGAGATTAAGAGACTTAAAGATTGCCTGTAAGATATCGCCTTGGAGCGATAAGGCCGCCACCTGTACATACTTTGTAATAGTTTGAATTTTACCTTGTTATTACATAAGCTGGTGTACAACAAAGATATTTATTGTGGCGACTTCCACATACAGCGCAAAAGAAATATACTTACTACAGCGCCATCTACCGAAGTTACACTGAATTACGGAGTAACGTACAATACGAAGAAACTATCATCCTGAATCGCGCAATAGAAGTTCTCGAGCTGATTAATATATACACAACATCCCAACATCAACCGTTGGGCAGTGGCCCGCCAGGCATGATCACCTCGCCTGGTCAGAGGATCCTCCGTTTGTGTTGGAGGGACATGACACCCTTTCCCTCTACATTTATTATTATTACTTAAGTTAATTTTCATGTTAGTTATGTCAGTACTTGGTCATCTATACCTCGATTTGTTTTTTTGTATAGTATCTTCAGTGTTTGGTCTTTTTAAGTAGTGAAGAAAAAAATACCATTCCTTAAATTAAGGAATAGATGGAATTCGATGAAAAGATATTAAATGTCTCTAAAGCTGTAGTCTACGCAAGCATTGTAAATTTGTGCACGGATAGCTCAGTAGCGTTAAATATTGTAAGTCCCCATTACGGGACAATACTTTGTGTGGTTGACAATTTGTTGTTCTGAGTCTGAGTGTTTTTGTGTCCGTTTCATGCATGTTTGTAAAGTCATCCACGACACAGGGTATATGTGTACTTTGTGCGACAATTATCGCTAAAAAAATTGACGACTCCTGAGTGACCGGTGTCTGTAGCTGGCAATGGTTATTTTAAGTCATCGCTCTTTCGTTAGCTTTCTATATTTATAAAAAATATCGTTTATATATTGAACGTTACGAAAATCCCAGAATAGGTGTGTACATTCATTATTTTTATCTTGGCAACTGTACCAAGATGGCGTAAAGTCGGTAATATTTTGCATGACTGATGGCAAAGTTAAAATACAGGGTTGTTATTCGGAAATTATGAAGTGCCTCGGAAACGAGTTTTGTTTGAGTCTCCAAGTTTTGATAGCTGCCTTACGTTGAACAAAGTCTAAGAAATTCTTGTGTACTTAACTTGTATGGATAAATGGCCTAAGGCTACTTTCATACACTAAT
The DNA here is from genome assembly GCA_949125395.1 of Diaphora mendica. Lineage (NCBI taxonomy): Eukaryota > Metazoa > Arthropoda > Insecta > Lepidoptera > Erebidae > Diaphora > Diaphora mendica. The sequence goes on from OX421315.1 coordinate 27,734,606, forward strand.
CAATTCGATACTATACATGCAAGGAAATCATTATCATCGAACATCATTTTGGTAATTAAAGCTCCACCACTACATATATTTTTCAGGAACGAATAAATAAACTGTGAAATAAAATTTTCACTTGCGTTTTTTCTTGATCGATTTATTTATCACTAGTGGTTCGTGGCTCCACCCGCGTATATGTCGGTTATCGCTGCAAATAGTAGCATATGTGTTATTCTGATGTATAAGCTATATTACTGTAAAGTTTCATCTAAATCCGTTCAGTGGTTTTTGCGTGAAAGAGTAACAAACATACATCCATCTATCCATCCATCCATCCATCCATACTTACAAACTTTCGCGTTTATAATATTAGTATAGATTAACATTTCTCTTATTACTAAATTATGAAAAGACACTGGAATTATAAATAAAATACATAATGAAAAGTAAGAAAAACATTTCGTAGGCAAAGAATACCAACAACAACATTCTTTACAAAAACATTTGTACAAAGAATTTGTAATTTCGATAACGGCTCACATACATTTATTTTATGAGATTTATACAATGTGTTATACTCGTATCGCCTACAAAGCCTAGGCATAGCAGCCTAATTTGATTGCTTGAAACCTTGCAAAAAGAGCCTGATCCCACCATACGAGTCAGTTACGATGCCTTTAGGTATTTATGAATTTAAATAGATACCAACATATATATAAAGAATCATAAATGATAAATATATTTTTTGTAATAAGAGAACGAAAGAAACTATGATAATGTTCCTTCAATTTCCTTTATTACCTAATAACACGCAATTCCATCATTTAACTATAAAGTTGCAAATCACTTTGAGTCTTTCTTTTTCCGAAGTTCGTAAGTTTTGGACATAACTAGTAAGAACCCACTCTGCGTTATTCATTTCATTTTGCGTACCTACTTAGTTACTTCAACCTTTACTGTTCCATTGTCCTAATGCAGAACAGGTAGTAGAGTCACGCTGATTTTAGCACGAACGGGCCGGCTCGACCGGGGCGGTACTACCCTCGCACAGAAGATCAACGTAAAATCACAGCATTCGTGCTGTCGTGTTTCGTTGGTGAGTGCGAGACCGGAGGCCCAATGATACAGAAGCATGACTAGGCCGACCTAGTGTGGGTCACCATTCTGCATTGTTGCATTGTCTGCATTCGCAATGAGTATGATGACCACCACTCTTGGATTCTGCTTATGCTTTCTATCAGGCAGAGTAGAGTCATTTTGGCAGGGCCGTACATAGAAAAAAAATTGCTACAGAGCTCATAACAGCAGCAGTCTTGCTCAAAATATATGCTTTTTAATTGGTACAGGCATTAAATTGTTTTCCTACAAAAAATAAGGAGTAATTTCCGTACACATGAGCTATTAAGCAGCCATGTGCGTAGATGGGAACCTATTGGGACTTCTTATTTATAAATCCAGTAATAAAACAAAATTATTGTTCGTCTTTTAGGCTTATAGTTCGATACTCTAGCGATGGGTCGAGAACCGTGGCTTACTGTCAATTATTACCAGAGACGGTTATTTATTGAGGTTGTGAACTTAGCTTTACTAATTGGAAGTACGTGAACCGAATGCTAAGGGTGTTGCTGAAATTATTTTTAGCTACGACAGTTTGCTTCGTGTTGATGTTGTAAAGTGTTGCAGGTTTAAGCATATTTTATTTACTTGTGCCTACAATAGTTTGTAAATTTAGAGAATGTTCATGGTGTTTTAGCTTTTGCTTTTGTGGTTTTTAAGGGACAAATAAGCAAACGACGCACCACAATACAGCACTCACATGATACAGTTTTGTTCAAGTTGTTGAACCAAAGTAATCCTTTCACATACAAAATATAACTTTGATGAATTATATACCTGACCCCTAGATAAGTTTGCATTCTACAAAGTTTATTGTTAGAAGACAAAGTGTTTCAAACTCCCGTTACTTCTGTCACTTGACAAAAGCAAGAAAAAGTTACTTAACACCGGCTTTCTATGAAGCCGTGGCTTCACCCCAATTTTTAATAATAAAAAAAAAAACTTCGTTTAAAAAAACCGACTTCAAAAACTAAAAAGTATAAAATAACTTAATTTGTATGTGCTACCTATTCATAGGTTTGAATTCGGTGCCAAGCCAAGGTAATAGTAGGTACCACACTCGCTATATTTCGAGACGAACGTCAATGACGTCTCCGACGCTTCGGTTGTTTTGTTCTACGCGAAGAGCAGTTATCCCGCTCAAGGTCACGCGCGGCGAGTGCGGTACCTACTATTTCATTTTGGCTTGGCACCGACTTCAAAGCTATGAATAGGTAGCACATACAAATTAAGTTATTTTATACTTTTTAGTTTTTGAAGTCGGTTTTTTTAAACGAAGTTTTTTTTTTTCGCTTTTTAGTCTTTCTCAAGTCTCTCATCATCATTTCACCTAAATAACTTGAAAGAATACGACTAAAGGTAACATAACAGAATATGAAGGCATGCAGACAATTGCCTTAACTTCATTGCAGGCGCTCACGTAAATTTGAGGGTTTCCTTCAATTTCCTTGGGATCCCATCATCAGATCCTGATATGGTGACTATGGGACCACATGGGGAGCATACCCTTTCGAATACAAAAATAATTTTCAAAATCGGTCCACAATTGACGGAGTAATCAATGTACATACATAAAAAAAAAAAAAACAAAAAAAAACTACCGATGAAATTGAGAACCTCCTCCTGTTGGAAGTCGGTTAAAAATAGAAATGTTAGGCACGCCAGCAAAACACACAGAAAAAAAAACGTGAAAATCAGTTACATAATATCGAAGTTCATCGTGAGCAACAATGAGACAAAAAAATTATATACTCGTGTAATAGCTGATGAATGATTTCAATTATCAAGTTTATATTAATAGAACCTTTATTCTACATAAACAATTTCAAATTAAACGTTCAAGATTAGAGAGCGGGTAAAACAGACTTATTTGATCGATGGAATGTTACTGGTATGCTGTCGGTTTGCTTTTGATTCCGTGATGAATGATTTGTTTCTGCTGCCGAACTCAACTAGAAACCTGCAATCATAGACTAGACAATAGTAATTTCACGCCGATAGGAATACTACCTATCGGCGTACATAGTACACAGGTACCAGTGTTTGAACCAGTAATAGTCTGGTTTAAATTTCTGGTCACATTTTTATAATGCCTTTAGATATAAAATTAATATATATAAATAATAATCACCGAATCGTATGAAAAATATTTACGCGCATAACTCCCGATCGACAACACCAAATATTATTTTATGTTAGTCATTATCAGGACAAGATATCAGAAGAAAATAAAAAAAACCCAAAGTGTAACGTTTTCATTTGCGAATGTACACTACCCCCGTGGGAAGGTGAAGCAAGTATTTCAGAAAATACAAAACATATACGAAAAATAAATATGGCGGTACAACGTTCGCTGGGTCAGCTAGGTTTTTGATATAGAAGATGAAAGATAGAGACAAAACACATGGCGTCGTTTTTTACTTTCAGCGCTGCAGCGAGAGAAAACAGTGTTCGGCTATCACGGCTTACTTATGTTTACAACTTATGGTTACCCTTTCTTTTGCGTAGAAGATTCAGCAATGGACTGCTAAAGATCGTTGATGATAAAGTTTTTCTTAATTTTGAAAGAGACCAAATTAAATAAATAGTTTAATTGACACATATACAGTGACACAAACGATCACCTAACGTACTGTTGTTTTTAAAAGCTTCAAAACTGAACACAGTAACGAAATAATAATTTATTTGAAACTGTTACTACTCAAATCAAACAAACATTGGCAACCAAATATTCATATTTTATACAAGAATGTCATATGTTAATTAAATTGAATACACTTGAATGATCAAAATATTTCAATGCAAATGAGGTCTGTTTTGACAGATTGTTATAATCTGAATGTCAAAATGATGTAGTCCTTACAGTTCAGGGTTCAATTTACAAATTGAAATTAAATTTCTAATACGATCGATGAAATGATATTTATTTGTAAGTAAATCTTTTCAGATATTTTTACACGTCGGACTTTACAGCTAGAAGAGGCCGGTACAGATTTAAGAGATTGTAAAATGAAAATCAATTATTGGTGCTAATATTTTATCGTAATACAGTGAGTAACGAAAATAGATTTATATAACCCATACACATAGTTATTACACAAAAACATTAAAATACTAGACTGATAATAAAAGTTATTGAGTTTTAAAATTTATTTTATGCTAGCTTTTGCCTACGGTTCCGCCCGCGTATATATCGGTTATTGCTACAAAAAGTAGCTCATATCCTTCTCTAAGGTCCAATCTATCTGCGTACCGAAATTCATCCACACCGGTTCAGTGTTTTAGCCGTGAAAGCGTAACAGTATAATATTACTAGCTGTTTCCCGCAGCTCCGCTCGCGTATATTTTGGTTATAGCGGCAAATAGTAGCCTATATGTTATTCTGATGTATAAGCTATATTACTGTATAGTTTCATCCAAATCCGTTCAGTAGTTTTTGCGTGAAAGAGTAACAAACATTCATCCATCCATCCATCTATACTTACAAACTTTCAGGTTTATAATATTAGTATAGACTATGGCTCATTAAGGACTGCTTGTAGCGTTTTAACAAAAACATACCAAGAACTCATTGCTTATATTTTTCTTTTAAAAATGGATAGAGTATTTTGATTACTCATAGTAATTACCCATAGAGAAAATTGCTAAAAATTACAGCGACCGACCGTTAATTTAAAAAACCTGTACTTCAATGACCTTCATAAACTCTACTGATTATTCATAGCTTAACATAACCAAAAGCCATTTGTGCAGGCACCTACCCAATTGCTAGTTAAAGTTTCACATTTTAATACCACTAAACGTAAAATATACCATTATATCATAAGCCACTTTAGCTTTGCAAAGGTTGAATAATAAATAAGTATACGACTACGAGTAATATTGCAGCGTTGTGCAAGCTGGTGCTAGTCGCGTCCGTTGCACTTGTACTACGATTAACACGTATAATTGGGTTCAGATGGGAAATTAGGCAGAAATGTAGTAGTACAGTTGTTGATGTTAGTTTCGTAGTCTGGTCTTTTAGTTAGGGATCTTTGCTACTGAACAATTGAGTAGAATCGAAATGAGTGAGTGTGTTTATTAATTATTTAATTTTGTCTACTTCATCGGACCAAATTAATCATTATTTTATATAATCTTGCAAAAAAGCGTTTTCCAAATAATTATTTGGGGAATTGCTTCTTAATTTTTGGTTAAAATTTTTATTATACATAAACTAGATTTTCAATTTTTTTATGTTAAATTCTTACAATTATTTTAAGGCGTGAATCTAATTTAGTCATTCATAAAATGGAAAAGTATTAAAGTATTTTTAAGATTTAACAAATAAATATGTTATTACATACATAACATACAGGAAAGTTACGTGAATGTCGTGTGCAACAAAAACTGAAAGGCCTTATTTTGTGTGATATTAAGTAACTTAAGGTAGTATTTTGTTCAAGACACTTTTAACACTTCAATTCAGATGCGCACCTCTATTACCACTTTAAGACAAACTAATATACACTTAATCCTTTCATTTATTGTGCATTTAGTGTAAACAATAATTTCTATTTTATTTTCGTATTTATAAATTATCAAACTACTATTCTAATTTCAACATAGTCTTTGGCATATTGCGGTAAGTCGTAGCGCAGATTAAATCGCACGCAAGCGAATGCACCGATGCATTGGGCTAATTGCTCGCACAGACACATTGACAAATATTTTGATTATTTTGCTGTTTGTAACCTGTTGAAACTTTAATGTTTAATTTTAGGTTAGGTATAGGGTTAGAGGGTAGGGTAATGCACGGTACCCACTACAGTATCAACATTATCTAGTAATAATCCGTCATTACTAGTTCAATTTATTGTTGATTTATGAGATTAACAAATTTTTGTTTTTTGTCTAGCCAACTTGAACTCACTAACAACGAAATTACAAAGCCTACAATTTAAGAAAAGAAAAATAAATATTAATTTAAAACGAAATGGAACCTGTCTTTGTAAAATAAAACTGCATATCCAAAATCTTATTTTGAGTTCAATTTGCAATTGTGAAGTTAGTGCATACAAAATCTTTAAGCTTCGTACACGATTTATGTTATAGCCCAAGTTTTTAAAATTGCTTACGTTACTTGCAGACTTGTATTACCGAAGCACGTGAAATATATGAGTTTATTACATTCCCGATATTTTAATTGCATAAAAAGTGCATCATAAAATGAATATATTATTTATGTACTTGAGGAGATAGACGATTTAATCGCCTTGTTTTGCCATGAGTGTATGTATGTTGGCATTGTTCTACACTAACAATATTCTTTATACACACATCAAAAGTGTCTAGGGATCAAGCATTTTTATGCGGATTTCTTGAGATTGAGATGTGGCTTTGGCCCTGGCCTGCTCAGTCACCAGACTTGAACCCGATTGAGCATGCATGGGATATGCTACAGAGAAGAGCTCTGCCGAATATGGAGGGTATCCAGTCGCAAGAAGGCCTTTTTTTGTTGTTGCAACGAACATGGGCGGCCATTCCACAGCGTGATTTGGATGAACTCATTTTGAGTATGCCAAACCGATTGTTGTGTTGTTAGTGTTCGCGGTAGAAACACGGATTATTAATTGTTTAAGTTACCTAATAAAATTTTAAAGAAAACTGTTATTTCAGTCTTTTTTTCGAACTTTAATGTTAGTGGTTCAAATGTCAAAAATCCAAATGGAAAATGGCAAATTTCTTTATTAATGCAAAGGTGACTTGGTTTATCGTTACTGTGACAAACGAAAACACATTATTTGATGAATCCATAAAGAAAATTTAAATTAATATCAATCAGGAGAAAAGTTATTGCAAAAATATATGTTGATCCCTAGACACATATGTTGATCCCTAGACACTTTTGATGTGTGTATTTTGTCTTAAATTTTGAAAAAATATTCAATTTACTCTTTCCAATACGATTAAGTGCTCAAGTAAGAATATGAATGAGTCAAACTCTGCTTACAAAAAAAAAACGGCCAAGTGCGTGTCAGACCACGCATAAAATAGGGTTCCGTAGTCAGCCATTTATTATTTATTTATTTAATTTTGAATATTTTACATGTTTACTTATTATTTCGTTATTTTTGTACGAAGTTTTCCAAGTAAGCGTATTTTACAAGTAAGTCTCTAAATCTCCTAAACTACCAAAGTTTCCCAAGCTGTTATAGTTTTCCTTCAAAGTTCATTACATGAAAAATACAAAATACAAAAATCTGAAAAAATCATGATGGTAGTCACCATCATGATTTTTTTCAGATTTTTCGAGCCAGCCGTTTCGCTTTGAGAGGGGAGGATGCCCTGTTTCAACAAAAAAAATCGTGCTTTAAAGTTGAATATCGCGCAAACGGATACAAAAACCAAAAAATCGTCTTCGCAAATCTTCAATCAAAACTTAAGAAGTTCATTTTGACAGGCGACTATTATTATTACGAGTATTATGTCAGGTTAAATTTCTACAACCACATAATTTAAACTTCTGTTCTTGTGAATCTTTACAGTAACCAGCAGTTACATTTTTAATAGAACTTGTGTGGTAAAATGCATTCTTATTAGTAGGACAGATAACTCCTTATATAAAATGTTTTCTAAACAACAAGTAGTTAAAAACATCCCTCACTGATTGATAGAAGTGAGCGGCGAACAACCCTAACTGCCGAGGAGACAGTTACAAACTGGCTAAGTTTCATCATTTGGACAAGTTTCTCCGCATTTGCTTGCATTTGTTTTTGTTGTACCGTGCTTTGACCGTAATGGCAGCTTGTAGAAATTGAGATTAAGTAGTCTTTGCTCTAAAATTCTTTGACTTTATTACCTTATGTATATAATCTAATGTTAAATTTAAATGATACTTTTATAACTAACTGTTGTTAGATTATTGCGAGTTTGCCGCACAACCGTAAAAAAAAATCGGTATGGTGATCAAGCGCGGAAAGTGCTTGTATTTTTTGTATTGTATTTTGCCTTTGCTCATGTGGTATATGCTTAATTTGGATCACTGTCTAGACTTTTACCTATCTCTTAATGTTTTACGTGTACTGGCAGTAATCTGTAAGCGAACCTTACATAAATAAATAAACTAATCAACAGTCTTACTTTTTTCAAATAAAACTATTTTTTATCCTTTTCAGTTATACTAAATTGCGATTTAGGTACGGGTTCAGTTTTGTCTTAGCACTTGTAAGAGCGGGCTCTTTTAATTGAGCTTAAATTGTTTGTATAAGAGGATAGCTAAGTGTTAACATTCAATTTAAACTTAACGCAGCAAAACATTATACTCCGGGATCCCTGGAACAAATTTTACAAGTTATTACTATCAAGCTAATTTTTTTTGAGTGGCTTCATTTCGATGAGGAGCCCACCTTTAACCTTACAAAAATGTTCGATTGTGGTAGCTAACAGGGCTAGCAGGGAAAAAAACTTTTGAGCGTAGGACCGGGATAACTTACCACGCAATTTGTAGGACAATGGGTCTGTTAAGTTATATCAATATTAACTAAGCAACTGTTAAAAATCAGCTAGTTAGTATCATTTTTGATGACCTCGTTATCGATATATGTTGGAAGGATCAAACCATACATTTTGTGGGACAATTTTTTTTTATTATGTAATAATGTTAGTTAATATTTATATAATTTAACAGCCGCATTGTCCTACAAATTGCGTGGTATGTTATCCTGGACCTACACTCAAAAGTTTTTTTTCCCTGCTACCCCTGTTAGCTACCACAATCGAAATTTTTTGTAAGGTGAAAGTTGGGCCCCTCATCAACATGAAGCCACTTACGAAAACTTGATAGTAATAACTTGTAAAATTTGTTGCGGGGATCACGGACTATTACGGGTCCTTCACTAACAAATTAATGTGTTTTATTTCTACTGTACAACATTTTGAAAGTTTTATCTGTCATGTCATTGCACTAATTTAAACGACTCAGTTTGAGAATGTTTCACCGAGTGAGTGAGGATACCACAGGCCCATACTCTAACCCCCCCCCCCATCCCTCTCCCTATCCCCTAAAGCCCGGGAACGCACTTATGACGCCTCTGGTCTTGCGGGTGTCCATGGGCGGCGGTAATTGCTTACCATCATGCGATACGTCTGCTCGTTTGTCCCCTATTGGATAGAAACAAAAAAAGTTCTTGCCATCATCATCCTACGATATAATGAGCTAAAAATTCGAAACTAAAACCAATTTATGATTATTGCAGTTTTCTCAACTCTGTGCTCATTCAAGTGAAAATAAAACCACTTTATGTAATACAGCAAGTCAGGCTTCTGAGAAGCGACAATAGCCTAAGGCAAAACCTATCGACGAGAAATCAATAAGTCGTTAGGTCAACTCTTAGCTGGGGCAGCTATTGTTGGAAACCAGCGACGGCGTTTGTGTGTATTGGTTGGTTTCCAACTACTGATAGTGGTTTAAATTATCTTGAATCCATTAATGTTGCAGGAAATTCAGTATTTGCTAGTAGAAACTATGATGAAATTTAAAAAAATTAGCAAAGAAGAAGCTCCACTTTTATAAAGTCATATTTTCTTACAACAACTTAGCGATTGATGGTGGAAAGCTTATGTTTTTCACCGAGATAGGGCGTGCATGTGTGAAGCGTCTAATTTGGGGGACCTTAAAATCACATGAGTTTGAGTTCACCATTGGGGTTCACCCCAAAGTAGAATGTTTAAGGTTGGCCGTTAGCCTCCTTTTTAGTAAAAATACCATACACTCCTTTCAGATCTGAATGTCTCCGGCGTTCACATATTGCGGGAGATTCGAAGGAATTTTCCACCTCGTGACTACTAAAGAGGTAGACTTTTAAAAACATCTAATTGTAAAATTTTAATTATAAAAATTACTTCAAGAACTAGATCACATTGAAATGGAAGCACACGAGAAGCACCCAGCTTTCAAATAACAAAAGAATCATCAAAATCGTTCACCCATTCAAAAATTCTGAAGTAACAAACATAAAACAAAAATCAGTCGCATGAGAACTTTCTCCTTTTTTGAGGTCGGTTAAAAATACATAAGATATCTTCTGCTACCGGTACACGAGTTTTGTTTAGGTTAGGTATCTCTATTTATATTTCTCTAAGGTCTACTTCTACTTAAAAAGTGTCTAATTCAAATATCCTACTTGTGCTAATTTTTGGTAGAAGCGACTATTTATTTCGTTTACTAAAATATACACGATGTGCCTCTGAAGTAAATTTGAAAACTTACGTTTCCAACTTCATTAAAATATTTTAGAAATATTATCTTTCCTGCCTGCCACGTATCGCAAATCTAAACACACACAAGTATATGTAAGCTTTAATATAAAGTCAGTTCGCGATGTGTAGCGACAATATCGCTCGCCGCAGCTGCGTTGAAACTTGCAAAGTCTCTGTTTTGTGTACAAGTCACGAGCCCGCCTGCTTGCGCACAATGACGTATTCAATATTTTTTTAAGTAGATACGAACGCCTGAATAACGATTTGGAGGGAGAAAAAAATGGTCGGTTATTATCTTGAGTTTACACAAAATTACGATATACTTGAATTATTGTTTGTTTGATATATTCATAATAAATAACTAATACATTTTGTACATAATATCTTATGAAATGATGATGCTTTGCTACCTTGGCCCAAAACTACCACGCCACCATTAACTATTTTCTTACATTTTATTTCAAACATACACTTTCAGTAATCCTATAAAGACTGAATTCTTAGCTTAACTGGCAATTCCGCTTATGCCGCTTATTTATCGCGTGGTTTTATTTCTTGTGGCTAGCCGCAGTAAGCGCAGGTACACTTTGCAGTTGATTTAGTGGGGCTGTTACGGTGTATCGCGCCGGATTTGGATTCGTTAGTGGAGGTTTAGCTAGGTGAAGGTTTGGTTTTAACTAGAGGGTCCCGTAATGGAATAATGAATCTAGTGCACTTTTTTCAAATTAATAAAAACACCGTCTTTAGAGTCACAGTATAAAAAAGATGACCGTGGTATAAACAACAATTGAATTTTGAGAAGACTTGTAAAAAAAGAACTTATAAGAAAATAATCAGAATTGTCGAGGCCTATGCCTAGCAGTAGATTGGGATAGGCTGCGGCTGATAAAGAATCAGAGTATTACTGAAAACAAAACAGATACGTTTTAGCTATGGCTCTAAGTAAGAACTTTAACTATGTGATACAGAACTTAAGATGCCATGTAGTTCGGCTTGTATTCGCTAGATGGCGACTAAGTAAGTTTTTTAGCATATATGTATTCCACGATCACTAACTTTGAACTTATGAAAATATGTGAATTCACGATTAATAATTCTTCTTCATTATGTTGCTTGTTGATTAAGATGGAAGCGAAGCAAAATATTGGCCTTGTAACGATGACGCTGAACTAAGTTGATGTTTTACAATTTTCCGTTGATGACTCAGCGCATTCTTTGTAAAATATTTAAAGTAACAAAGCTCATATACTAAGCTGCACTCAGTTAATGGTTTAAAAGTGGAATGAAAAAAAAAACGAATCACAGCGTGTACACTAACTTGTCCGTTTAGTGACGAATTGAGAGTACGGAGTGTCACCATCCCTTTTCATCCCATGGGTGTAGTAAGAAGCAACTAAGTCCACAGTACTACAAAGCACCTTTTCAACAAAGTAGAGCCATGCTGATTTCAACACGAACGGGCCGGCTCGACCGGAGCGGTACTACACTCGCACAGAAAAACAACGTAAAATGACAGCGTTCGTGTTGTCGTGTTTCGTTGGTGAGTGCGAGACCGGAGGCCCAATGATGCATAAGCATCACTAGGCCGTCATGGTGACGGTCACCATGCTGCATTATTGTATTGTCTGCATTCGCAATGAATACGATGACCACCACTCTTGGATTCTACTTATGCTTTCCATCAGGCAGAGTAGAGTCATTTTGTCAGGGCCATACATAAAAAAGAGACGGAAATTTTGAAACAAATTCTATACGAAACTTCTTGGTGTACCAGGAAAAAAACCTTTTTTGTAAGGAGAGACCCATGTCCAGAATTGAACCTTTAAAGGTTGTGATATATGATAATGATAAGTTTGTGTGTGGAGAATAATCTTCAACCAAATCTGTCCTAAGTAATAATCTTTCGGAGAAATCTATGTTCAAATTTGGACGTCCGGCGGCTAGAACAATGATGACAAAGTTTATGTGTTGTGTACATATACGCAAATATTTTCCTTTGTGACACATAAGCGACTGTGAGATTTATCGGCACACAATCATTCCGTATACAACAGCATACGGAGCCCAGAATACAAAACATTCATATCACATATAGCCGTTGTGTAAATTAAAAAACTCAAAGGTTTTGGAGCAAACATTCGTTGTTTATTTTTTTGTCTGTTTTACATTCTAAATCTTTTTTCTGTAAATCTTGTTTACAGCAAATGGTTTTAGCTTATCCTTTATTAGTTAGAGGTTATCTCAATCTTCGTACTGTATTTTCCGCAATAAATGAGCGCAGGGAAAACATTAAAGGGTGCTTCGTTTTTATAACGTTGTCGATATATTTAAGTATTATTTGAGTTGTGAATGCCTTTTAGAAAAAATACAATCATTGATGGTAATCAATTTCTAACATAAAAATGTACGACTGCTTAAAATCTATTAGTTTGTGTTAGGTTTTAAGAAATATGAATCATTTTAAATTACTTTTGTGGATTTAAGTTGTAAAACGATGGAAGTACATACTTTATTTTTGAGATTTCGGCATTGACATTAGTATCAAATTGTTTCATATTGGTTTATTTTATGGGGAAACTAGCAAATGGCACAACTGATGGTTTACAACTACTGCCACAGACATCTGCAAATAAAGAGTGATAAGCAAGCTTTGTGAATTTCCCCTAAAATGAGAGAGATGGTCGTTAAGGCTTCGATATCATTACCTACGCGGTAAAAAAACGAAAGAACACTTCAGTTTTCTTTGAGGCCATGGTATCAGGGCCTATTCAAGCCAGTTTGTTACGTAGCATAACTCTTCTGCGTTTCAAAATGAGATTTTAAATCACTAGAACATTTATAGAAATATAATAATCTAGAGGACTCATGAACCGTAGTTCAATAATATTCATTTTTTTATGTATGGGCCTGCCAAAATGACTCTACTCTGCCTGATGGAAAGCATAAGCAGAATCCAAGAGTGAAGTGGGGTGATCCCAGTGTCATCTTGGGACACTTGGAATTTGATGGTAGGCTTTTACGAGGTCGATGGTACTGAAGATCTTGGTACTAGTGAGGTTGTGTGTGAAATCGTGTATGAGGCGAACAGGGTATCGGTCCGGTATGGTCCTTGCATTCAGAGCACGGTAGTCGCCGCATGGACGCCAAGTGTTTTTTTCATTGCTTTATTCATTGCTTTATATCACACAAAGGTCTGGTTATAGGTAGTAATAGTAAAGCATTCTTGTGTTAATAGTCCTATATTAATTATTGAGAAAAAATTTCTGATGCAGCGTTTTATGTTCCATGAATGAACAATATTTCGTATTTTATAGGAACATAAAAGAGCAAGTCCTTGAAACACTAAAGCTACTAAAATATTACTGTTTTCCGCTATAGGTAAACACTATAAAAACAGTAAAAACAGTTTTTACTAAATAGACAGTTTGATTATATAACGTCCACTGCTGGACATAGGCCTCTCCCATTGGACGCTATTTAATTCGATCCTCGGATTTTCGCATCCAGCTTCTGCCAGCTGTCTTGCACAAATCATCACCCCACCTGGCCTGTGCACGTCCAGCAAACGTAGTGTACTACGTTTGCTGAGACGCGGTCTCCACTCAAGAGCCCGTTTACACCAACGGTTATCGGTTCTACGGCAAATATGGCCAGCCCATAAAAACACATTTCGCTATTAACATTATAGTCTCTTCACAACCGTAATTAAAGTATTTAGTTTAAATACTAAAAGACCTCACTCAGATACAACTACATTACACCATTTGAAACATTTTTAAGAAGATTTTTTCCCTCTGAGTCTTTGTCCTAACTAGGTTGGAGTCAGCTTTAAGTCTCTACTACGACAGGGCTGAACTTCGACTTGTCACGTGGAGCGAAAGTCATCAGACTTCTTCAACCCAAGTGGTCATTAAACAGTTGTAGAAAAACAGTTGTCGGTCTTTTTAGGGCTCTAACTAAACGTATCACAGAAAATCAACGTAAAATGACAGCGATCGTGCTGTCGTGTTTCGTTGGTGAGTGCGAGACCGGAGGCCCAATGGTGCAGAAGCATCACTAGGCCGCCATAGTGTGGGTCACCATGCTGCATTGTTGAATTGTCTGCACGAGCAATGAGTATGGTGACAACCACTCTTTGATTCTGCTTATGCTTTCCATCAGGCAGAGTAGAATCATTTTCGCAGGGCCACACATAAAAAATCTGATTTCTAAAAAGAAAAATATGTAATATTCGAGTTATTTTTTTATATACGTACAGTGAGATTTTCGCTTTTGAGAATACACAGAGAGTTGCAATTATGTTCTTCGTTGGCTCAAGGCATGCTATTGCATTAGATTTAAGAGAGGTGAGCTACACAAGAAAAATGCCAACCTAAAATATTCTTTCCCCAAAACCAAGTATTATCTTCGAGTAGATAAAACAATTTCACCTACGGTGACAGTATTTACCAAGCTGTGTTACGCTTATTCGATCTAGTTAATAATATTTTTTGGGTTAAAAACAAACAAACAAACTACAATTATTTTGGGTTTGTATTGAAATTATACTACTAGCATTCAAAGTAAATTGCCAAGTTGCTGACATTTCATTTGTCTTATTAACTAAGTAAATATACTTTAATGTTCTAGCGCAGTTCAACTAACTAGCAGCTGAAATAGCGTTTTCAATCTGTCCATTTCAACTCAACTTCATTAATGTTCTAAGTTTGTCTTGAAAAAAAAGCACATTTTATTCAATAAATAATTAATTTTTATTTGAATAATATGCATCAACATATTATAAGGATCACCCATTAAAATTAAAAGTATTTAGATTATTGTTTGCAAACTAGTTTTAAACATATTTTATTCTTTATTGACAAAAACATAATAAACACAATCAATAAACTTTTTTACTTATTCAGTTCCAGGTCCTTGGTACGTCAGAATAATCGATTTACGTTTCATCGAGCTTTTGTCAATCGATAATATATTAACATCAATCTTCTCTAAACAAACGAACTCATAATTTAACTTCTGTGGTGTAACAAAAACAAACGCAACGACTTATTAGGTGACTTGTTCTCACATAAAATTTAAATTTTAGATGAACTTTCAAATTATTTTTATCAGCCGCGGTCCCCAGACATCTTTGAATTATTACAGCCCAACTTGTAAACTTTTATAAAATAAGATTGTTCCCCCCTTTTTTTTAAATCGGGTGGAGCCATTACTTTGCTGTGGGAAAGAAGTTAAATTACCCTTCACGTCTATAGAACTTTATCTGACCTTTTTGTTGAGCCCACGCGATGTTCCAAAAAATCAAGCTAATTTTGTATAAACATTGCGGGTTTTAGAACATTAGAGGGCTTAGTATATAACATTTCAACAGTGTTCATTGATTTTCATTTTTATGATATACAAGCTTTTGTCTGCGGCTCCGCTCGAGTGTATGTCGGTTATCACAGTTAAAAGTAGCATAAGTCCTTTGTCATTAATCAAAATTTTTCCATGCTAAGTTTCATTAAAATCGGTGCAGCGGTTTAGCTATAAAAGCGTAACGGATAGACATACAGATAGAGAGACAAAAAGACCGAGTTACTTTCGAATTAATAATATTAGTATAAATAGGGCAAATGTGCAGACGAGTCACTTCTGTTGAGTGACAATTGCCAACCATGGGCACCCGTAACATAAGAGCGTTCCCGTCTTTCTCCCTAGCCAAGTAACATTCTAAAAAAACAGACTTGAAAAACCAGTTATTACTTATTTTTTGCGTTTTAGTCTTTCTAGGCAGGGAGTTTTCTTTTGATGTTTATTTTAATTGCATGACTACTAGTTATTAAATCAGTATCTTAAAGTTTCATCTATCTTCTAACCTTACTTGTCAGATCACCTAAACAACTTGAAAGAATACAACTAAGACTCTACTACTAGTTATTAGATCGGTATCTTAAAGTTTCATCTATCTTCTAACCTTACCTGTCAGATCACCTAAACAACTTGAAAGAATACAACTAAGACTCTATTCGTGTATTTGGTACAACTATATATACATATGAAATTGAAAGAATTATCCTCCAACTCCTAACTGTTGAGGAGTTGTACGTTCCATCATCAGTTCACCTAAAAACTTACATACACATGACATTTAAAAATATATCTTCCAACTCCTAACCGTTAAGGAGTTGTATCTTCCATCCATCATCGGCTCATCATCATGAAATGATAACTACCAGGTGTAAATACTGCACGTCTTGAACTTTACTCATGGTACCTCATGATGCTATACAGCATATGCTACAATAAGTATAATTGTGCTGAATTCTCAAATAAGCTCTGTTATGTGGTACCCAGACCTGTTTTGGAGGGATTCGGAGGGAGGTGCGTGTACCTCGATGATTGTCGAAAAGTGTAGAACTAATTCCGAAAGCGTGCACCTCTTCGCCGTATATCGATAACGTGCAACTCGTATTTCATGAACTTGGACATATTCGCTCTCACTCAAACTAAATTTTAAAAAAATCTTCTGAATCTCTTTCTGTTCAATGAAGACCCTTACCAGGTATTTGTTAAAAATTGTTAAAAAAAACTAACCTCCCTCTTTTTCTTTTTTGTATAATGCCCGTCCGTTACCTTACCTACTCCAGTTATCACCTCGTGGACAATAGTGTGGGTTATACGTTGTAAACACAATCTATTAGATACTTGTAAAGGCCATTTCGTATAACTGTTTTTTGTCCAAAATGAATAAAATGAAATAAATAAAAATATTAGATGAACACTTTTATGGATACCTAATGTGAATCCGAACATCTGTTAAGAAGGAGTCTTGCTCATAAGCCGATTATAATGTCGTAATGCATGCGGTTACGGAAATTCGCTTTGAGACTTATGAGTTCAATACCGCTGGGAGCTTACGGTAGTAGATAATTCTACGTATTATACTTTACGTACTTATATCAATCATTAGTATATAGACAGACACAACTATTATTTATGTTTTTATGTACTTATTTACTTCGGCTTGGAAAACCCATTGCTACTAAAAAGGAAAATAGTTGGATATGCAACATCAAACCAATTATAAATTAACAAAAGTTTTAGAACACTAACACGACACTAAACTTATACAATCTATATCTTCTATACTAATATTATAAACTCGAAAGTTTGTAAGTATGGATGGATGGATGGATGTTTGTTACTCTTTCACGCAAAAGCTACTGAACGTATTTGGATGAAACTTTACAGTAATATAGCTTATACACCAGAATAACACATATGCTACTACTTACAGCGATAACCGACATGCATGCGGGCGGAGCCGCGGGCAACAACTAGTAAATAATAATTCAATTAAAACTTAAGAACTTAAGATTTAGCATACTGAATAGGTAAGATGTTGTGTTTTTTTTTCGATTATATAATATATTATATATAAAAGAGGAAGGTGACTGACTGACTGACATACCCAGAGATCAACACAGCCCAAACCGCTGAAGCTAGAATCCTAAAATTTTGCATGTATGTTCTTTATATAACGTAAGTAAGCACTAAGAAAGGAATTTTTGAAATTCCACCCCTAAGGGGGTAAATCAGGTGATGAAAGTCTGCGTGAGCGAAGCCGCGTGTAAAAGCTAGTATATTATATAATCAGGTTACAGAAGATGCAATGAATCATTAACATACATCATCAATTCAGAAGGACAGGATAGATCTAAGAGATTCGAAACTACATTGATGTGAGTCGAGCGTAATGGCGCATGAAAATCAACACTATAGTTAAGTCCAAAATGCTGAGTTTTACAACGTTTTGTAGACTAATAATTAAATCAGAAATCCGGAATATTCAAAGAACAACAAAAATATAAAAGAAATAAACTTTTTATGCAAAATGATAGCTTAAGGAGGCAAACAAAGGCATTTAGTACCAAATGCGTCAGAGCAGGGTACGTAATCCGGGCGAAATAAATTCCACCCAAGAATTACTTACTTTAGCCAAACTTTATACATTTTTTTAGGGTCAATGCGGGGAACAGTTAAGTTTTTACGTTAATTTGTTTTGTTTACACGGTGATATTTGAAAAGCGCGAGATATTCCTTTAGCTTAGTGAAATTGTAACCGAGATAATACTGTGAAATTAATCTCAGCGGCATTTTTCTTTTTCGTTTTTTGTTTTAAGTACTTATATTATTATTTTACTTTCTTCGTTTAGATGATAAACATACCTACTTTATCTGTCAACTAAACCGTAAATTGTTCACCGATTTTGCTACTCATTATGGGTCCAAGGAGGCGTTCATAGCCCGCTATTGCACTCGATGATTGGAAACAATCACCGAGGGTAAGCAACAATGGCGTGGTCAGTACCTGGATGGGTGACCGCTGTTGCATGAGCGTCTCCGTGATTTGGAGGTCACGTTAAGCAGTTGGTCCCGGTTTTATCATAAGTTAACAGTCGAGAAGCTTAGTTTGAGGCCTTTGTGCGGCTTCGAACATCCCACGGCAAGATTACGTAGCCACAACGTTGTCTTGCCAGTCCCCAGTCTATTTTCAAATTATGCCTGTTAATAGTGTCTGTATTTAAATTACTAATAAAAATATTACACTTAAATATCGGCAAATGCAAATGTTTTACAGGTAAGTTATACCCAGACCCAAAAAAATCACTGTGCTCATCACAAAATCCTTTGAACTACGTGATAATGTTACACAATACCCGTGACTTAGTATTCTGAATCGCTAATTACATGTCCAATGGGTTAGCCGAAATAAAATTCTACTACATGAAAAACGTAAACGACAATATGCAGGCTTTAAATCCCAGTTAAGAATACATAATTTTACCTAATCAATTTTAATTTTACTCCAGGTACATTGACGATCGTTAATTTCAAAAACACTTAAACATACATAGGGTGCAGACAACTTGCCCACCTCTTCTCAACTCATGGAGTTTTTGGATTAAGAGTGTCGGAGGGCAGAGAGGCGAGGAGGCGCGCCTATCAGCGCCTCATGCCGCCCTTAGGCCGCGTTTTCGAACTCAGCGGGCAGCGGAGCGGGAGCGGAGCGGCAGCGGGAGCGGAGCGGGGCCGCTAACCCGTTTTCGAAACCAGCGGGCTAGGAGCGGGCGATAGAGCGGTTTAGTGATGTGTTATAAGAAACAATACCTCGTAAAATTAACTTGATACGGATGACAGATTTCACAAAAAAAATGATTAGTGATTTTAAATAATTAGTGAAAACGATTAATGTTTGATAATATTTTATATAATCATAATATCTACATATGTAATAGCGTCATAAATTAGTATATTAAATTTATTTTTCTAAAATCGTACAACCCAAGCCTGATAACCTTAAAAAAATCTTGATTACTCGTTATTGTAAACACAATAATTTACATTGACAAGTTAGAGGGGTATTAGGTTACTATACTCGATCATTATAGAAAATAACAGGGGGTACAATGAAAAAAAAATAATATCAAAAAAGCGAACAAATTAACAAGTTATAAAGATGATTAAAATGTTTTAATAACAACAAATAAATAAAATATAAAATATTAATAATTAAATGAACTTGCAAAAATCACAACATTGACAAAATTAAAATCATTAATCACGAGTGATTGCTATTTTATTACATCCCTATATGACACCGCTACATTCGTGCCTTAGACAAAGTATTACGTAGACTTGACATATGCGTACACCCGTAAGGAATAGAAACCAAGTACATCAAATATTAACGTTGCCAGGTGAAAGCCCATTCTCCCTTATTAATGTTCCAAACGTTCAACAAACCTGGTTACAATTTCGTCGGTTAATTACAAAATTGTGTCAAGTCTATGTAATACTTTGTCTAAGATTGATGCGCCCTCTCGTATGCCGCTCGTCACACGCTCGTCGCTCGCTCGTCAAATAAAAATATAAATATTTTCGGACATCTAACACACAACGCCATCTAGTCCCAAGCTAAGCAGAGCTTGTGTTATGGGTACTAGATAACTAATATAAATGCATAAATACTTTTTTTTGTAAATACATACATATTATACATAGAATTTAAATATATATTTTGTAATATTTGCGTTCCTATCAAAATAAAATTAAAAACAAAAAAAAACAACCATTCGAACAATATTGCAAGTAATAAAGATGGATAAAATGTTTATTTAATTAACTATTAAAATTGTTATTTTAATAAGTAAATAAATTTGGAAAAATCACAAACTTGACAAAATTAAAAATCAATAATCACAGGTGATTGCTATTTTATTCCATCCCTAGCTGACACCGCGACACTGGTGCGCACCGCCATAGAGATATTATAGATAGAGCAGAGGAGCCGTGCGAGTCATAATATATGTTCGATGAATGGAAAGTCGTCTGAACGTTACTTCGAATACTTTTTACCGATAAGCTCTTCTTCTACTGAACGATTTATCGAATATTTTTGAATCGAATTAATGCTTTTCCGAATAAGTTTAAAATGAAAATAAAAGTATAAAGAAAACATGTGTGGTGTATTATTTCATACATAATCGAGGAAGTCTAATAACTTTGAGATATCATACGTTCCTTCCGTACTTTAAAATTTAGAAGAATGAAACATTTCAATATCACTTTATTTAACCTACTAATTAAATATTATAAATTATAATGAGTATAACGAGTATATTATCGTATAGTTAAATAACTGAAATAAAAATGTAAAGAAAAATGGGGCGTGCGAACAGTTTTAAAAAAAAACCTACGTTCCTCCCGTTCTAAACTTTAGTGTACGGAACATTAAAATTTATAAACATGAAATTTGGCTATAACACTTTTTTGATTGCATTTAGTATTTCTGCTTATGAAAAGCCTGCCTACGGCAATCTAAATGCAAACATAATATTTATCTAGCGTTGACAAGTAACCTAGGTGCTTCTCATTATTATATTTTACTAGCAGGTTATTGTCAAATTTCATGTTTTTAAATTTTAATGTACGGAAGGAACGTATGATATCTAAAAGTTATTAGATTTTCTTGATTTTGTATGAAAGAATACACCACACATGTTTTCTTTATACTTTTATTTTCATTTTAAACTTATTCGAAAAAACATTAATTCGATTCAAAAATATTCGATGAATCATCGTTCAGTAGAAGAAGAGTTTATTGGTAAAAAGTATTCGAAGTAACGTTCAGACGACTTTCCATTCATCGAACATGTGACTTTCGCAGTAAAATTACGGACCCAGGGAGGGGAACCAGGCCTCCAGCTGTTCCTCGGTTAGAAAGAGAGAGACCTGTCTGTGTGTACCTATATTTTATTACTTCAAACAACTTTATAAGGTACTAGCTTTTACACACGGCTTCGCTCACGCAGACTTTCATCCTCTGATTTATCCTCTTAGGGGTGGAATTAAAAAAAATCCTTTCTTATTGCTCACTTATGTTGCATTAAGAACCTACACGCAAAATTTCAGGATTCTAGGTTCAGCGGTTTGAGCTGTGCGTTGATCTCTCTCTATATCAGTCACCTTCCTCTTTTATATATTTAGAAGATTTTCGAGTTAATTTTATTTTATTATTCGAGGTTATCATAATAACAAGCAGTCCTTTACTGCGCATGCGTCAGTAGAGAAAGACAGATGGGGTACCGCGATCTTCTCTCTCTTTCTAATCGTCGGACGTTTCCGCTTACCGGCAGTCATATGTCTTCCCTACTCTATCTATAATACCTCTATACGCACCGCTCGTCCGCCGCTCGTCACCCGCTCGTCGCCCGCTCCCGCTCCGCTGCCGCTCCGCTGTGTTCGAAAACACTCCCATATAAATCCATACATTTGAACGTGCCGCTGCCGCTCCGCTCCCGCTCCGCTCCCGCGCCCGCCCCGCTCCCGCTGAGTTCGTGTACGCGGCCTTAGTGTGGCCGCGGATGGTCGGGACGGGCTATGTCAACCAACCTATTGACGACCAACGAGGCAAACTGCCTCGTTGGTCTTGCGGTTGCCATGTACGACTGCTGATCATGAGGTCTCGGGTTCGATTCCTGGGTCGGACCAAATGTTTGTATGATCTACAAATATTTGTTTCGGAGTTTGGGTGTTTTCTATGTATAATATGTATGTATTTACAAAAAAAAAGTATATATGTATTTGTATCAGTTGTCTAGTACCCATAACACAAGCTCTGCTTAGCTTGGGACTAGATGGCGTTGTGTGTTAAAATGTCCGAAATATTTATTATTATTTATGTATATTTTTAAATAAAAAACTTATTAGATAATACTACGAATACCAGAGATATATCGCTTATCAAGTTGGAACTTTGATCAAGTTGGCAAGTGTTTAACAAACTTGATTTAGAGTGTGCATCAAATAAGGCGTAACAAGAGGTCTTCAGCTGAACACTATTTATCTCTTGGCACATTCCCAACAGTCCAGAGCATCAACCTTTGTGATTGAAAAATCTATACAATCAAAACAACGAGCTATGTTGGTCACTGCTACGATCACTTCGTACAAGATATCTCTACGGTATTTTAACTGTATTACTGGATGTTTACTTACTCTAATAGGGTTACTAAAGCTAAAGAGTTATTGTTGGTTTGTTTGAACAGCATTGTCACTGAAACTCTCAGTCAGATTTTAGTTTTTTTTTATTTCAAATAGTAAATTTATATCACGGGATCTTTAATAGTGGATCAGTGAAAATGCAATAAAAGGCTAGTGAAAACCTATAAGAAAACTTGTAATTTATTAACAAAAATAATACTTCTAAATCTTTGAATAAAGATCTTCTGTACTAAATTCCTCCTAAACGGTTGAACCGATTTTAATGAAAGTTTTTGTGTCTATTCCCGAGGATTCGATAATGGTTTCGATTTTCGGTCACAATTCGGTAAAAAAAAACAGAAAAATAAAATTGTGTAGCTAATTGATTCGAACCTGCGGGTGAAGTTACAACGCGGGGCCATATGCCTCTATTTACCCCTTCGAAGATATAAATACGTGTGTGTATATATGATAAAGTTCGGTTTTACAAAGGAAAAACATGAGGATGCATAGATTCTAGTATTTAAAAATTCTTCAGTAGTTGTTTTTCCGAAAGACTTCCGCCAAGGAATATACATCCTGTGTTGCGGGGGACTTAACAAACATACATGAAACTGACAAAAAGAGCACCCATACTCAGAAGAATAATTTACGGATCACTCAAAGTGATGTCCCATGCGGGATTTGAACCCACAACACTTGGCGCAGTAGAAAGCAGCGTAACGACCGCTTAAACCAGTAGGCCAACCGTGTAGTTAAGTTTAAGGTTTCACAACTTATTTAGTAGTAAGTTACATAATCATTTCGGTTTTATATACAATTTTATTTATTAAGTGTAGCGTGCATAGTCAGAAGTTTATTCCTCATAAGCTTGTCACCACACAGTAACTTCATTCTTTTTATTGAGTTAAAATACAATTGCTTAGAATTAGAAGTTTCCAAACATTTCAATCTTTTTGTCAAAAAGAACAAATTTAATCATGACATAACTAAAGTTTACGTACCAGGACCACTGTGAAAACAATTTCAAAGTTTTCCCCTCTTTTCAACCAAACGTTTGGATAGATTTTGACATGTTTGTCCATCTAGCGACTCCTCCTTATTCGATGAAAGTTTCTCTTTCCTAAATATATATAATAGAGTTCTTTAATATTTAATTTTACTTGGAAATCTTATCAAAACACCATGCAAAAAATGTACTCTTTAAGGTTCTTTGTTGATCTCATATCTAGTAGCTGTAACCTTAAGTTAAAGAATGAAACAAAAAATCTGATTTATAAAACTAAAATGCGTTTTTATTGAATAATACTTAGGCATGAAGTCATTGATTAAGTCATTGTCAGGACCTGAAAATGTTAGTGTTAAAAAAAGCTGGTGGAGTACATGTCTAGTAAGATTTTATACTTAATAATAATAATAGATCTCTTTATTGTACACCAGATTCATTCCAAGTTTAACATAAAATTAGGGAAGTACAATTGGCGGCCTTGTCGCCCGGAGGCAATCTCTTACAGGCAACCCTTGGATGGAGAGAAAAAAAACATGATTATGAGAAAGTATGGGGTAGTGTCTGGTGTAAAACTAGGTAAAACAGAAAAAAAATATTAAAAATACATAGTGTGGTTTATGAAATAAATACAAACAAGAAATAAGTTTAATATACAGTTAATTACGTACTTAAATGTCGTAGTGTGACCCAATTGACCGACTAAAAAGATAGATAGATAAGATAATAGCTGGTTAAGATACATTGATGTCTCCTAGGTAGAGTTTTTTTACCAATCTCTTGAAAGCAGTTAGTGTTTGTGCACGTCTAATTGCGACTGGTAGGGCATTCCATAACCGAATTTTAACAGATTTTTCAGTATGTTTGTTTGAATGACAGGGATACGATAAAGTTCTTCTTCATCTTTTGAGTCACGTAAAGAAGATGGAATACTAGAAATGTCCAATAATACCTTTAAACGAGGTAATTATAATATAAAAAGTAGTAGAGCCACGATGATTTCAGCACGAACGGGCCGGCTCGACCGGGGCGGTACCCTCGCACTGAAAATCAACGTATAACTATAAATTCTCAAAATTTAAAAAAAAACCCTATATAAACCTGAGTTCCCTTTAAAAAGTAAAAAACATGTTAGGCACTTTCATTTGAGACCCCACTCGATGATATTTTTGCAGACATTCGGTTACTCTTCCCCACTTTCACCCCCATAACATTTAAACGGCTCAACCGATTTTCATGAAACATGTCTAAGAACACTCGCACGTAGCTCACCTTTCATACAAAAAAATTAAATTGAAAACGCTTCATCCATTCGGGAGCTACGGTGCCACAGACAGACAGACAGACAGACACGTGAAACTTATAACACCCCTCTTTTTGGTCGGAGGTCAAAAATGACAGCGTGCGAGACCGGAGGCCCAAATAATCTAGTCAACAAGTTCCATACGTGTTGACTAGACTAAAAGATGCAGAAGCATCACTGGGCCGCAAAATACATAATCTGAATCTCAGAAACTGCTCTAACGATTTTCATGAAATTTAGTATACAGGGGGTGTCAGGGGTGATAAATCGATCTAGCTAGGATTCTTTTATATTTGCAGTTATCCAGGCTCTACTTACTATAATATGATTATAAGTTTTTCTTCCGTTGCTTTTCTCAGTAACTTGCAGAGAAGGAACGATACTGATATTTTGTGAGACCGTGAAGCCACTGTGATCGATTCTGGCCTATATGTGGCAATACATGTTTAACATATTTACTTCGCTTAGAATCCTAAGCAAAGTAGATACGTTAAAAAAATAAATGTAGCTGGTTTAAGTCTACTTTAATATAAGAAAAAAGAAAGATAGGAGACTTTGGTGAAGGATTACCTGCATAATTTGTACAAGTTGGCTTGGAAACATACGTGAACTGGTTTGAAGCGTGAATATTTACCTGACATTCTTAATTTGCTAGAGGTGCTAGAGTTGTGACTGCACTGCCAATTTAATTTAGAATCAACCACTGCTTGTTTATTATTTTACGGCTTTTTCGGCGTGATTAGTATATAAGTTCATGCAAATAATAATTTGTAAGAACAGTAATAGTGGGTATATAGACTGCCTCGTTGGTCTAGCGGTTAGTGTGAGCAACTGCCGACCAAGAGGTCTCGGAATCGATTCCAGGGTCGGATTGCTGTTGAGTCTTTCTTACAAGAAATTCTTAATAGCAGCCCGGAGTATGGAAGTTGGTGGGGTTCCTGCCCGTGCCTCGGAGAGCACGTTAAGCCATCGGTCCCGGTTGTCATGAACACCTATGACAATCGTTATTGGGAAGTCAGTGCCCTCAACTAGTTAAACTTTCGAATTCAGTTTACCCTCAGGGTTGCGAAGATCCGATGCCAGTCGCCCCGTGGAAAAACTGGCATTCAGGTAAAACTGGTTGAACTAGTAGCCGACTCCAAATAATTTTGAGGATAATAAAGGCTAGGAAGATGAGATGAGTAATAGTAGGTAGATAGATGAACGGACGGACATGACGAAGCTATGAAGGTTCCGTTTTTGCAATTTCGATTACGAAACCCTAAATAACTCCAATATAAGCATATTCATAATAAAGCTTTTAATGTTCGATATATATTCCGACAAATAAATTTATCTTTATCTAAAGATTCTATCATGCGTCCATAAATATTGATTATACTGACTTGTCAGCGCCTTTTATGATCCCGTACATTTTTTATTTCAGAGGTACGACCCTGTTTAATGAGATACTTACGAGAAAAACAAGTAAATGCGTTTCTAAGACCCCAAATATTGAGTATTATATAGATTTATTGTTCTAGTGGGCTTGTTCTTTTGTTCGTTACAATCCACTTATAGCAAAACATCCTGAATGTAGTATCATTAATAGACTATTATCGCTTTTCTTTACACTCTAGTTCATTAAGGTTCAGATATATGGAGGGAGTTTTCCGTTGTAGTTTGACATTCATTGTATGATATATAAGTAGTAATTTAACCATTGAAGGGTAATAAGTTGAATGATAAAATTATTATATGTTCGTTATCGCGGAAAGAAGTAGCCTATGTCCTTTCTCAAGATTCAAAGCATCTTCATGCCAAATATTGAAATTGGTGCAACGATCTATCCGTGAAAGCGTATGAAGTCTTGCGCAAGTCATAACTCAACTGGCCTGTGGGTGTCTTGACGTCTCCGCTCAAGAATCCATATCTCCCAACGGTTATCAGTTATGCGGCTAATTTGGCCAATCAACTGCCACTTCAGCTAGCTCATTCTGTGCTCTTAAGATCTATAAAATTCAAACGGTGATAGGCAGTAGATAGTAGGTTTTTTTTTACATCATTTACACTTACAATGAGTTTTATTAAATTAAGAGATGTTTAATTAGACTGATTTTTTTCATTGGATCACTGTTCTTTGTCACTTTTAATTAATTTCAATGATTCTTATTTTAATTAAACTGCTTATGCTCAAGAAGATTCCATCAAGTTTGAAGTTAAGTGTTCCACTTCTAAGACATGGAAAAGGTAGCTTATTAGAATTATCAAGATTTAGGCACATTCGTTTTGTAAAAGGACAATTTTTTTTTTTTTTTTTTTATGTTTGGCCCGCCAAAATGACTCTACTCTGCCTGATGGAAAGCATAAGCAGAATCCAAGAGTGGTGGTCACCATGCCCACTGCGAATGCAGACAATGCAGCATGGCGACCCACACCATGGCGGCCTAGTGATGCTACTGTATCTTTTAGTCTAGTCAACAAGTATGGGACTTGTTGACTAGACTATTTGGGCCTCCGGTCTCGCACTCACCAACGAAACACGACAGCACGAATGCTGTCATTTTAAAAATGAATTTATTATTAAAAGAAACTGTCCTGCGTAATTTCATCGATGTCTCTCAAAACAAAAAATCTCGTTTTTGGATTAGTTTTGATGATGATTGATGTTTAGCTTCTATGTGTGGTGATTTTGAAACAATTATTTTGGGACTGTTAAGACCTAACAACGTATTTATGATATGTAGATGAATACATTTTATTATTCATGTAATGTAACTAATATTGTATATAGTTATAGTACTTAAGTATTTATACTATTTATATATAGAGTTTGTTATATTTACATATGGACTTATCTATGTAATGCTTTCTAATGCATTTTTAGTTGTTTGAGTATGTACTTTATGTGCGACAACCGCCATCAAAGTTATAAAGCAGTTGTAAAGCAGCTTTTATCTATCCACTGTTGGACATTTGGCTTACTGCTTCATACTGGCCTTGTTTCGAGTTTTTCTTCTCTTTGCAGTGTTTTTGTCCTGTAGAGATTGTTAATTTAATCATCACTTAAAACATCCATGGGATGAATAGATATGGTGAGACTCCGCATTCTTCATCCGTCACCACATGGTTAACTTACGATGCAAATAGTTACACTTAACACTGCTATAATAGCCTATCCTGGAAAGGAGGTTTTTGCCTATTACTGACGCTAGTCTTATATCAAGTTTTTTTTCTCTTTGGAGTGTTTTTGTCCTGTAGAGTTATAACATCCATATATTCCATATATTCATCTCGGATAGAGATGGTGACACTCCGTATTTTTCATCCGTTACCACATGATTAACTTACGATACAAGTAGTAACAATAACCACATAGCCCATCCTAAAAAAGGAGGTTTTAGCCTATTACTTGACGCGAGCCTTACTTCAAGGTTTATTTCTCTTTGCAGTGTTTTTGTCCTGTAGAGTATGTTTATTTAGTCAGGCTTTATGACACCTCTGAGACAAATAGAGGTGGTGACACTCCACATTCTTTATCCGTCACCACGTGGTTAACTTACTCTACAAGTAGTAACAATAACCACTGCTAGACATATCCTATCCTTAAAAAGGAGGTTTTCACCTATTACATGACGCTAGTCTTACTTCAAGCTTTCTTTCTATTTGCAGTGTTTTTGCCCTGTAGAGTTATAACATCCTTGGGATGAATAGAGATGGTGACACTCCGTACTTTTCATCCGCCACGACATGGTTAACTTACGATACAAGTAGTAGCAATAACCACATAGCCTATCCTTAAAAAGGAGGTTTTAGCGTATTAATTGACGCGAGCCTTACTTCAAGTTTTATTTCTCTTTGCAGTGTTTTTGTCCTGTAAAGTATGTTCATTTAGTCAGGCTTTATGACACCTCTGAGACAAATAGAGGTGGTGACACTCCACATTCTTCATCCATCACCACGTGGTAAACTTACAATACTAGTAGTAACACCAACCACTGCTATTAATTGCGCTAGTCTTACTTCAAGTTTTGTTTCTCTTTGCAGTGTTTTTGTCCTGTAGAGTTTTATTCATTTAGTCGTCACTTATGATATCCGTGGGATGAATAAAGGTGGTGACACATGTAGTTGCATTAACCTGTATTCAAAGTACAACGATTTACCATAGACAGTGACTGAGCTAACAGCTATTATTCGTGCAACCCGCTCCCGAGTTCGATATTAAATCTCGGATTGATTGATAGTTTTCTTGGAGACCCGCACGAGTTAAGGTTAGAGTGTGTTATGGGGTATCACAGCATATTATAATAAAAGGGGAAGTCATATTTCATCTTATTTTATTATATATAAAGTTATATAACAGTTGTAGATAATTACGTTTTCGAACCGTTTTATGTATAATGAACTAAGTAATTGATTGACGCTTCTCGTAAGTAGAAAGCTGTTCTTTTTTTAGCCGAGTGAATTAGTTATGGTATTTGACGTGGCAATACTGTCTGCCTTTTGGGATCGCTACCAGTAGGTGACGTTGCGGAGAAATCTTTGGAAGCCTTTATGTGTATCATCATCATTATCATCAATTGTATGTACATATTTTATATCTATTATATATAATTCTCACCTCACGTTATTGCTTACGATAAACTCTAAAATTATTCACCCAATTTTCACGTTTTTGTTTTAAAATGTTTGTTTTGTTAGCGTACCTAAAATGGGATAGTTAACAACACTCTTTACCCAATAGAAACCGAGCACAACTGAAAAGAGAAGCAGACGAAATTGTGTGGGTCAGCAATTTTTATATATATTTAAATCTTCTTTTATTTATCTACTTATATAACAACCTATATACTTATACACATCAGTACGTAAAGAGTTTATTAAAGGGAATTTTCGACAAAGTGTACAATCTGATCTGAAACTACAAAAAAGTGTGTCGCTGTGAAAGTTGGTTAAAAAATTCAGGAAATATGAATTTCTGACACCATTGGTTACGCTTGTTAGTAAAGTTTATCATAGTTGTTCATAGTTTCCGTCCCGGGTGCCGACCGGCCGGATACCGAAATTTTAGCGGTAGGTATTTGAAGCGTTACATTTTCGACGCCCGCGTTAGTTTAGAAACTAAATTTTGATAAAGTGTTTTCTTATATCTTTTTTTATTTCATTGATAACTTTTGACAGATAAGCCACAGTATAAATGGCTCATTAGTGTCTTGTTGGAAGTATTTTCGTACGTGTGAGTGTACATGATTTTCAAAATACTAGAATAAAAAGTAGATGTCTAAAATTTTTATTATCATAAAAATATATGATAGTAGAAAATGTATGTAAAATCAAAATATCGCCCTTAAAGTAACACCTCTCAGAATAAGGGGGTTAGAAAGTTACTTGTAAACAAAAAACTCAAGGTTTGTTCATTGTTAGTCACATTACATGACACACTAGAAAAACTTTAAACCCTTTTAGCTTCAAGCGCAGTCGGAGAAATCTAATACCTATACGAACAATTCTTGTAATTAGTCTGAATTTTGAAAACGACTTTAACGATTTTCCTGAAATTTATGCAGGGGTAATCGATTCAGCTAGGAATCATTAAAAAAAAAAAGAAAAAAGAAAATACCGAGCAAAGCACGGCCATGCAGGTACTATATTCTAAACACCACATTCGTTTCTCAGTCATTGTATGTTTTACATATTTACATTACAGAGCGCTATCAATCATTATTGTCGGCAACTCTAGAGTCGTTGCAGAGGAAAATAGAAAGGAAATCCCCGTGTTAGAAATATCGACAGTCTGTGTAAAGGAAAGAAAATTTAAATAAATAATAACAAGCTTTTAACTGGTTTAGCTTTTAAAAGGTTAGAAGCTGAATTTGATGTATGTTTTTAGGTATTTCAAGTTTAAAGTTACATTTACAATATATTTTGAAATTACGTTTTAAAAGTATACGTAATTATTATTATTTTTTTTTTTTTTATGTTTGGCCTGCCATAATGACTCTACTCTGCCTGATGGAAAGCATTAGCAGAATCCACGAGTGGTGGCCACCATACTCATTGCGAATACAGCAATGCAGTATGGCGACCCACACTATGGCGGCCTAGTGATGCTTGTGCATCATTTAGTCTAGTCAACAAGTATGGAACTTGTTGACTAGACTAATTGGGCCTCCGGTCTCGCACTCACCAACGAAACACGACAGCACAAACGCTGTCATTTTACGTTGATTTTCTGTGCGTTACGTTATTCTTTACATAAGATAAATACACATTGTTAACTGTTTCTTTTAAATTAAATAAAACAATTTAGTTTTAAACTAACAGCATTTGTGTTTTTTTACAAGATTAAAATGCATAAATAAACAAAATGATTGCAAATAAATGTGAATCCTTTGGTTGTACTACTCGTGTGTGTATTCATTCAAACAGTACACCATGCTCACAGACACAAGTTGTAACTCGAAGATAAATAAACAAGACGAGACGAATGCAATTTACTAACATTCACACTCGCTCGCTTAACGATAAAATAAATTGCTTTCACTGATTCAAGTCAGCTTTTGTTGTAAATGAATTACACACGTCAAGATCGGGATCGTCACTAGGGTTTTAATCACTAACAATAATAATCTTGTTGGATTTATAGAAGAGTTTAGTGAAGTTTAAATGTTTTAGGAGTAGATAATCCATAACCGTGATGACTATGATGAACGATGATCGTAGCTACTATGCGTCGCCTGGTACCTCCATAAAGGTAGTAGAGCCACGCTGATTTCAGCACGAACGGGCCGGCTCGACCGGGGCGGTATTACCCTCGCACAAAAATCAACGTAAAATGACAGCATTCGTGCTGTCGTGTTTCGTTGGTGAGTGCGAGACCGGAGGCCCAATTAGTCTAGTCAACAAGTTCTATACTTGTTGACTAGACTAAAAGATGCACAAGCATCACTAGGCCGCCATAGTGTGGGTCACCATGCTGCATTGTTGCATTCGCAATGAGTATGGTGGCCACCACTCGTGGATTCTGCTTATGCTTTCCATCAGGCAGAGTAGAGTCATTTTGGCGGACCAAACATAAAAAAATATATATATATATATATACCATAGTCATCCTTAATAGCTGGCGACACACTTATGAGTTTATATACAGAGGTATATAAACTCATAAGAGGTATTCATAGGTTGAGACCTATGGATATCTGCATATCCATAGGTAGAAGTAGCCACTTACCATAAAGAGTTCCGTCTGTTCAACTCAGGCCCAATACGTTGCTACGCTTTGCATTTTTATACTCATTCTAGACTGCGCAAAACTGAAATATTCACAATTAAAATAAATTGAACTGTCAAAGTGAAACCATAGAACCGCAAGTAAATTTGCAGGCGATTTAAAAACGTCAGTGAAACAAATGAAATTCTGTGGCAAGGCTCAACTGTTTTGCCAACATTCTTCCAGTAAAACAAACGTTGTATGATGAAAACAATAATTTGCTTTTATGGCAGAACTTGCCAGAGTTTCAGTTAATAAATATACCAAAATATATAAATTATACGATGAATTAAATACCTTTCCTCTTATCAGTTGGGACGGATAAGAAGACGCAAAGTAATGTTCATAAACGAGAGCTAAAAAAACTAAGATTTAAAATATTTAATTAAATATTTTAAATATTATGTGATATGCGTTAGTGATTCTTAATTACTAATACTAAAGGTAATAGAGCCACGCTGATTTCAGCATACATGGGCCGGTAGTAACCCTCTCGAAGAAGACCAACCTAAAATGACAGCATTCGTTCTGTCGTTTAGTTGGTAAATGCGTGCTTAATGATGCAGCGTCTGAATAGGCCACCATAGTAGGAAAATCTTATGGTGCACGTAACATGTTGATTCCTGGTTTCGGAATGACGATACCCTGATTGCGATAGTGATAGAACTTTTCAAAACAACAAATTGTAAAATTAACCCCCAAGTTAGTTATGAAACCATTTTTTTGTTATTATTTTTTATCTTATTGTTATTTTTTTTTTTATGACATAGTTGGCAAACAAGCAGACGTATCACCTGATGGTAAGCGATTACCGCCGCCCATAGACACCCGCAACACCAGAGGCATCACAAGTGCGTTGCCGACCTTTGGGGGATGGGGAAAAGGGATGTGGGGAGGGGTTGGGGTATGGGCCTCCGGTATCCTCACTCACTCGGTGAAACACAGCGCAAGCGCTATTTCACACCGGTTTTCTGCGAGGCCGTGGTATCACTCCGGTCGAGCCGGCCCATTCATGCCGAAGCGTGGCTCTCCCACGGTAAAATTATATATATATATATTGATATATTTTTAATCATAAGTTTTTTGATGTCGACTGAGCATTTATGTAACCATAATGGTAATCGTTACAGGTACCCACAGGACAGGCTTGCCTAGTGTGGGGCCACTGGGTACAACATTTACTGTACTGTCTAATTTGGCAATTTTTTTTTTTTTTTTTTTGTTATTTTATAGGTGACCATGTTGCATTGTCGCATTATCTTCTGCATTCGCAATGGGTATCTATTCGCCATCATATCATGTTTTCTATTAGCCAGAGTAGAGTCACATTGGCATCCTATATATATAAACTATTTCAAACAGTAAGAACCACTTATACAAATATAAGATTTCAACTTAAATTTTACAAGATGTATGAAATGGCATGTCTTGGGAAGCATCTTGATAATATCAGATTCAATTGATAAGAACTAATAGGCTAAACTTCAAATCAATTTGTTCAACATTTCCGTCCCTTTAAACTAAAAATAATTCAGTATTCGTAACGTGAATTGAAATTTGAGAAGTTAAATCAGAATCTCCATTTAGCGTTCATTGTGGGTAGAATTAAAATAATAGGTAGCCTCGCGAGATTCATAAATTTTTGCGCAGATATACTACGTGGTGTTGAAAGTTTGCGATTTGTCGCATTAGCGATAACTTTTAATTTGAATAAATTAAATAATTACGCTTATCCTCGGGTCCCTTCATTTTTTATACATCTGGTAATTGATTTTTTTATATCTGACTCGTCCGTCGCTACTGCTTAATGTAAAAGTTTATATTTTTGTCAGAAAGGCTGCAGAAGTATTATAATTATAATGTTGTATCAACCAGTTTTTCGTATTATTCTGTATCTATACAAATAAATTAAATTAAAGTGTTCGTTTGTAATTTGAAATTAACAGTTTTTCACTAAATGCATATGAACGAATATATGGAACTTTGATTATTAATATGTCTAGATAGAGCATCGCGATACAAAATAACAAAATTAAATGACACAACTTTTCGATATTTGTGTGCGTGACAGCTACGTCTTACACTCGCCTCATGTCATTCTAAATTTCCTAGTGTGAGTGCGTAAATGATACCAGTTGTTGAGTTTTTTTTGTGAAAATGGGGAAACAATTTTAATAGTGTTGAATAACTTTTCTATCTAGAAAACTATGCTAGGAAAACAAAATTTGATACAACCTAATAATATGTCTCGTGTTTTTTTATTATTTATTATTATTAGCAGTGGACTGTTAAAGGCTGTTGGTGATGATTAAAAATATATCGTACTAGATATTAATTTTAGTCTGGTATTGTAAAAGCAGTACTTAACGATTTTTTAACCTTTTAAAATATGTAAGATATATAATTAGCCCATCTAATTATCTTTTTGACCAACATTAAAGAAGAAGAAAGGTAAGAAAAAAAATGTTTACATTACTTTTTTAATGGACCGGTTTAATTTTTTTTTTGTGTTAGATTTAGGACATCTTCAAGATAGCTCAGTATTAATATCATGGGGATTTGACCTTGGGCTTTCAATTTGTTTTATTAGGTTTACAATCTAATTTTTTTATCTGAATGAGATCTGACGAGTAGTTTTTAAGTTAAATTTTCTCAATTCTTATCTGTTGATAATACCATTCGAAGATATACTTGTTTTGAAATCATAAAAGCTGGACTTGAAAAATGCATGACTGCACAGTTGGTCTAGTGGTTTAAGTTGTCGCTACGCCGCTTTCTATTAAGTCAGGTGTTGTGGGCTCAAATCCTAAATAGGACAACACTTTGTGTGATCCACAAATTGTAGTTCTGAGTCTGGGTGTTTTTTGTGATGTATATTCGTAATGCGGGAGTTATTTTTTTAAAACAGAGAGGAGTTCACATCTAGTAAGTATACCTAAAAACCCTTAAACGATGCCCATAGTGACATTTTACAAAAACGGTGCGGCGGCCATATTTGATTCAAATAATGACATGAAATTAATACTCAGCATACCTAAAAACACCTTACACGATACCCATAGTGACATTTTACAAAAATGGTGCGGCGGCCATATTGGATTAAAAAAATTGTTGGAATTCGGGGTATTTGTAATAAAACACACTCTTGATGTAATGGCGTCCTTCTATATTGTTCCATCAATTTACAGAGAGAGAGCATAGACTATAAAATAAATGTTTGTTGCATAACCATAGACTATCTAAAGCCTTGATACACTTTTAACACCCCCCCTCAACAAATATTTATTTATTTTTTTCTACATAAGTACCATGTAATTACTTTAACACAAAACTAGTAACAAACTAAATAATGTAAACACTTTGTAATAATTAAACAAAAACCTCTTTTACATACAGAATCCTGCTAACATTTTATATAACTAATATTGACTAACAGAAATAGAAAATTAACACATTGACTTCTATTAAACACAACAATTCACCAATAATAGTTCTTTTATTAACAGAACCCTAATAATAATCATCCTACTAAGATAGCATTTCTAAACTTAACAAATAACAACTTTCCCAATGGTTTAGTTAATAAATCAGCAATATTTTCATCAGTTTTTATGTAATTTAAATAGATTTCTTTGTTATACACTTTTTCTATGATATAATGATACCTTATATCTAGATGCTTTAATCTTTTATTGTTTTCATTGTTATGAGAAATGTTTATTACAGATTGGTTATCTTCAAATAATTTTATTTCACAATTAGAAACATTAAAATCTGTTAATAAATTTTTTAACCACATTGCTTCACAAATAGCCTGACTTAAAGCTATGTACTCAGATTCAGTTGAAGATAATGATACTGATAATTGTTTTTTACAACTCCATATAACAACACAATCAAAACATTTTAGAATATATCCGCTAGTAGATTTTCTGTCAGTTGTGTCCCCGCCCCAATCGGCATCAACATAACCCTGAATTCCTGTGTCAGTACTGTCATACACTAGTGCCATACTCATAGTTCCTTTAATATAACGCAAAATTCTTTTAATACATTTGTATAACATTACACTTGCACTATGTTGAAATCTGCTCAAAAAACTAACACTAACACATAAATCCGGTCGTGTCCCGTTGACAGCATACATGAGACTACCTATCAACTGTCTACACTTTGTCTCAATTTCCTGACTTTCAGAATATTCCCTATTTAACAACTTAAAATCAAAATTTTGATCTATAGGTGTATGAACTGGCTTGCAATCTTGCATATTAAATTTTTCTAAAACTTTGTTTAAATACTTTTCCTGAGTTAAAATAGTTTTGTTATTTTCTTGTTTAATCTCTATCCCTAGATAATTAGAAGCTAATCCCATATCTTTCATTTTAAAAGTTTTACTTAATTTCTCTTGAAATACCTTTATATTCTTATCG
The DNA here is from genome assembly GCA_949125395.1 of Diaphora mendica. Lineage (NCBI taxonomy): Eukaryota > Metazoa > Arthropoda > Insecta > Lepidoptera > Erebidae > Diaphora > Diaphora mendica. Next base: position 27,771,466 of record OX421315.1, read on the forward strand.
CTTGACCCAAATAATAAAATATCATCGACATAAATCAATATATATAATATCTCATTATCCAGTATTTTGCAATATAGACAAAGATCATTTTTTGACCTCTCAAAACCTTCATTCTTCATGAAAATATCAAACTTCTTATTCCAATACTTTGGGGAGCGTTTTAGACCATATAATGACTTATTTAACTTGCAAATCTTACCATTAGGAAGCTTTAAGTATATTTCTTCCTCAATATCCCCATGCAAAAAAGCACCTACCACATCCATTTGGTAAACTTTTAATTTTAATTTATTTGCAACAGCCATAAATACTTTAAAGGTTGATAATTTTGCAACTGGGGTGTATACCTCCCTATCTAAGTTAGTATCATTTTGTTCAAAACCCCTAGCGACTAACCTAGCTTTATAAATAACTTCACTTCCTAATTTTTTTACTTTAAAAACCCATTTACTTGAGATTACCTTAATGTTTTCTGGTATTTTATTCACTTCATACCATGTGTTATTTTCCAATAATGTATTCATTTCTCTTTTGATGGCTTCATCCCATTTTATCTTATCTTTGCTTTTCATGGCCTCTTCATATGTTTCAGGAGTTGAACTAACCGATTCAATACTTACAAAGTTCATTTCATGATCCTGAAATCTTACTGGCAATTTCCTTACTCTTTTAGACCGTTCTTGTGGATCTGATTGCTCTTGTGATGTTTCACCTGGCATATCTTTGGATATCTCTTCTTCATCATCATATTCATGAGGAGTAAGATATTCACATTCTTCTTCTACATGTTCAATATGTCGGTCATCAGAGTCTACATCTTCCTGTATATCTTCTATAGGAACTGACTCTTCTTGCTGTGTGGAAATTGAAATGGGACTTGGGTGCACACCATTCTCTTGACTAGAAATAAATACCACCTCCCTTTTAATCAAAACTTTGTTTGAGGAAGGAAAATAAACCCTATATCCCTTTGTTGTTTCTCCATAACCTACAAAATAACCTAGATTTGATTTACTATCCCACTTTCTACGGTGAGGATATGGTATGAGAACTTCAACTCTTGAGCCAAATTCTTTCAAATGATTTATATCAAAGGGTTCTTTATTAATCCATACTTCATAGGGTGTTAGATCTTTGACTCTACTTTTCCCTGTTCTGTTTAAAACAAAAACTGCTGTATTTACAGCCTCGGCCCACAATGATTTACTGAAGTTACTAGATAATAACATTGACCTTGCTGCTTCATTTATGGTTCTGATTTCCCTTTCAGCCCGGCCGTTTTGCTCTGGTGTGTATGCAACACTTATTTGATGGATAATACCTAATTGCTCAGTTAATAACTTCATTTCTTTATTTATAAATTCACGACCTCCATCAGACCGAATATATTGAACCCTATAACCTAGATTTTTTGTTACATACATTAAAAAACTTTTAACCTTGTCTACCGTTTCAGATTTTTCTTTTAAGAAATAAACTGTATTAAACTTTGAATAGTCATCTTTAATGAGCAAATAGTACCTTGAGCCGCCCAGAGAAGTTTTCTCCATGGGGCCACACAAATCTAAATGGAATAAAGTACCTGGCTTATCAGATTTAGTTTCACTTAAATGAAAAGGTTGCTTGTGTAACTTACCCTGAATACATGGAATACAAGTAATGGTTTCATTATTTGCACAGACATCTACATTATTTCTTTTCAAAATGCTTCTTACCTGTTCTAAGTTTTGGTGAGCCATTTTTTTATGCCAATCTTCCAAAGTGTGCTTAGATTTATGCTCATCTACTACTAGAGCCATACCTTTTATATATTTAAATTTCATAATATATATTTTACCTTGCCTTTGAGCAAGAGCACCAACTTCACCGTTGATTTTTAAAAATTTACACAAATTTTTATCAATTTTTAATGAATAACCTTTATCTATAGCCGCACTGACTGAAAACAAATTCACCTGAATCTTAGGAACATATAAAACATTAAATAAAGTAGTATCAACCCATTGCTTTCCATTATATGATAATAGCTTAATATCACCTACTCCTTCAGAGCTTATAATTGAACCATCACCTACAATTATATCTTTTTTAAGTACTCTGAAATTAAAAAACAATTTTCTAAACTGGCACATGTGTTCTGAAGCACCGCTATCCATTACCCATTCAAATGCATTTAATTTATGAGAAGTATTGTTAAGAGCTGACAATACCGACACAGAGAATGCATTGCTTGATGTTGTACCATTTTTAAACCAACAATATTTAATAGTATGACCATTTTTCTTACAATAAGTACATTTAAGAGAAGTTTGATTATTTTTGTTGTTAATTTTAATTCTACAATCTTTTTTATAATGGCCTGTCTTACCGCATTTAAAACACTTCCGTTGATCAGCAACCAAGGCAGAAGAGCTGCTGTGATCACCATCACTACGAGATTTGTAGCGCTGCTCCTCAACGAGTAACCGTGCAGACAGTTCACTTAATGTTCTCTTCTCCATAGGTACCGACTCCCACGCAGACACAAAGTGTTGGTATTGTTCTGGTAATGAAGTTGTGATTTTGGTGATAGCCATACTTTCTGGTACTGGTGCTTGTAGTTGTTTTAATGTGGCTATTGTTTCCTCAACCCGAGCCAAATATTCTGATATAGTTTCATTAGATTCATATCGCAAGGAAAAAAACTTCTGCTGAACCAAGTGCAGTGACAGTTCACTCTTCTGTTCGTAAATGTTATGCAGCTTATTCCAAATTTCTAAGCTAGTTTCACAGCTGGTTATCTGAGAAAGTACTTTGTCAGACAAGCGAGTCACAATGATACTTTGAGCCTTATTATCTTTCTGATTCCATTTCTTTTCTTCGGCTTTACCATCAGGGCACGGCAAGGATCCGTCGACAACCTCGAACACCTCTGCTGCCCTTAGCATAACCTTTAATTTATATTTCCAAACATTCCAGTTGGAACTTCCCTCTAATTTAGTGAGATTTAAATTATCCATTGTTTCTTCCATGGATTTTATACTGCTCAACCACAGTTATCTCCTTATTTTTACCTTTACCTTTTATTTTTGGCGCACGTTGATCTGAAGGCACACGTGCTTCCCGACGCCCTAACTTTTCTTGCTTTACCGCAAGTGAACTGAGTGAATTTACTTTACCGTATTTACTGTTTATTACAAATCCCCGATAGGACATGAGGCTAAAGCGTTTCTGGGCCCATAACCTGTTGGAATTCGGGGTATTTGTAATAAAACACACTCTTGATGTAATGGCGTCCTTCTATATTGTTCCATCAATTTACAGAGAGAGAGCATAGACTATAAAATAAATGTTTGTTGCATAACCATAGACTATCTAAAGCCTTGATACACTTTTAACAAAAATGATAAGAAATTAATACTCAGTATACCTAAAAATCCCTTACACGATACCCATACCCGTAGTGACATTTTACAAAAATGGTGCTGCGGCCATAATTATTGGATTCAAAAAATGATATCAAATCTAGACTCGGTATACCTAAAAACCTCTTACACGATACCCATAGTGTCATTTTACAAAAATGATGCGGCGGCCATATTGAATTACAAAAATGATTTGAAATTCTTAGCGTATCTATTATCTACCATGAAGTATTTTATACAACACATCTCCGCCTACCACATTTTATGAGGGAGTTTTGACTTCATAAACTAGCAACACCCAAAATGGCGACTACAATAATTATTTATTTTCGAAATTATTTAATGGCTTTGTTTGCTGTAATAGATACATATCAATGGTACTTAACGATAATAGGTAACTTTCTTTGTTAATTTAGATCGTACTCTGTAATTTCTACACACTTATATCGCACAATTCGCCATTTTTATCAACACAAAAATGACAGCAACATGTGTGTATCCACTGACAGTGCATTTGATACTAAACGCGGAAAAACATTTAGGCGTCAACAGTTAGAGCCTATTTTTTCGTGTGTTTTTACAGCTTTGACAGTCCATCTAGACATATTAATAATCTAAGATATGGAAAATGCTGAAAAAAAAATTAATTTTTAATTTTTTTGTCTTGTGGTCTGTCTGTTTGTTCCGGCTTATCTCTGTAACTTTTAATGGCAGATAGCTGATGAATTGAAGAGTAGCTTAGGCTACTTTTTTTTAGAATAGCTTCGCCCTGTGGCGTTGCTCATAGTTATTGTTACGAAGGTACAACAACAGTCGTGGGTAATACCATGAGGCTCAGGTAGTACAAAGATAAAATGCATTACCAGCATCTCGCATGATGTAGAAAATTTAATAAGGAAATTTAACATAAAAGATACAATTACAAGTTTTAACAAAAAAAAAACCGACTTCAATCTGGACCAAATTTAAATGGGACCATTCGGAAAGCACCAGCTTTCAAATAAAAAAAGAATCATCAAAATCGGTTCACCCAGTCCAAAGTTATGAGGTAACAAACATAAAAAAAATAAAAAAAATACAGTCGAATTGAGAACTTCCTCCTTTTTGAAGTCGGTTGAAAATGAAATAGAATAATAATATTTCTATAACAGTATTGTCTTATCCATTTAACCTTAACTTTATTTTAGTATTATTTCGTTTTGAATAAAATATTTTTAGCACGAGTTTTTAACTCGAATTAATACCGAATTCCCGCCCTGAAATCTTCAGGGAAGAAGAGGTTCGGTTCACGTAGAAGTTATAAAAACAGTATCACCTAAAACTTTGCTGATTATTATGAATTTGTGTGTGGCTGCCTGCTTTTGTATTATGTGTGTATTTATGTTTGCGTTAAGTTTATTGATGTATATGACATGTGTATATTTTTCGCAAGTATTCCTGATGATTGGTGATGATTGGATTGATATTGACTACTATGGGTATGGTTTCAGTGTTGGTGTTCCAGAGAGAGAATTTGAGTATGAGTATTTACTGAGCTTCTCTATTTCCTTCGTACCAATATTGCAGTCAGACGGTATCGTTACATCTATTAGGTATGTATTATTATATAGTAGCTTGTTATACAACGATATTTAATTATCCACTACATTGAATAAATTATGAATATTAATACAAATGCATGACTGATATAACTTCATTACCAGTGCCGCATTGACGTATTGTAGGACATTAGTAGTGATTGACGTTTTGATGGAACACATAGGATTTAGCACAAAATTATCTAACCACAGTATATTAATAGCAGATATTCAAATACTCTTAATGTTTTACCGCATTCTACGTTTTATAAAAGTGAACTCCGTTCGCCCCGGAAAGATTTTAAAATACTCCATTAAAAACGATTTTTTATGATTGAAAGCCTAAAATTGCAGATACCAAAAGCCCATAATTTCTATAATACAATGGATCGTAAAAAATAAACATCGAGCAAATCATCTATTTTCCTTCTATGGAAAGGGTAATTTAATTTTGTGCTTTAATAGAGTTTCTTCAGCCAACTTGAGGTGAAAACAAAAAAAAAGAAGAAAGAATTTTCCCTCCAATTATATCTAACGTTTCATGCCGTCTTAATGCAGCGCTAAATCAATTTTATCTTGCTTTTTTATTTAGTCATTTTGTTTTATTCTTTTCTGTTATTGCCATTATTTTATATTTTTATGATTTCTTGTTAGATAATAGTATAATAGGGAGTTAATCAAATACAGGAAATAGAATTTGGTTAGTGATGGACCATTATGAGCTGTATAATATTTAGTAATTCCGTGAGAGAATTTATTTACGTTCGCTGTAAACAAGATGATATTTATTGATTTTATAAATAAATGAATTGTGCAAGAGGTTATAAACAATATAAATTTACCTAGGTCCAGGAGACATCATAGATACATGACACAAGTCGCCAGATCCCAAACTAGGCAAATCCTATTATATAGGAGCCAGATTGCTGATAAGCATGCTTATACGAGTATATATTTCTAAATATATACTTAAATATTATAGAAAAAAATTAAACCATATATACATAATTACACGCAAACCTTTGTACTTCCAAAAAATGGCATTATCCCAATAGTTTCATCCCGAACTCTATAATGCGTTAAATGGGATTTTTACTCCCATCTAACGCGCTATAGAGACAAAGTATATTGCCAAATTAGTAGTAAGAAAATATAAATTATTGTAAGTGCAACGAATTCATTATTTAATTGAAATAAAAACATGTTTAATTAATATGGTACACATTAAACTGACTTTATTGTGCTTGATATCATATTGTCACATAATAATATCTTAAGGTATTATATACACAGTAGGGTGGACCTGCTGGCCTACGGCTGGCTGGAAAACGATTCGATTTTGTTTTCGATTTTGATGCGAACTCACTTTCGACTCGATCGTGTTCTAACTTCTTACTCCCGAACCAATTCGAATCGTGAAACAAGTTCGACTTACCTTCGAGTGTTATCAGCGTCGTTATGGGTATACGGTCGATTACGTCATCGAGCAAATGCTTAGTGTCTATGGGCAAACCATTTAGCGTAGATGAATACATCCAAATATAAACGTATTTAGTCATATAAAATGAAACATTTGTGATTTATTGCTATTCTTCAAGCAAACCATTAAAGAATAATAAAGTTCAACAATTATTTCTTTAAATTAAATGAATACAAGATTTTTTTAGTCTGTGGTATTGTAGTTGTAGTGTGTTCTTTATGCTCTGTGGAGTGTTCTGTTAAGTTGACTAAAATGCGCTACGGCGTCATATTTCAAAATCGCTCAAGTTGTGTTTGTGAGAAGGAGAGTTAAAATGATATTACTTTTATATCGTTAAAAACGTGTAAAAAAAGGTTATGCTGACTTTCACATTAACATAATGTATGTAATTAATAATACGAACCTTGCATTTAATATAAATATCACTTCGCCTAGTTGGTTGTTTCATATATTATGGTGTTAAATCTTGCACCAGCGCATCATAGCGCGCGCGCATCATAGCGGATTTGAAGCCACAACACTTGGCGAATTGGCAAGCAGCGTGGCGACCGCCATACTAGGCCTACCGTGCAGTCAAATACTATACTACAAAAACTATACAAATACTTCACTTTTACAAATATGTACAGCTTATCTTACTTTCCTTTCAAGACATAAAAAAAGATGATTCAAATGAGAGATAACAAAAATCTTGTAAACATTTGCCCGTACAAGAACCAAACATTTTATGGGTTAAGTTTATTACTTAACCTCAAATAGGCGTATAAACTAACCCAATGTGTATGGGGCTTTATTGTGTTGTGTAGCAATAGATCGTCCTTTGATTACTCCCTGGTTGAGGTGATCCATACACCAAATAGCTGCATATTTCATACTAATTGCTATGGACGGATCAATATGTGTACTCCATTGTACTAAACCTTCTTTCTATCTGGCCTATGTTGATTTGTAGACAGATTATGATGATTATAATTATGTGGCTCAAGAGCAAAACTATAAATGCAATTATATACATTAACAGTCTCCTCTTAAAATTAATGAGTATTTTATAAGTAATTATTTAGTTTTGGGGCCTTAACCTTAATAAAAATATTTAATTCTTATTGACTAGATCTGCAGCGCAGGACTGGCTGTTATGGATAGCCTTGAGGGAGACCTATGACAAGCAATTAATAAATAAATAAATATTTCGGACATCTAACATACAACGCCAACTAGTCCCAAGCCAACCAGAGCATATGTTATGAGTAGGTACTAGACAACTGATACAAATACATAATATATTTGCTTTTAGCAATAGACGTGTTTGGCTTAGATGATGATCACGATGACTAGATTTGAAATTTAGTACACAATATTGTGGTAGTAAAATATGTGGTAATTTTCTAGAAAATTGCAAGGAGAAAAAAAAATAGATTAGCTTTTTTGAAGCGTGTCTTTGCAGTTCAGGAGGTTTTATATATATGATATTTCTGATGATATCTATTGATTAACACCAGTATTCTGTGAGCCCGAAGTATCGATCAGACCGAGTCAACCCATTTGTGTTAAAGCATGGGTCTCCGATGAGCGTCAGTAATCCGTAGTTAGATTACGTTAAGGTATATTTTCTACGAGTATCTAGGTATATATGGCCACAGCATTATCTGAAAATATTTATTAGAAAAACTTTAATAAATTTCTGTCTAACACAAATTTAGCAAGTACCTAATACTGCCCATGATTATAATAACTCTTTTACTAAACGTAGTGTAATAAGTGTTTGAAAGTTAAATAGGTTTCAACGTACAAATAAGTTTCTCCATTGGTTAAGAGGTTATTGCGCTCAACTTGCATCAAAACTTTGGTCTAGCAGATAGATAACGCACTGCCTTGTTCTTGTTGAAGCAATAAAAAGTAGCGTAGTTTCAAGTAAACACTCGCGTTACGCGCTAACTATGCTATAAACTACGCTACTTTTCGTCAGTATCGTACAAGTTGTCGATACTTGTCGATACTTGTACGATACTGATGAAAAGTAGCGTAGTTTATGCTTCAACAAGAACAAGACGGTGCGTCATCTACCTTTTTCTATTTGATCTGAGGGTCAGGCAAACTGGGTACGGTGCCGATATAAAACGGCGGATAGTGGATGGTTTTTCTTCTCAGTGTGCGTGTTCTGTGTAGTCTGTTTCATGAATGTTTGTAAATCTTCTGCGACACAGGAATTTTCTTAGGTCGGGACTTATCTTTAAACAAAGGTGTGAATTTGTTCGAGCTAAATGTTATTTAAAAATATTAAATATTTACCAACGTCTGCCGGAGACGAAATATTGAAGTTGAAATGACATGGAAATTAGAGATAACTTAAACAAATGAGTCTTAACCTCAAAGACGTCAAAAGACGTTTATTACTTACAAGACTATAATTATAAAGAAGAATATATAATGCTTATTTCATAAAAAAATATTTGTGGCTTTTGATTTGAAGGTGTTTCTAGATATGGGTATGGGAACTAACTATCAGAAGAGTCACTTATAGTTTGTCCCCATACCTCTTTTTTCTTTCAATTTTCATCAACACACTTACTGGACAGTACAAGGGTAGGAAAAATTTTGTTTTGAATAGGTGATATAATGTCTAAACTAAGTTCATCGACTTAACCCACTGCATTAGCAAGGTAAATTGGGAGTGGACTGACCATATTATTAGCCATGCAACTGAATACCATTAGAGTGAATGAGTTCTAGAGTGGAGACCGCGTCTTGGCAAACGTAGCTTAGGACGCCCACAGGCCGGGTAGGGTGATTTGGATCCGAGAAGCCCAAAATCGATTAAAGTGGCGTGCAAAGTGGCCTATGTCCAGCAGTGGACTACAATAGGCTGATGATAATCAAACAATACAATCTTCATATTCGCTTTACATTACGTGAAAAGACAAATACTTATTCCAATATGGCATAAAAAAGGAGCAATGAACATATTCTTAAATCTGTGGAGATTAAATCTCGTCATGTTTATAAGTAAACTTTTCACATCATTTTACACTAATAAGCCTTTCATGAACCCATCAGCAGCTACTAATTATGTACCCCAGCGAGCAAGTCACGAACTACTTTATTATTTAAGCTAATTAATTCTTGCGACAAATTGGCTTGTGTTTAAAATTAATAATGTAACGCTTCAACGCCTTTATTCATAGACGACGTTGGTACACGGTGTAATAGAAGGAAATTTCTAGGTTATATTCAAAGTATCGTGAAAACCTTTACCGTGGGAGAGCCACGCTTCGGCATGAATGGGCCGGCTCGACCGGAGTGATACTACGGCTTCACAGAAAACCGGTGTGAAATAACGCTTGCGCTGTGTTTCACCGAGTGAGTGAGGATAAAGAAGGACCACCCCAACCCGTCCCCGCCCCCTGTCCCCCTCCCCATCTCCCAAAGGCCGGCTACGCACTTGAGACGCCTCTGGTGTTGCGGGTGTCCATGGGCGGCGGTAATCGCTTACCATCAGGTGATACGTCTTCTCGTTTGCCACTTATTCAATAAATAAATAAAAAACATGCAAGGGTTTACATGCTCACATCTGTTATCCTCGAAGCATTTTAACGATTACACTTTATAGTGCCACTTACTTAAATATTTTCTTATATTTATGTATGGGTCTGCCAAATTGACTCTATACTGTCTGATGGAAAGCATAAGCAGAATTCGAAAGTGGTGGTCACCATAATTATTGCGAATGTACAATACAACAATGCGGCATGGTGACCGACACCATGGCGGCCTAGTGATGCTTCTGCATCATTGGGCCGCCATGGTCCGAAAAACCATGTGAAATAATAATAATAATAAACATTTCGGACATTTAACACACAGTGCCATCAAGTCCCAAGCTAAGCGGAGCTTGTGTTATGGGTACTAGACAACTGATACAAATACATATATACTTTTTCTTTGTAAATACATACATATTATACATAGAAAACACCCAAACTCCGAAACAAATATTTTTAGATCATACAAACATTTGGTCCGACCCGGGAATCGAACCCGAAACCTCATGATCAGCAGTCGCACACGTCAACCGCGAGAACAACGAGGCAGTTGGTCTCGTTGTTGGCCGTTGGCCGTAGTTGGAAATGTTACCTAGTTACCTATTTTTAAAGTAAGAAACATTAAATCAATACATACCTATAACAAAATCGTAACTGGCCGCTGTTGGTACATGCAAGATATATAAGAAAGATAATTATAATGGGGCTTTATGAACACAATAGAACCAAAAATAACTATTTAGTTTTTTTTTCTGTTTGTATGTTTTTTGTCTGTAAGTGTGGGCACGCTAATCTTAGATGTACCTTAACAGATTTAAATATGGTTTTCACTAATGCGTTGCGATTTGCTCCACTTAACATTTAGTGTTTGTTTCAATTCCATCGGTTTATAAATAAAAAACTTACATCAGTTTGAAGAATAACCACGATAACCAACCTTTGTGCGGGCAAAGCCGCAGGCAAAAGCTAGTTAGTATAAAATACACAAGTGTAGCGAAGCGTATAGTCATACCTATATCTCTAATGGAATAAGTAGAGGGGTATTAAACGCCCACATGTTGCCAACTATCATTTTTGTCCCACTTAATTAATAGAGGACAAGTTTATTGCCTTTTTGGGACAGTTATACTGACGAGCAAATTAGAAGTATATTGAAAGGAAAAGATAATATCTTGTGAATTCATTTATATAAAAAAATAGTAACAAATGTTTATACCCAGAATTATTCACTATATTAGACGTTCTGAGGGTTTCTTTGCGTGTGTAGTCGTAAATAAATAAAAAAGTATAATAAAATACATGTAATAAGATACTTTTATTCCAGTAATAAATATAACCACAGAAAATACTAGTTCCATTTAACTTCTCTCTTGCGGAGTGCAATCTCAACTGCTCAAACTATAAGTAGCTTTTGCAAGATGGCATCGTAAAGTCACTACTCGGGATTTGTAATAAAAACATCCTTCTACCAGTCAGATCTGCATGTTCACTCTCGGGAATAATTAAAACTAAACCTTTTTAGTTTGTAATAAAGTATATAATTAGTGATAAAGTTATATGGTTGTTTTGTTCTGACTTATAAATTTGTTCCTTTGTCAAAAAGTGAAGAGACTAGTTTTATTGGCGTGAGGAGCATATTTTAGTATTAATCACTCTAAGAAGAATCACTGAAAACCTTGTTGATCTGTAAACACGAGGCTCTTCAAGTAAACTTGTTTTTGGAGTGCTAGAGTTATCAGATTTTTTCCAATAGACGCTTTATTCATGGTATTAGTTAAACGAGGAGATAGATCATCTCAATGATCATGATAAATGACTGATGTTTTCAATGGATACCTGCTACTCAAGAAATACTAAAGTGTTGCTGCCCTCTTAGTGCTCCTAAATTGAAGATGGTAGTTATATCTCAGTTAACTATACTCACGCGACAAAATGTAAACAAAGGGTTTCTTAATATTACGTTTCTGTGAAGGCATGATCTCACTCCAATACTTTTAAAAGCATGGCTTTACTGCGATAGTATAACTTCATATTTCACAATTCACAAAGTGTTGTTCTGAGTCTGGGTGTTATTTGTGTTTCATGTATGTTTTTTTTTTTTTTTTTTTTATGTTTGGCCTGCCAAAATGACTCTACTCTGCCTGATGGAAAGCATTAGCAGAATCCACGAGTGGTGGCCACCATACTCATTGCGAATACAGCAATGCAGTATGGCGACCCACACTATGGCGGCCTAGTGATGCTTGTGCATCTTTTAGTCTAGTCAACAAGTATGGAACTTGTTGACTAGACTAATTGGGCCTCCGGTCTCGCACTCACCAACGAAACACGACAGCACAAACGCTGTCATTTTACGTTGATTTTCTGTGCGAGGGTAGTACCGCCCCGGTCGAGCCGGCCCATTCGTGCTGAAATCAGCGTGGCTCTACTACCTTTTGTACTACTATGTTTGTAAAGTCCCCCGCAACACAGGATTTATTCCTAGCGCGGGAGTTGTCTTTGTCTTTTAAATAAAAAAAAAATTTCGCCCTATTTTTTTTCTATTACGGTTTCATACTTATATGAAGACCTATTAAAAATATAATCGTATGTATGTACACAGATCCATTTCGATACAAAAACTCAGAACTTACCATTAAGTCCTTATATAATAGGTCTTTACCTATGAAATTGCCGTTTTGTATGCGATAAGTGAAAGTACTTATTTTTTCAAACTTTTTTATTTCTGTTATTCGAAGTAATCACCCATGCAATTGACGCATCTTTTCCAACGCATTGGCAGGTTATTGATGCCGTTCTTGTAAAAATCAGCTTGGAGACTTTCTGTTGCGCAGTCGTGTGGGGTCGCGCGTTGTCGTGAACCAGCTGCAAGAGCTGGGGTTGGAAGCTCTCCCTCATCCGCCATACTCACCAGACCTTGCACCTACCGACTATTACTTTTTCCAAAATTTAGACAACTTTTTAGTGGGTAAAAAATTCAATTCCCGAGAGGCAGTACAAAATGCCTTTGAAGAGTTTGTTGCCTCCCGTCCAGCCGATTTTTACAAGAAGGGCATCAATAAACTGCCAATGCGTTGGCAAAGATACGTCGATTGCATGGGTGATTACTTCGAATAACAGAAATAAAAAAGTTTGAAAAAATAAGTACTTTCACTTATTGCATACAAAACGGCAATTTCATAGGTAAAGACCTATTATTTGAAGTCTCAGGTCTATTTAAATGCTGCAGCGCTAAATCTTTCTAGTAATGTTCTTACAGCTCATTACTGGTCTTCCAATAATGAGGCAGTCTGTTTATAAGTGGAATGCCGTCCAAATATTAATTACCTTTGAAATATGCTTCGAACTCTTTATTACAAAGGAAAGTAATAATGGAACAGAAGAAAATGGCACAAATTGAAAGTCTGTTTAGATAAAGGCTTCAAATGTTTTTTTCGCTTTTTGATTTTGCTAATACTACTGTACTTCCTTGTGATTTGATTTTTAATTGGAATCTCATTTTAATGAACTGTCGATATTAAAGGGACGATATTGATATTAATATTTGTTCATGTAACCTAATTGCAGAATAAATGATTTCATTTCATTTCATTGCGAAGGTCATTCGAAAAAAATCGCTTGTTTAAACACTACGCAATATAAATTGTGTTATGAGAGTCATATTCATTTTTCCATGGGTCGGAAACTAAAAAAAAATGTAGATGTAAAGTTTGCTTTCTATATATAGATCAGAATTGACCGTGGGAGAGCCACGCTTCGGCATGAATGGGCCGGCTCGACCGGAGTGATACCACGGCCTCACAGAAAACCGGTGTGAAATAGTGCTTGCGCTGTGTTTCACCGAGTGAGTGAGGATACCAGAGGCCCATACCCCAACCCCTCCCCCTATCTCCCGCCCCATCCCCCAAAGGCCGGTAACGCACTTGTGACGCCTCTGGTATTGCGGGTGTCCATGGGCGGCGGTAATCGCTTACCATCAGGCGATACGTCTGCTCGTTTGCCGGTCTATTCCATAAAAAAAAAAAAAGAAAGGTAGCAGACGGGTCACTAAATGGTAAGTGACTATGGAAACTTGTAACTTAAGTTGCAAGTACATTCCCGATCTTTGACAGCATTTTCCCACAGTAAAGCTAGACAGATACGTTAAATAGCCCAAATTTTGTATACTTTCATGTTTAAGTCCGCCGACAAGTCTATTGTTGTCAGTTGATCATCATGTTTCCATATAAATATACATATATATTCAAATATCACTAGCAACAGCTTTTAGCAACTCATTGCTGGTTGTGGCGAAAGGCATAGTAAATATCTAAAGCAAAAACATATCGGTAAACACAATTCCTACTAATAATGTAAACCATGCACAAATGTAAAACAAACATTGTTATTATTCGACTGTAAATCGGGACTTAATCGCGATAATATTAACAAGGTACAATACCTTTTTTGGTTACCCGACGTTTCGATCGAATTGCACCGATCGTGGTCCCGGGTAGACTGGTGAGAGCTTAGCGACGCCTCCGTGAACAGAATACAGTCGAATAATATGTGTAGTCGCGAAAGTTTAAAAACAAACATTGTTATGCTGAATTAACATTTCCCCCACTAAATGATTGTACATGTCTTTCTTTATAAATCTGTATATAAGCCTAGAAAATGCTTAATTATATTAGTTATTTATTCATACTATAAATTCTCGTCTTAATATTTGGCTCATGATAATATAGCATCCCGCTAAACTGGTCATAGGTCTCTCATAAATTATGATATTCACCTAGCCGGGCACATAATGGCCGTGGCGTCCAGTCTCAATGGAGACCAGCCAACTACGCAGAAGATGTTATAGTGCACAAGTGTGTTCGCAAACACAGGTGCACTCTCTGTTCCCTCACTCTCATGATCAGAAGGAACGGTTAACCGACACGACTGGGGAGATATCAGGCGCAGGAATGACAGCTTTACGTGCCCTGCGAGGCACAGGGTTGGGGTCTCTCATAAATACATACGTAAAGTGAGTAAAAGATACGGTAAGTAAAAGAATATAAGTGCAGTCTTCTCCATAAAACCCAAATATTTCTCTTCGAAGTTTTGAGATTACCATTTGGTAAATATTTGTATCTTTGGAGTCTTACCTCTTTGTAACCACTAATCTTGAGTTTCCTCTGAATAGATAATTGAACAAAGTCTCTTCACAACTCCCAAACTACAGTTAAACTACTCAAACTGAAACTGAGCAAACGTGTGAGAAGTATTTGCCTTTGTTCAAATCGTTTGAAAGTTCTCTATAGCTGCTTACATTTACAAACTTAAGTTATTTTAAATTTTACCAATATACGAAAACCCACAAAACTCACGTATTTTATCCTCGAAGAGGAGGCTGGAGTTTATTAAACACTCACCTGTCTACGACCGACATGACGTCATGACGAATGAGCTACATGGTTTCAAACGTTTCCGAATTAACGCGCCCAAAGTTCTACATGTAAAATTAAAACAAGTTTTATTTTCAATCATTGAATGACTTTAGCACAGAACTGGTTGTTTACTGTTATGTTATATATATGTATGTTATACTGGTAAATAGTCGCACCTCGCATGGTCTTATCTTTGTGCTAAATTTTGAGGTTATGTGATAAAAGCGCAAATACAAAAGTTTATATCTTTTTATTACCTACAACTTTGCCATTTGACTTTTTTCCATAGGGCAAAACTAATTTTGCCGGAAATCGAGAAAAACCGTTTTTTACCCTTAAAACCTCCCCCCATCCCCTTCCCGACCTCAGATCACCCGTAAATTATTTTTCCTTTCATTTTCATAATATTCCCCTCCTTTTCATTCTATTATTGGGTTTCATTCTACTATTTTTTTTTTTGGTTTTGAAACTTATCGACACTGGTCTAATGAAGATACTATAGGCCGAACAATAACACGCAATAAAAAACCTGTTACCACAAAAATGATCGCAAAAAAACCGTTGGTCAATCAATTGCCAACAAAATCATATCGTATCACTTACACTGGAGTCGAACCACCAAAGCGAGAATCCACCAACAGATTTATATTACTGTCTGGCACAAATCCAAAATAGCAACAAGTAAGTGTATTTTAATGCCCCGGGGCTCAAACGCTAAACGCCCTTAACACTACCGCAATTACTTTACACGGCCTTTATGAGCCTATACTTCAGATTTGATGAGGGAGTGGAACATTACTTAATGAAAAAAACTGACCTCTGATGTCATTTACCAATAAGAAAAGAAATATTCTTATATCAAGGCACTTACGTTTTATTGTGGTTTTATGTCTTGTCAATTGCTTGGATATTGGCTGGTTGGTTTTTCAATAAACTCGTTGAATGCCGACTATCAATGAATGTTTTCAATAGCGTTTATTTTGTTCAATGGATGATTTTCTTCTGTATTTAAATACTACTGTACTACAGTATATAAATAATACAGTAGAATAAAAGTTTGGTGAGCCAATTTTATACTTTTTGTCAGTTAGAATATTTTACTATGTGCAGTAATGTACATGTCTGTATTTATATGAAGATTCATTGTGTTAGTTATTTTCTTTTAAAGCTAACCGTCTGCTTACGAATAGAATCAATCATCTGAGAAGGAAAGTAAGGAAAACGTTAAAGATGAAAAATACCTAAGATAAAGAGTGCCCCAATTAAGCGATGAGAAAAACAGACTGAGACTTCAATGATTTCCAGGGACTTCAAATCTCCGTATGTCGGTTATGTATATGCCAAGTCAAGTCATCAACATTACCTAACATACATACATAGTAAACGTCCTGATTGTAGATGGGAACATTTCAAAAATTAAACGAATATTCTGTATTTCATTGTCTGGTGCCTTTGTATAGCTTAATTTCATTACCATATTAACTGATCAAAATAATTACGCATTTAAAAGCGTTTTATAATGTATGCAATTTCCCAATTTATAATTTTATCCATTATTTCGCATGCAATTAATTGAATATCTCGCATATCTCAATCGACCCAACCATCGAGAACTTCATCACGTGCAGCGAAATAATTAAGTTTTTAATTTAAACTCAATTATTTTAATCCTTACGTTTATTGCGTCTCTTTCCTTGCAGCTACAAAATTATAGTTTCATCTCTTGCTTTCTCACAATTGAGCGTAACCATGTCATTCGATATTTATATGCATGGTGACCCACACCATGGCTGCCTAGTAATGCTTCTTTATCGTTGGGCTTCCGGTCTCGCACTCACCAACGAAACACGATGGCACGAACGCTGTCATTTTACGTTGATCTTCTGTGCGAGGGTAGTACCGCCCCGGTCGAGCCAGCCCTACCGTGCTGAAATCAGCGTGGCTCCACTACCGGTATGATATTAATTTTGTTGGGTAAATATTTACATTGCAGCACATTTTTTTTATGAATAGGGGGCAAACGAGCAGACACATTCTGCAGAATATAGAGTCATCCTCTTCTTCCATCATCTGGAAGTTTCTTGGCACGTTAAGTATTGGCAATGAGCAACTTCCAGAGTTTAAGAACACCATTGGCTTGAACGATATCAAAAGCTATTTCTCACCCACAACAACGCTGGAGGACATATCGCAAGCCATCGATAACATCAACAGGGACCTGGAATTCATAAAATCTTGGTCGATGAGATTCGGGCTGTCAGTAAACCCTACTAAATGCGAAGCAATATTAGTTGGCAGCAAGATCATGATAAATCGATTGTATACCACGTCAATCTCGCCGTCGTCTTCAACGGCTTAGTGATACCTTGGAGCCACGTCAAAGACCTTGGCCTGTTCATCGACTCAACTCTTGATTGGCGGGCCCAGATTACTCATGTGAGCCAGAAAGTAACAGGTAACCTACGAACACTCTACCGTCTTAAGAACTTCTAGCCTCCTAAAACGAAACTCATACTCACATAGTCCCTCATTATCCCCTTAATCGACTATGGTGATATGTGTTTTTTCGACCTGAATGCAGACCTCCTTAATAAACTTGACCGTCTTCTTAATAACTGCATTCGATTCATATTCAATCTCCGCAAGTATGACCACGTGTCTACTTTCCATTCTCAATTGCAATGGTTACCTATTCGCCAGCGCCACAGTCAGCGAGCGTTGACCTATCTCTTTTCGTTCCTCAACTACCTTCCTACCTACCCATCTTCACCTACTTAACTTGAACCCTACCTCCGTTTCTTATCCTCGAATCACGATAGAAATCTTCGCTCATCTAACAATTTGCTTCTCTCGTGTCCCTCCTACAATTCCACCTACGTGAACTCTTCGTTCGTGTTCATTCGTTTAAATAAATAAATGAATATATCGCCTGATGGTAAGCAATTACCGCCGCCCATGGACACCCGCAACACCAGAGGCGTCACAACTGCGTTGCCCGCCTTTGGGGGATGGGGAGGGGGATGAGAGGAGGGGATGGGGTATAGGCCTTCGGTATCCTCACTCACTCGGTGAAACACAGCAAGCGCAGTTTCACACCGGTTTTCTGTAAGACCGTGTACCTATTTATAATCTGAACTTCAAAAACGGCTTAAACGATTTTCATAAAATTTTGTATGCAGAGGGTTTCGGGGGCGATATATCGATCTGGGTAGAATTCAATATTTAGAAAATTTACCAAAAATAATCACAAATTTTAACAAAAAAACCGACTTCAATCTGGACCAAATTTAAATAGGACCACACGGGAAGCACCGGCTTTCAAATAAAAAAGAATCTTCAAAATCGGTTTACCCCGTGGAAAGTTAAGAGATAACAAATATAAAAAAAACAGTTGAATTGAGAACCTCCTCCTTTTTTTGAAGTCGGTTAAAAAATACAGAGCAAAACTCAGTCATCTAGGTACTTAAATTAAAAATATTCCCAACAGCTGATCTGACAGACTGAAAGGATAATTCAGTTATTAATTCCGATTGTATTAACTGACCATTCAAGAATTACATTGCATAATGAAAGGCTTTTGTATTCGAATGTTGAGTAACGAAACACGCCATGTCAGATTGAAATGAAAGTTGGAACAAAACTAAATTACAGCTCGGCCCCGACTGACCGATATCACGTCAAAAACATTTTGCTCTACTGAAAAGGGATTTCATTTATTACAAAGAACCAGAAGTGTTAACTCGGAAACCACAATGACGTGTGTTTCTTTTTGTTCAATTTTTTTTCTATCAATTTTTCGCAGAGGTATTTCGATCTGATAAAATAATAATTGAGTAACATCAATCATCGTGGGAGTGTGAGTTGATACCTCTGTCGTGAGTTCATAGTCAGTGTTTGAATATTGAAGAACTTTAAGAATACGATTTATGACGTATTAAAAAAACGAATTAATAGATCTCGTTCAAACCAATTTTCGTTGGAATTTTGCATCATATATTTTTTTTAGTTTTATCATTTCTTATTTTAAAATTTACAGGGGGGGAGACACATTTTATCACTTTGGAAGTGTCTCTCGCGCAAATTATTCAGTTTAGAAAAAAAATATATTAGAAATCTCAATATCATTTTTGAATAATATCATCATATAAAAACAAATGAAAATTTATCGTTTTATTTTTCTATTTTTTTGTAAAAATCTTAATGCGGTTCACAGAATACATCTACTTACCAAGTTTCACCAGTATAGTTCTTATAGTTTCGGAAAAAGTGGCTGTGACATTCAGACAGACATGACGAATATATAAAGGTTCAGTTTTTTGCCATTTGACAACGGAACCCTTATAAAAATGGCTCTGATTAACATGACCGTAATTCTTCCGTTAAGTATATCTACTTTTTTTAAATCTATATACCTATTGAAAAAGAGCTAGATGGCAATACAATATTAAATTGTACATACATTGAATAAAGCGTTAAGTTTGCCCTCTGAAACGTAAGTACTTTTTGAAGGTGTTATTCATTGTCATTATAAGAAATTCATAGCGAGCTAAATTTCCTTAGTATACTACAAAAGGTATGTATCTAATACATTAAGATGATTTTACATAACCAAAAAAAAACTTCGTTTAAAAAATCGACTTCAAAAACTAAAAAGTATCAAATAACTTAATTTGTATGTGCTACCTATTCATAGGTTTGAAGTCAGTGCCAAGCCAAATGTAATAGTAGGTATCACACTCGCTATATTTCGAGACGAAATATAGTGTAAATTTGCGGGTTTCCTTCGATTTCCTTAGGATCCCATCATCAGATCCTGATATGGTGGTAATGGGACCACATGAGGAGCATACCCTTTCGAATACAAAAATATTTTTTTAAATCGGTCCACAAATTGACGGAGTAATCCGTGTACATACATTTAAATAAAAACAATACCGATGAAATTGAGAGCCTCCTCCTTTTGGAAGTCGGTTAAAAACCCGAAGCCAAACAAAACATGTATTATTTCAATTAGAAGCGTATTTCTTTATCTTCTAAAACATAGTTTTATTTTAGAATAGCCTCTTGGTCTAATAGCCAGTATATTCTTGTCACGTTATTTTGTGACATCACCTAATGAACCTTCTTGTACAAGTTTTAAAGTAGCTTTTGAGATGAAAGAAAAAAAATAACTTCTTAGTTCCACAAAAGCTAGAGCTTTGTCAAAGAAAAAGTAGTGAAAATAATTTTAGAATATTTTTTTGATGAAAAGTTCATTTTAACAAAGTCTGAGACTAGGTAGTACAAGTCATCACTTTTTTTTTTTATTATTCTAGTGAGGTGTCCAGCAAGCATTCCTTTTGCCAGATGGTTACTCTCTTTATCGAAAACCAAGGATATAACGAGATGTATTGACAGTCTCATAAATATAAGACTAAGAACAGCTTTTTGAATGAGAAGTGTATACCATTACTTTATTGACAATCTTAGCAACGGTTTTACTGCTACGGTACCATCATTACATTTGACACAATGGTCATCATTGTTGAAGAACTGGTATCATGTCCCTCCATCGCAAAGGGAGGGTTTTCCGACTAGGTGATATTTCCTGACGGTCCACAACCCAGCGGTTGATGTTTAAAGTTGTATATATGGTAATCGACGTGAGAAATTCTATACCGTGATGCAGAATTAGTAATTACTCCGTTGTTTATTGTAACAGCGATAGATGGTGCTGTAGTGTGTGTTTTCTTATCGTCTGTGGAATTCACAGTCATAATTTTTTTTGAATGCAACGTACTATAAGTTTCTACTTGGTATTTTTTTGGGTTAATTTTCTAAAAATGAATCCTAGCTGAACACTTTAACACCTCCGAAACCCTCTGCATTCTAAATTTAATGAAAATCTTTGGAGCCTTTTCCGAAATTTAGAATATAAATATACAAGATGTGGAGGACTGGTGTCATGTCCCTCCAACACAAAGGGAGGATCCTCCGACCAGGCGAGGTGATCATGCCTGGCGGGCCACTGCCCCACGGGTGATGTTGGGATGTAGTATGTATGTTAATCGACGCGAGAACTTCTATTGCGCGATGCAGGGTTGGTAGTTTTTTTGTGTAGTACATTACTCCGTAGTTCACTGTATCTGAGTAGATGGCGCTGTAGTGTATTTCTGTTGCGCTGTATGTAGAAGTCGTCTCACAAGAATTGCTCGTTTCGTCGTTAAGGGTATTATTTTATATATTTCTTTCATAATTTCGTAGCTAACGTTTAAAGTAAAGGAAGTTGATATAAAACTCCCTATAAAATGCTCAGTTAAAAATTATTGCTATTTCCTCACAGCAACGGCATCGTGAAGATTAATTTACTCCTACCTCTATTATCTTCAGTCAACGGTTCATTAATCTGAACGTTTAGAGACAGGAAGGAAAATATTATAAGAAAAGCATTAGGGATAATGCTTTTTTGTGCGACGGAACTTTCTATTTATCAGAGGATTTCGAGGGAAACCTAAATAATTATTTTACTATTGATTGTGTTGTGATGGTTTGAGAATCATGATTAATCAGGAAGCACGTTGGACAGTAACAGCACTGCAAATAGAAAGAAATCTTGCAACAAAATCGATATCAACCCATGTTTCCCGCGTGGTACACGAGTAGTAGTCACAAACTTGACTGTATGGTTGGTCTAATGGTTTAAGCGGTCGCCACGCCACCCATCCCATATTGGACAATACTTTATGTGATACATAAATTTGATGTTCTGAGTCCGAGTGTTCTGTCTTCGTTTCATATGTGTTTGTGAAGACCCCCGTGACACAGGATGTGTATTCCTAAAGGGGGAGGTGTTTAAAAAAAAACACTGTATGTAGGTACTAGCTGAACTAGGCAACGTCGTTTACGACTCCTATTGCCCGTAGCGTAATAATTTTACCCCGCTTTTGTTACATTCTTCATTGATGCGCTGCTCCTATTGGTCTTAGCGTGATAATATATAGCCTATAGCCTTCCTCGATAAATGGGTTATCTAACATTAAAATTCTCACCAATGGGGCGATCACTTTGTGATACATGTAATACCTATAGGACCCATGAGTATAAGCATTAAATCGCTACTAGTCCATTGGCAAGAAGGATGAGCTTTACGGCGATACACCGTGTTCTTAATCTAAACTAAAATCATCAAGCACTTACTGGAGTGTGTGGCTTCAGTGTTCTCGGCGTTCCAAGAGATATCTCTTGGGTAGATTCTTCTCTGCGTCGTCACACAATCATAAACTCTTAAAGTGCTGTACAACTTCCAAGGTATTCGAATTACAACAAACTCGTATCAGCTATCACGGATATTCGAATTATAACTCACTCGCTTCAGCTATCGCGGAACGCGCCTACAAAACTCGCGAGTCCACGACCTGGACAATACAATTAGCTTACTATCAATTAATTTTCGGTTCTCAAAATAATCGCCAACCGTTTTCAACGCGCGTCTTTCAAGTACTTTCTTACACTAACCTCAAACGTCAAAACGTCAAACAAGAAAAAAAGTGACAATCAAAAATGTTGCCATTATAATGACGTTCGAAATCCAACAGATATGGAGAGGTTATGTCCAGCAGTGAACAAGGTCCTTGATGATGATGATGACCATTTATACTTGAATTATGGCGCTACGTAAACTTGAATTATCACATTAGCAAATGTTTCCAACAAATATTTTTTTAAACGATTAACAATGAGCTGCAACTTTTCTCATTACATTTGATTATCGTGTTTATAAGCAAAACAAAATTCAGAATTAGCATTCTCAACGATTAGCTTTAGCTTTAGTTTCACTACGAAATATCGTAAATTTAAACGACTGTACGGTTGGCCCAGTGGTTTGAAGTGTCGTGGGTTCAAATCCCACGTGGGACAACACTTTGTGTGATTCGCAAATTTTGTAAATTAATGACCGATGTTACCTATCGTCACCGGGTCGCGCCATCGCACGCGCTCCCTTTGAACCAGCCGCCGCCGCCACGCGCTGCCATCGACGCGTAGCCCTGTGTTTACCTAATAGGTATTTTGTAGTGATTTTATAGTGACTTGCAGGGCACATTAGTTAAGTTCGTTAGTTGATACGTAACGTTATATTATTTTATGTGAATTTAAATGAAACAATGCCTCGAATCGGCTATGCACGTCTACGGGTAGTGAATAATTTACTACGGATAAAATATTAATTTACGGATAATGTTCGGTTATCCTACTACCTACTAATAGTCGGATTATTGTACAAACTTATCAATACGAGAATAGAGATAATGCTCTTACAGCTGTAACCTCGATAAGATGACCTAATTTAAAACCTTGTGGTTTTTGGTTTTCGATTTTTTTGTGATTATTATGGTGACTGTGTAATTTAAAAGAACGTGAATACATAATATTGCTTGTGCTATTTAGTTTACGTGACGATAAAGTAGGTAGGTATCTACTTTATAAATCTTCGTCGCGCGTCGTTCGGTGCTTTAGATACTTATTTTACGGCCGCCCGGTCGCCAGGACCGCGCCGCGCCATTAAGGTTAGTGAACTTAAATTACTAATGGTGTCCTTATTGGTTTTAATTTTTAAGATATTTAGTTTGTTTGAAAATTTTGATTTTTTTATATTCGTTTTCGGATAATTTAAACAATCCCAAAGTAAACCAATACATTTAATAGTCCACGGTTTTGTTTAATGTCGCATTGTCATATCCACCCTGTATATATAAATAGATGTACCCGAGACTTCGTTCGCGTGGAATAGTGATTTTTGGAAGCATGTTTAATTATCTAAACTAGGTAATTAATTTACAAATAAGATTACATTAAAAGATAGATTAAATTAAAAAAAGACGTGTGGCACTCGGGGACTGCCGCGGTAAAGCTATTGCCTAACATTTTTATCAACTTATGCAATTATAATTATTTATTTATTTTTATTTATGCAGTATGTATAACATTGTGAATGAAAAATACTAAACTATTTTTCAAATGTTCCATCGCATTCGAAGTACACCGCCATCTATATACTTGGTGCCATACTGAAAACAAACAAATGTATGTTTGGAATTACCGGACCATTGGAATTTATCAAGTAGCATAAGAACAAGAATTTTAACATTTAGTAGTAATGAGTTATTGGCTGGAAGGTAGGTGATGAATGAATGAATGATTTATGACGAAGGTGCCTCGAGTTCAAATCTCAACTGGGCGTCGTCGTCTTTTTGTGAATGTTTCTTGGATATTGTGGTAAATAGGTATTCATTAAATAAGTAATACAAAATTACATAAAACAAAAAAGATACGAAAACTTCACAACAAACAACAGAGGGCGCTAAGTGTGGATTTCGGAGCAGCTCGTCAACGAATCTGTTTGTCACTGTCTCGCACTTCTTGCGTGACAGAGACAGACAGATTCGTTGATTCGTCGTTCGGAGCAGCTCGTCTCGATTCGTGCGAGCTTCGGGTGTCAGATTTTATTTGTGTTACGGAATTTTCTTGATTCGGTCGCCGCGCTCAAAGGCCTCAAAGCCCGCGATAAAAGCTATGCAATAGCTTAAAATACCGAGCTAAGCTCCGTCATCCAGGTAGTTATATTTAATTATGGAAATTGATATGCTCATGATTGGAATTCTGTAGCTAATACTGAAAATATTTTTTTCACCCCAGTAGGACAAGTGACACCAGTTCAGTTCCAGAAGTCCTATTAAGGTCCATAGGATTAGTGGACAGACCCTTAATATCCAACATAAATGAGCAAATTGCCGTAATATATAATTTTATAAGTTAAGGAACTCGATGGTTTATAAGTTCACTGGGGTACTTTAAAATCGATCCATTTTACTAGATTTTGTGAAACTCTGATTCAGATACTCTATTAAACTTTTGAACTTTAATATTTTTATTTATGAATACATAAAACATACAGCAAGCCTGGCACATTTTTAAGAACATAATAAAAAGAAATGCTAAAATAATATGTAAATAGTAATATACAAGGTGTTGTGGAAATATGGAATTGTATGGATGCTACAGAAATACACGATGTCATTGCTGAAGGATTTATATTATAACCTTCGCACGGGAGGAGTTTAGATGCCGCTGCGTCGACGACACGATTCGTGCATTTTAAATCTGTCATATCTTCGAATATATTCATTTAAATTAGATACAGTAAAGAGCCATTTTCATCTATATTAAATGCACAATGTATTTAATTTCCTTAATTGTATAAGGATTTATTCTGTTTTGCTTAATATCGCTTCGTAAATAACCCATTATTTCTCGTAAAAGGAAAGGAATAAAAAATGTTTATTGTGGGTTATCCCTAAGAGATAGACATATACCGTCGCGGACTTTTTTGTAGACCTTTTTAAGGTGTACAATACTGTAGTACATTATTTTGATCTATCTCGTAGGGTGCAACCAGCGTTTGCAATGTAAGTGCAAAAAATGTGTTTATTTGCTACATCACATTAAAAACCTCGAAAACTAAGTGTTTCCATGCTATATTATGCATTTATTACACATAAAAACATTCCTCTTGAATCACTCTATCTATTAAAAAGCGGCCAAGTGCGATTCGGACTCGCCCATGAAGGGTTCCGCAGCAGCAAGTAACATAATATAAAAGTTCTTGTAGTTCCTTGTAACTTTGATCGATATTTTTCGGTTTACGATTTATGACGTGTTAAAAAAAACTACTTACTAGACTTCATTCAAACCAATTTCCGGTGGAAATTTGCATGGTAATGTACATCATATTTTTTTTAGTTTTATCATTCTCTTATTTTAGAAGTTACAGGGGGACGGACACACATTTTACCACTTTGGACGTTTTTCTCGCGCAAACTATTCAGTTTAGAAAAAAGTGATATTAGAAACCTCAATATCATTTTTGAAGACCTATCCATAGATACCCCACACGCATGGGTTTGATGAAAAAAATATATTTGAGTTTCAGTTCTAAGGATGGGTTCTAAGTCCCCCAAAATTTATTGTTTTTTTTTCTATTTTTGTGTGAAAACCTTAATGCGGTTCACAGAATACATTTTCTTACCAAGTTTCAACATTATAGATCATATAGTTTCGGAAATAAATGGCTGTGACATAAGGACGGACAGACAGACAGACGGACAGACAGACATGACGAATCTATAAGAGTTCCGTTTTTTGCCTTTGGCACGGAACCCTAAAAATAACCGCATCAAAATCCGTTGCGTAGTTTTAAAGATTTAAACAAACAAACATAGGGACATAGGGAGAGAGAAAGCGACTTTGTTTTATACTATGTAGTGATGATTAAAGAAGAGCCAATGTTAAAGTTGAAATTAAAGTTGAATTCAAAGATAAAATTTCACATGTTGTAATTAAAGTGCTTTCTCTTGTAAGAATATTATTTGAAATATAATATGATATTTATGTCAGATGGTTACGAAACCAATGGTAGGAAGCGAAGCGATGATGATGTCTTTCCATTTTTGTCTGGATGGAATTTGTGCTACAGAACACTATTGAATGACATTGTTAGGTTAAATTTTTAACTCTAAATTTATTTTTACAAATAAAATTAGTTACCTACCCTCAACAAACTCGAAATTTTGGCAACTAATGTTTTATATTCTAAGCACTACTCTAGTAAATGGATTTTTTTACATTTCACCCTTCGATCAATATTGATCGAAGATTTCACCACTAAGGCAGTGAAATAAGAGACGAACGCGTATATACAGAAATAAGTTTAACGATTTCAAAGTTGAAATACGAAATAATCAATAACTACACGAATGAATTGTTTTAAAGAAATTTTGGATATTGTTCGTGTAAGATAATAATCTTATACTTTGGAAAATAAACTCCTAAGTTTATTTAACCTTGAACTCATACTGGGCATTGACCTCTTAGGGTTAAATATTTGTCGCTTTGTACAAAATATCTGAATTCAGGCATGGCGGTCGTTAAATTTATTTTGAACCAAATCTTTTTTTGTTTGCAATTTATGGTTATGTTACATAATTAACAGAAAGAGACGAGCCACATAAAATATTGAAATAATGAAATAATTAAAAAGATAATTTCATTAGCTCATATAATAGATGCTAGATAACTAAAAATGTCACCGAAGGAAGTCTAAAAACCAATACTTTGTTCGAGTATTTAACCGACTTCAAAAAAGGAGGAGGTTCTCAATTCGACCGTTAATATTTTTTTTATGTGTGTTCACGGATAACTTCGTCGTTTATAAACCAATATTGATGATTATTTTTTTAAAGGAAAGAAAATATCCCAAAGATAGTACCATGATAAGGACACTAAGATCTGATGTTTTTTTTGTTTAAAATTTTTAGTTGTGGTTAACCTCTTGTTGTCGGATTGACCTGTTGAGACATAGTAGGACTAAAGTACTTTAAATATAGATTGATCTCTGTAACAATAGTCACTAGTGTCAATTTAGATTGTACGGGGTATATTTTAGGTGTACATTTTTTTAAGTAGAATGCAATGCACTTCTTTTATGATTAAACTGGCACATCTATACAAATAAATCAAATTGGAGTGTCTGTTTGTAATATTAAAATAAACGCTTTTTCTAAATACATATGTATGTATGCACGGTACATTTACTAAAATACCATTTCTAACAATTTTTGTCCGTCTGTCTGTCTGTCTGTTTGTTCTGGCTAATCTCTGGAACGGCGGGACCAATTTGGTGGAACTTTCACTGATAGGTAGCTGATGATATAAGGAGTAACTTAAGCTACTTTTTTTAGACTAGCTTCGCCCCGCAGCGCTGCCTGCGTTTACAACAACAAACGCGGGTAATACCGCGGGGCTCAGCTAGTAAAGAATAAATACAAAATATATTTGAAATTCAAAAACATAGGTGATACAAAATAAAATCACTTATTAAAATTTACTTCGTCGGCTTGTTGGCCAGTTGTCATAGGAAACTGTCGTTATATTCTCGAATAAATACTTTAAACATTACAACTGCTTTTAACCACCATTCTATGACGATTTTTTTACGAAACAAAAATATGAATTAACGAGTATAACACCTAACACATATTGTTTCGCTTTAAATAAAAAATAATGTCGTCAAATGATTGCCTGTAAATCAAATTTGTGTAATACGTTTCATTACAAAAACATGTATTCCGAATTAAACAAACTTCCTATCATAAACTGCCATTACACCGATATGAAACGAGATTTATCAGACATTTTCATTTACAGTCATATCCCGCGGGGATTCAGAATATTTGTTTATGGGCATAGGGTCCTAATGGAGTTTTATTTTAATTATATTGTGACTTCACACTGAAATTACAAAGATTAAAATGTTGGCTTTGTATTTCATTGCTATTAACTTAGTCGACATCAGGGGGCTAGTCTATAATCTGCACGTTTGGCCTAGTGGTTTAACGGTCACCACGCCGTTTCCTACTTCGCCAAGTGTCGTGGGTTCAAATCCCACGTAGGACAACACTTTGTGTGATCCACAAATTATTGTTCTGAGTCTGGGTGTTCTTTGTGTCCGTTTCATGTATGTTTGTAAAGTCCCCGGCGACACAGGATTTATTCCTAGTCCGAGAGCTGTAAAAAAAAGAAAATCATCATCAACAGTCTTTAATAGTCCACTTCTGGACACAGGCATCTCCTTAGCAAGGAAGCTTTGACCTACCATACCACACTCATCAGACTGTAGTTTGAGTACATCAGACAGTTTGCGTAGGATTTGTTTTCAGTTTTATCCTCTCTTTGCAGTGATGCCCTGCGTAGATTTTTTATTCAATACCCAAACGAGCAGACGTATCGCCTGATGGTAAGCGATTACCGCCGCCTAAAGACTCCCGCAACACCAGAAGTGTCACAAATGCGCTGTCGGCCTTTGGGGGTTGGGGAGGGTGATGGGGGAGGGGTTTGGATATGGATCTCCGTTAGCCTCACTCACTCGGTGAAACAGAGCGCAAGCGCTGTTTCTCGCCGGTTTTCTGTGAGGTCGTGGTATCACTCCAGTCAAGCTGGCCCATTCATATCGAAGCGTGGCTCTCCCACGGTAAGTTACGTAAGTATGGTATGAATATGGGTGGTGAGATCTGACAGCTAAGCCAAAGAATCAGGGAATTCTATTTCTATAAAGAAAACATATTGTGATCCACACAATCATCAGAGCACGATAATTTCTTCTGTGTCTAGATCTATTTTATGTTTAATATCTAGGTATGCATATACATACAATTTTTTTGTGTTTTGACTGCACATTTGGTCTAGTGGTTTAACGGTCACCACGCCGATTCCTACTTCGCCAAATGTCGTGGGTTCAAATCCCACGTAGGGCAACACTTTGTGTGATCCACAAATTGTTGTTCTGAGTCTGGGTGTTCTTTGCGTCCGTTTCATGTATGTTTGTAAAGTCCCCGGCGACACAGGATTTATTCCTAGTGCGGAAGTTGTGTTTAATAAAAAAAAATTGGTTGTTTTTATCATTATTAAAAACGCTTTTGCCCGAAACACCGTCCATGCGTACGTCAGATGTCGCTGTTATCGTGTTTTCAATCTACTATTTAGCCTGTTACACTTACAAATAATGATAATTTCTATTGGTAAAAGAATTTTCAAAATTGGCTCAGTAGGTCCAGATATTACCCTTTACCTCTTTATAATGTTTGTACAGATGCTGATAATAATAATTAGAGACTGTCTGTTGCGCAGTATGGGGTCGCGCGTTGTCGTGAAGCAACTGCAAGAGCTGGGGTTGGAAGCTCTCCCTCATTCGCCATACTCACCAGACCTTGCACCTACCGACTATTACTTTTTCAAAAATTTAGACAACTTTTTAGTGGGAAAAAAATTCAATTCCCGAGAGGCAGTACAAAATGCCTTTGAAGAGTTTGTTGCCTCCCGTCCAGCTGATGTTTTCAAGAAGGGCATCAATAAACTGCCAATGCGTTGGCAAAGATGCGTCGATTGCATGGGTGATTACTTCGAATAACAGAAATAAAAAAGTTTGAAAAAATAAGTACTTTCACTTATTGCATACAAAACTGCAATTTCATAGGTAAAGACCTATTATTTACATGTTACAATTCTGTATTTAGTGTAGTAAAAACATCTTGAACCAAACTAAACAATATATAATAACAAGTTCGTGTTTTACTGAAGTTTGTTTCAGTAACAACTTATAACAAAAGCCATGACTTACACCGTATTGTTCCTACGCTTTCTCTTTAACTGGTTCAAACTAATATCGAAATCAGTGCACATATCCACTAAATACTTCATAAAAGTTTCGCGCTATGTACTTAGCTTTACATAAGAGGCTTTCACTAATTGAAATTGCTTTCGCATAACATAATATGTGTTCTAATAACCAACTATACTTGACCTTATTAGCAGCTATTTTTCGTTGGATTTATTTTTTATAATGCTATTTCCATTAAAGCTTAACATGCTTGTGCGAAGGTTTGCACGTTGCTTGAGTGAAGTAAAATTGACGCTTATTAAAGCGTACTGTCAGACTTTTTACACGTGTAGCCTTTGGACAAGTTGTACGCAGAAGACTATTAGTGCTTTCCGGGTCCAATATAACAATGCATTCAGGATGCTGTTGGGGCTGCCATGGTACTGCAGTGCATCTGGCATGTTCGCCGATGCACACATTGATGATTTTGCAGCGATCAGGCGAAAGCGAGCGGCCTCACTGCTGCAGAGGATACGTGGTAGTCCTAACCGTCTCCTGAGTGTCATTGCAGACAGAAATGACAGTCCATTATTAAATTATTTATGTAAATTACATGTACTAACATAGTTCTTAAGGTTTACTGTATACTAACACAATATGGATATATTTCCGAAATAAAGGTATTATTATTATTATTAAATACTTGAGCTTAAAATTAAAATATTGTTGAATATTTGAATTTGAAAAATACATTACACTGATTGTTAACTTAGTTTGTGGTGCAACTTAATTTTTATTTTTTCCGCACCCTCAACTTTTCCTTCCTACGATTCTAGTAGCTCCACGGGTGTAAACGCAAGCATGAGAGACAGTAGACTTACCAGTAAGCGACTCATGTGCTTGTTTGCTTCTCCATGCCCCGAAAATACCTTCTTCTTTTGCCCCGCGTGAAAGTTAGTATATTATGTAAAATTAGGAAAAATAAATCTAAAGTAATCTGCGCTGAATTTTGTTTCAAAGTGCCTTGTTGGCGGCGCGAGTGGGATATGTGGACTGTATTTAAAAAAAAAAGAGGATTGTTTATTTATTGGCACATATTTGCGAAAAACAATACTGCAGAACTTGCGAAATAGGATATGGGAATCCACACACCTTAATCTTGAGCGGTATTGAGCTTCGGCGAAAACTTTGATGTCGTGTAGTCCTTGGCCTCCATGCAAACACCTCACGAGCACTTTGTTGTCACTTGTTCTGATATGTATGTCAGTTTTTAGCACCTTGACCGGTGTGAAATAGCGCTTGCGCTGTATTTCACCGAGTGAGGATACCGGAGGCCCATACCCCTCCCCCATCCCCCTCTCCAATCCCCCTCCCCCATCCCCCTCCCCCATTCCCCTCCTCACACCCCAAAGGCCGGCAACACCTTTGTGATGACTCTGGTGTTGCGGGTGTCCATGGGCGGCGGTAATTGCTTACCATCAGGTGATACGCCTGTTCGTTTGCCACCTATTCCATAAAAAAAACTGAAATATTCAGTTAGAAAAAAAATAACCACAGAGTGGCCAGCGTCCTCCACATACCAATATTTTAGCACTTTGTTAAAACCTCTAATAACATACCACCGATCAATCATCGCGCCCCTTTCTGCTTTGGACATAACCATGTTTTTATCTCTTTTCGTATAAAACAAAAGCGAACATATAATAAGCACTTTCAAGGTCGAACAGATTTCTCGCTTACTATTTTTCATTTTTAGGGTTCCGTGCCAAAGGCAAAAAACGGAAACCTTATAGATTCATCATGTCTGTCTGTCCGTCTGTCTGTCTGTCCGTCCGTATGTCACAGCCACTTTTCTCCGAAACTATAAGGACTATAATGTTGAAACTTGGTAAGTAGATGTATTCTGTGAACCGCATTACGACTTTCACACAAAAATAGAAAAAAAAAACAATAAATTTTGGGGGTCCCCATACTTGGAACTGAAACTCAAAAAAATTTTTTTCATCAAACCCAACCGTGTGGGTCTATCTATCTATGGATAGGTCTTTGAAAATGATTTTGAGGTTTCTAATATCATTTTTTTCTAAACTGAATAGTTTGCGCGAGAGACACTTCCAAAGTGGTAAAATGTGTGTGTGTGTGTGTCCCCTGTAACTTCTAAAATAAGAGAATGATAGAATTAAAAGAAAATTATGATGTACATTACCGTGCAAACTTCTAACGAAAATTGGTTTGAACGAGATCTAGTAAGTAGTTTCTTTTTAATACGTCATAAATCGTAAACCGCAATTTGTTTACACTAAAATATCGATCAAAGTTACAACGAACTACAAGAACTTTTATATTATGTTACTTGCTGCTTCGGAACCCTTCATGGGCGAGTCCGACTCGCACTTGGCAGCTTTTATGTACCTTAGTTGATACGAAAGATAGCGATCTAATCTTTGGGAGTCTTGCCAGCAGTTATCCCAATTCCAACTAAAAGGTTGAACATTATATTTATATGGTATGGAGGCAAGCAAAACAGACCAGTCACCTGATGTTAACTAACATCGTCAATGGACACCTGCAACTAAAAGACAAATAATTTGCTACTTTTTGACTGCAGGAGTTAATGCAGAGGAGTGGAGGGGTTGATATTTTTATGGTATATGGAGATAGATGAGCATACGAGGACAGTAAGTGACTGCTCCCGTCTACGAACAACTGAACCTCAAGAGTCACAAATGTGTTGCCATGTCTCAATGTTTCAATCCCTTTGAATCTATGTCCAGAAGCAGGGCTAGGGGGAAATTGGGGTTTTAATTGCCTCATTCACTTGTTAGAAAGCCAGGAAAGAATACTTACCATCGCTTTTCTGTAAGGTTACATATCCCTTTTTTCAATATAGTCCATAAGTGCCGAAGTATTACTCTCATACAGATAGGAAATACATGACACGGCAAAAATAATATTATCATCGTACACATCTTACACACGGCCGTATGATCTTGAAATAGGTAGAGCCTATACCAGAGTCTTAATAAACATCTATATCTTCTATACTTATATTATAAACGCGAAAGTTTGTAAGTATGGATGGATGGATGTATGGATGGATGTTTGTTACTCTTTCATGCAAAAACTACTCAACGGATTTGGATGAAACTTAACAGGAATATTGCTTATACATCAGAATAATACATAGGCTACTATTTGACGCGATAACCGACATATACGCGGGCGAAGCCGCCGGCAATCACTAGTAGTTACATATTTCTATACAATTTGTTTCTTTGTAATGCATTCACGGTTAAAGTAGTAACTAGTTAAAATTCGTTTGCCAATGGAAAGCCAGATTATCAGCGAGTACATAAACTACTTTTCACTTCCCACATACAAACGGGCTGAGCCGTGTGCAAAAGCTTATCATAGATAAATAACATCCAAACACAAAACTGATGAAGTAATATACCAACCACAGCATTTGACCATCATTCAAAACACCAAACTTCAAATTGTGCTTATGATTCTAACAGATACATAACTAATATTATAAATGTGAATGTGAGTTTGTTTGTAACGCTTAACGTAAACACCAATAAACCGATTAGAAAATTCTTTCACTAATGGAAAGCTGAACTATCAGCGAGTTATATAGGCTTTTATACTTTTATAGTCCACATCCTATATACAGGCTGAGTTGCATACAATTAACACACAGATCTAGAATAAATGTTTCAACCATAAATGTTGTCTGACCTATAACACATCAAACTTAAAAGCCTACCAAATCAATATTACCTCGGAAAACCGGTATATTTAATGAGAATATGCCAATTAAAGCTGGTCAGTAGTGTGACATCGGAACTTCGTGCATTTTAGAAAAGCTGGCATGACAGGCATGGATGATATTGTATTTGTGATTGGATGACGCCAGTCGCTTGAATTTTGTACGGCGCGGAGCATAATTGACGCTTAAACTAGCGAGCAGTTTAATTCGATTAACGCTCAATGCTTTTATCTAGCTTTTAGTGATTATCAAATGTGTGTAGTTTGCTATCTTCAAATGTGTATAAAATGTGAACCCCTATAGAACATTGACAATATTTTTACAATATATTGGAAGAACGGGTGTCCTGTCCCTCCAACGCAAAGGGAGGATCCTCCGACCAGGCGAGGTTATCATGCCTGGTGGGTCAAGGCCCAACGTTGGAATGTTGTATAGATGATAATCGGCGCGAGAACTTCTATTGCGTGATTCAGGAATGGTAGTTTCTTCGATTCCCTCGTTACTCCGTAGTTCGACGTATCTTCAGTAGATAGCGCTGTAGTGTGTTATGCTGTTGTGCTGTATGTGGAGGTCGCCACAATATGAAGCTTTTGTGTACATTTTGTACGATTTTAAGATTTTCTATGTAGTACAAATTTTATCGATTATAGGCATAAAAAGTGGCTTATGTTCTACCTCAACAATTAAAGTATCTTCATGTCAAATTTCATAGAAATCGGTGCAGTGGTTTCACCGTGAAACCGTAGTAAGTTGGCAGGCTCATATTTAAAAAAGGAATGTAATAAAATTGGGATTCTCAACGCTTAGTCACGTGGTCAAAACAAAATATTAGCCAATAAAAAAAATAGAGGCGTTAGCGATAATAGTAAAAGAATCGACGTGAAACATTTGCAATTTGGATAAAGGGGCTGGATGTACTGACAGTAGGCGTTACTCGTCCCATAACTACACGTTATCCATTCATGTACTCTTTGAAATTGAAAACCACATATGACACAGACAGAATTATTTATTAACACAAACCTTGAATCAACATGGTCGTCCTTTTTCTGAAAGGATATTGATGATATTTGATTGGTATGGACGTGATTACAAGCTTGCAACTTGTCCAAAAGTCTCTGGGGAAAAAATGCTTCAGTAGAAGTTAGATGTGTGTTTTATTTATGTTGTAGACTGTATTTGAAAATTTTAAATGAAAGCGTTGAAGAATCGTAATAATCTCACGATTTCTGGATTAGCAGACAGGAATACTAACCGATAGACCGTCAGGTCCATCGAGTTCCAAATACATTTGTTTATTTATTTATTTCAAATTTTAACTGTTTTGTACTTCGGAGGGCATTCTCTTTTAGTCAATAGTAGGGTGATTCAGAAATTTTGTAAGGAAAGTGCACAAAGGTTACATAACAACCAATAAAAATACACAATGAATATAATATACAATACACACGCTTCTTTTGTTAGTCTTAAAAGACGACTCTCGCAACAACAATAGAATAGCAAGCATGTAACGGACGTAAAGCACATCCATTATGGTATAATTTTTGGATTACTCAGAGAGTTATCCCATACGGGGATCGTGCCCAAAATACTCAGTATAGTACAAAGTGGCGACCGTTTAAATCACTGCGACATCCGTATCGTTGAATCTTTCTTATGACGAGTCTCCACCGAACAAAAGTTGCCAACTTTTGTGTTGTCAACACGTGTTGGTGACAAAAGTTTCTGTAATTTCCTTGTGTTGGCAACAAAAATTGTCAATAAATGTTGGCAACCGTGTTTCTGTTTTTGGCGGTAAACATCAAAATAGTACGCTTGATGCAGTTTTTATTGACTCTGTGGAGGCGCTTAGTTCAAATGTTTTTCAATTTGTTGGCGACTCGGTGTAGACACGATGGAAACAAAAGTTGGCGATTTTCTGAAGAGTTGTCAATAGTTGGAAACACTAAAATTGCCTACAATTTTGGTGGGTACGCGCCTTTACACCGTTACTACAGTTTACAACCGTTTACAAAGGTATGTACACTTTAATGGGGGTTTTAAATTACTCAATATTACTTGTAATCGCCGGGTCTTTGTAATCGTTATCGTTAAAAGTCCATTCACGAACTAAAACGTCCGGTTCTGACCCGCAGGATTTATTTATATTATCGGGAGAATTACGTGTTTTGTATAAACAGTGTACAAAGTTGAGCAGTATTTAGCAAGAACTGTACAGTTTATAATAATTGTTATAGGAAATGAATAAATTTAATTTCGGTTCCTGTTAAGTGTTGACACTTGATTAAAAGCTTGAAATGAGAGGTTTTGATTGTGATGTTGGATCGATGTTATTGTTGGGTTGTCAAATGGTTTAATGACTTCCTAAATTTAAATCAATAAGGCACTTTTTCAACTGTTAGAGATAAGTTCGGATGGGTTATCTGACAGATAATTTAACGTATCTTCCATATTAATTATGTCATACTGTGTCTGTCAAGATAATTATCCGGAATTCATCTATAACTGGTGACACAGGGCCTAAGTAGCTAGTCCTTGTTACGTTTTGCTGCATATTGTAATCGTTTGAAGAAACGTCAGAAAACAACTGACGCGAATAACAGAAAAATGTCTATGAATAGATTTATATACTGTATGAAATGTGGAGCACGGACATTGCACTTGATATTAATATATGTATTTTACTGCATACATAGAGAATGATATGAAATTTAACTATATTTCAGTTAAAAAACCAACAGGAAGCTGTCGATTTCTTTCGCATCACGAACAATAAAAAAGAACGTAGACAGCTGACTGACAACCTTTGATATTCACAGAGGCATTCGGAGAAACAGCCAAAGTGAAAGATTGGTAAAATAAGGGTGATTAACATTGGTAACCGCTTCACTATGCTATGAGTACTTTAAGGAACAACGATGTGCTATGATGATGACTAATTAAAAATTCGAATTTAACTGCACAGCTATGCCAGCTGTGGATCAAATCTCACATAACGACACAAAACAAGACTATGTGTGATCATCAAATTGTTGCTCTGAGTCTGGGTGTCCTTTGTGTCCGTGTCGTGTATGTTTGTAAAGATCCCCCGAAGCACAGGACATATTTCTCATGCGGACGTTGTCTTGTTAGAAAAAAAAGAAAGAATCATTAATATGTTCAATGTTCAAAAAAAAAAATGAATTACCACTAATCATTGTTTATCCTCCATTTCCCGCAAAACCAAAATATAAACTCATCAATCTTAAAGAAATCTTAGACCTAATCTTGAGATAAGTACAAAAAGTGTCGAAGTGAAGACAGGAAGGGAAGCGATGTGTTTTGAACCATAAGTAATTGACACCGTTTTAATGACCATAAAGGTCAGATATCGAAGATTCTTTACATTGATATCTCGGGATATTCTGAAAGTTAACTGATTGGAATCGTAAGTTTGCCTTTTACGATTTGTATACATAACAGTCATGCTAAAGAAATGTTTTTTTTTAATGTTTGTTGACTGCATTGATGGATAGTATTCGTAGAGCCATGCTGATATCAGCACGAACGGGCCGGCTCGACCGGGGCGGTAAATTTACAGTGTTCGTGCTGTGGTGTTTCGTTGGTGAGTGCGAGACCGGAGGAGGAGTGTGTCTGTTCGTTCCGGCTAATCTCTGGAACTGCTGGACCGACTTGGACGGGATTTTCACTGGCAGATAGCTGATGATGTAGGGAGTAACTTAGGCTACTTTTTTTTTAAACTAGCATTGCCCCGCGGCGTTACCTGTGGTTGTTGTTGTACCGTGAGTAACACCGCGGGGCTCAGCTAGTATAATAATAAGAACCTACCAGTAAGTGGATTCCGAATTAGGCGGAGCCTATGTGAACAGACTACTGATACATATAGTTTAATATTTCAAAATACATGTGTAAATCGAATTAAATCAAAGAAATCGAACCCAGGACTTTCAGCTCAGTAGTCAAGGCCACCAATCACGATACTACATAATACAATATTCCAAATTAACCTTCATTGAGAAAATTATATTGATTTCGCGGTTACTATAAGTTTTACAAAACAACGAATTTGGACATAAAGAAATCCCCTCACGTCGTAGTCAAGGCTATCTGTGTTATCTATTACTGTCCATTATCGTCCCTAGTGTACTCGAACCGAATCCATGATCGAGCTCAACTCAAAGTCACGAGAAAATACGGCCTTCATAGAAATTACTGGTCTCTTTCATGATGTACTATTAAGTTTCATTTAAAATCTTATTTTTAGTTTATCATTATCATCATCAAAAGAGACAATGGTCCCTGAGTTTGTTTCGTCCTTTCTTCTCAGATCTAGTCCAGTTAGGAAAGGCCTCATCCTCTCAAAAAAGTTCAACCTGCAAAAATGTTTGTGTAACCTAATTGCAAAATAAATGATTTTATTTCATTTCATATATGATCAACAAAAGCCTTCAACAGTTCACCATTGGACATAGGAATCCTTAGCAAAGACATTTTGACCTGCTACACCACGCTGACCGGGTTAGTATAGGGTTTGTTTCAACCCGCCGTACGTCGCCTATAGAGGGTGCCTGCATCAGTGCGGGCAGGCGCTGGGAGGGGTCCAGACGTGTTAATAGCAGCAATTCCCGGATCCCTCCCTTCTCAGGCGCAGGGTGGCACGCCGTGTGGTTTTAGTTGGTTCGATTCTAACTCACCGCCCCGCCGCAAACCCCGGTGGGGTGACAGCCCGAGGGGTTTCCACACGTAAAAAAAGGGTTTGTTTCAATCTATACTAATCCCTGGGAGAGCCACGTTTCGGCATGAATGGGCGGGCTTGACCGGAGTGATACCATGGCCTCACAGAAAACCGGTGTGAAACAGCGCTGACGCTGTGTTTCACCGAGTAAGTGAGGTTATCGGAGATCCATACCCCAAACCCACCCCCCGTCCCCCAAAGGCCGGCAACGCACTTGTGACGCCTCTGGTATGCGTGGGCGGCGGTAACCGCTTACCATCAGGCGATACGTCAGCTCGTTTGTCCCCTATTTCATAAATAAAAGTTTTCCTTCTCTTTGTGATGATGTTGTACTGCGTAGTTTGCATTCTAGTTACCTCTTATGACACGACGTATAAGATAAATAGGTGGTGACACTTTAAACAGTTCATGTGGTGACAAATTGTTAATTAGTCACCACATGAACTAAGATTGTAGTTTAATTCTAGTAAAAATAGATTTACTATAGTGGTAAATCTATTCTAGTAAAGTAGTAGTCTTCGGTCATTTAAACTAACGAGTGGCACTGGGCGTAGTCGGTCAACTGGGTGGTATTCGAAGAGATTTCCCCATTATAAAAAAAAAAAACTGAAATATAAGAAAATTTGCTTAAAATTATGTATTCAAGGATGGGTCTAGTCATCCAGGATTTTTTTTTTTAATGGAATGGCAAACCAGCAGATGTAACGCCTGATGGTAAGCGATTACAGCCGTCCATGGACACCCGCAACACCAGAGGCGTCACAAGTGCGTTGCCGGCCTTTGGGGAATAGGGAGGGATGGGGGAGGGGTTGGGGTATGGGCCTCCGGTATCCTCACTCAACCGATTTTCTGTGAGGCCGTGGTATCACTCCGGTCGAGCCGGCCCATTATATCCCACAGTAGAATTATTATATACTTAGACTAAACAAACCACTGTTAATACCAGTACGAAATAACTAACTAACGAATAAGTCCTCGAAACGTCAGATGAACAATGTCAAAGGCAATTAGAAGTGTTAATTGCTAGGCCAAAGTAACCCTTTGAAGTCAAAACATGCCTCCTCCATTAGTACGCTTCGTACGGTATAACATCCTGGCTACACTGTATTAATGACTCAAGTTGAACGTGTGAAGTCAGGATTCCTCAAAGGCAATTGCCAACAGTTCATCTAGCCACTGTATAATCTATAACATTTATTATATACATAGTAATAATAGTAGTGAATTTAAGTTGAAGAGTTTTATGTTCGATTATTTGATGTACTTAAACGAGCTTAAGATCATCATCACAGCCTCTAATTTGTCCGTCTTCGGACGTAGCCCTCCTCTCCTAATTTCCATTTCTCGCGATCCCGTGCCATCGCCATCCAGTTCACTCACAGCTTATAAAGATATATATTATATAACTAGCTGATCCGGCAAACGTTGTTTTGCCATAAAAAATGGGGTATAAAAAATAGATGTTGGTTGATTCTCAGACCTACCCGATATGCACACCAAATTTCATAAAAAAAACGGTCCAGCCGTTTCAGAGGAGTATGGTAACTAACATTGTGATACGAGAATTTTATATATAAGATAATAAGTGCTTTAGCCAGCGGCTTTGTCCAAGTACCGTTTCAAAACTTAGCCTATTTTTCTTCGAGGTCCTATCTATCGCGATAACGAAATTCGTCAAAGGTGTTAAACATGAAAGCGTAATAATGAGAGTTATTTTCGAATTTACATATACACATAATATTATTATGGTTTAATTTTAGATTAAGGTTCATAATTTGTCACTACAGAAGTAAAATTTTAACAAAAACATAAACTCACTTCAAGGTTCGACTCGATTTCTCTTGGATGCCATCATCATATGTTAGGCCGCGTACACGAACTCAGCGGGAGCGGGGCGGGCGCGGGAGCGGAGCGGGAGCGGAGCGGCAGCGGCACGTTCAAATATATGGATTTATATGGGAGTGTTTTCGAACACAGCGGAGCGGCAGCGGAGCGGGAGCGGGCGACGAGCGGGTGACGAGCGGCGGACGAGCGGTGCGTATAGAGGTATTATAGATAGAGTAGGGAAGACATATGACTGCCGGTAAGCGGAAACGTCCGACGATTAGAAAGAGAGAGAAGATCGCGGTACCCCATCTGTCTTTCTCTACTGACTCATGCGCAGTA
This sequence comes from Diaphora mendica, assembly GCA_949125395.1. NCBI lineage: Eukaryota > Metazoa > Arthropoda > Insecta > Lepidoptera > Erebidae > Diaphora > Diaphora mendica. The sequence goes on from OX421315.1 coordinate 27,812,740, forward strand.
AAGGACTGCTTGTTATTATGATAACCGCGAATAATAAAATAAAATTAACTCGAAAATCTTCTAAATATATAAAAGAGGAAGGTGACTGATATAGAGAGAGATCAACGCACAGCTCAAACCGCTGAACCTAGAATCCTGAAATTTTGCGTGTAGGTTCTTAATGCAACATAAGTGAGCAATAAGAAAGGATTTTTTTAAATTCCACTCCTAAGGGGGTAAATCAGGGGATGAAAGTCTGCGTGAGCGAAGCCGTGTGTAAAAGCTAGTACCTTATAAAGTTGTTTGAAGTAATAAAATATAGGTACACACAGACAGGTAGGTACCGCGATCGTCTCTCTCTTTCTAACCGAGGAACAGCTGGAGGCCTGGTTCCCCTCCCTGGGTCCGTAATTTTACTGCGAAAGTCACATGTTCGATGAATGGAAAGTCGTCTGAACGTTACTTCGAATTCTTTTTACCAATAAACTCTTCTTCTACTGAACGATGATTCATCGAATATTTTTGAATCGAATTAATGTTTTTTCGAGTAAGTTTAAAATGAAAATAAAAGTATAAAGAAAACATGTGTGGTGTATTCTTTCATACAAAATCAAGAAAATCTAATAACTTTTAGATATCATACGTTCCTTCCGTACATTAAAATTTAAAAACATGAAATTTGACAATAACCTGCTAGTAAAATATAATAATGAGAAGCACCTAGGTTACTTGTCAACGCTAGATAAATATTATGTTTGCATTTAGATTGCCGTAGGCAGGCTTTTCATAAGCAGAAATACTAAATGCAATCAAAAAAGTGTTATAGCCAAATTTCATGTTTCTAAATTTTAATGTTCCGTACACTAAAGTTTAGAACGGGAGGAACGTAGGTTTTTTTTTAAAACTGTTCGCACGCCCCATTTTTCTTTACATTTTTATTTCAGTTATTTAACTATATGATAATATACTCGTTATACTCATTATAATTTATAATATTTAATTAGTAGGTTAAATAAAGTGATATTGAAATGTTTCATTCTTCTAAATTTTAAAGTACGGAAGGAACGTATGATATCTCAAAGTTATTAGACTTCCTCGATTATGTATGAAATAATACACCACACATGTTTTCTTTATACTTTTATTTTCATTTTAAACTTATTCGGAAAAGCATTAATTCGATTCAAAAATATTCGATAAATCGTTCAGTAGAAGAAGAGCTTATCGGTAAAAAGTATTCGAAGTAACGTTCAGACGACTTTCCATTCATCGAACATATATTATGACTCGCACGGCTCCTCTGCTCTATCTATAATATCTCTATGGCGGTGCGCACCAGTGTCGCGGTGTCAGCTAGGGATGGAATAAAATAGCAATCACCTGTGATTATTGATTTTTAATTTTGTCAAGTTTGTGATTTTTCCAAATTTATTTACTTATTAAAATAACAATTTTAATAGTTAATTAAATAAACATTTTATCCATCTTTATTACTTGCAATATTGTTCGAATGGTTGTTTTTTTTTGTTTTTAATTTTATTTTGATAGGAACGCAAATATTACAACATATATATTTAAATTCTATGTATAATATGTATGTATTTACAAAAAAAAGTATTTATATATTTATATTAGTTATCTAGTACCCATAACACAAGCTCTGCTTAGCTTGGGACTAGATGGCGTTGTGTGTTAGATGTCCGAAAATATTTATATTTTTATTTGACGAGCGAGCGACGAGCGTGTGACGAGCGGCATACGAGCGGGCGCATCAATCTTAGACAAAGTATTACATAGACTTGACACAATTTTGTAATTAACCGACGAAATTGTAACCAGGTTTGTTGAACGTTTGGAACATTAATAAGGGAGAATGGGCTTTCACCTGGCAACGTTAATATTTGATGTACTTGGTTTCTATTCCTTACGGGTGTACGCATATGTCAAGTCTACATAATACTTTGTCTAAGGCACGAATATAGCGGTGTCATATAGGGATGTGATAAAATAGCAATCACCCGTGATTAATAATTTTAATTTTGTCAATGTTGTGATTTTTGCAAGTTCATTTAATTATTAATATTTTATATTTTATTTATTTGTTGTTATTAAAACATTTTAATCATCTTTATAACTTGTTAATTTGTTCGCTTTTTTTGATGTTATTTTTTTTTCATTGTACCCCCTGTTATTTTCTATAATGATCGAGTATAGTAACCTAATACCCCTCTAACTTGTCAATGTAAATTATTGTGTTTACAATAACGACTAATCAAGATTTTTTTAAGGTTATCAGGCTTGGGTTGTACGATTTTAGAAAAATAAATTTAATATACTAATTTATGACGCTATTACATATGTAGATATTATGATTATATAAAATATTATCAAACATTAATCGTTTTCACTAATTATTTAAAATCACTAATCATTTTTTTTGTGAAATCTGTCATCCGTATCAAGTTAATTTTACGAGGTATTGTTTCTTATAACACATCACTAAACCGCTCTAGCGCCCGCTCCTAGCCCGCTGGTTTCGAAAACGGGTTAGCGGCCCCGCTCCGCTCCCGCTGCCGCTCCGCTCCCGCTCCGCTGCCCGCTGATTTCGAAAACGCGGCCTTAGTGTCCTTATCATGGTACCACCGTTGGGATATCTACTTTCCATTTAAAAAATAATCATCAAAATCGGCTCATAAACGACGAAATTATCCGCGAACAAACATAAAAAAAAAACATATACGGTCGAATTGAGAACCTCCTCCTTTTTTGAAGTCGGTTAAAAATAGACCTTAACAATTATAATTTACGTGCAATTTACATAAATTAATAAATTAATGGCCAGTAACTAACATTTTTCTACATATAAAGAGAGACTACATATATAGATATAAAGAGAGGTTCACTGCTCAAAGATTTTGATGATGATGTTATAACCATACCAGGCTCACAAACGCTTGACAGTAGAAGTAACGAGATGGAAAGGACCTAGCGGAAGAAGACGGCAAGGAATGGACCGAGCAAGCTAAAAATAGAGAACTATGGGAAAATGGAAGAGGCCCATACATAAGTAGGGGTTCCTGTTAAAGAAAATAATGAGAAGGAGTTTCACTGTAGTGATATTCATATAACCCGCTTTTAAATTGAACACGAGTGCTAATCGAAAGTAAAAGGCGAAATTAAAAATGAATTTCATTAGATTATAGTCTTTACCTATACTAATAAGCAAAATTGAAGTATCTGTTTGTAATTTCAAATTAACAGTTTTTCACTAAATTTGTCTGTCTGTTTGTTCCTGATAAATCGTGGAACGGCTAGGCTTATTAACTTTCACTGGAAAGTTCCGTCAAAATTGGTCTAGCAGTTTTCTTTAAATCATCAGTCATCTAGCAGTACCGATAACTGATGATTTAAGAAGTAACGTAGACTGCTTTAATTTTAGATTAGCTTCGCGCCACGGTTTCAACGGTTTAAACCGCGGGCAGTACTATAGGGCCCAGCTAGAAGACAATAAAATAAATACCTAAGTAAGAAACCGTTAAATCTCAAACCAAAGAAATACAGATACATGCCCAAATCTCTTTTTGACACCGTGGGTCTTCCTTTCACCGCAGAGCTTTCATGAATTACCCTAATGAAAGACTAATATCTATATATATAAAAGAGTAATGTGACTGACTGACATACCCAGAGATCAACGCACAGCCCAAACCGCTGAAGCTAGAATCCTGAAATTTTGCATGTGGGTTCTTTATAGTATAACGTAAGTGAGCACTAAGAAAGGAATTTTTGAATTTCAGCAATTTCAGGAATTTCAAAAATTGGAGTGGAATCAGGTGATGAAAGTCTGCGTGAGCGAAGCCGCGTGTAAAAGCTAGTATAAATATAATTTTTAAAATATGGGTCATGGGAAAAAAATCTTTTACTACCTAAAATAACCTCGGTTACAGTATTATAAGTCACAATAATGGTGGCCATGACAAAGGATCGATCAATCATTTGATGACATCACTGACAATGTAAGCGATTTGTTCGTAATATATTACGTACCAGTTTTGCCCCAAGGCTCACCCGCATAACTTCCTGATAATGTAGCTTTCAAGATTGTAATCTTAGTTAGGATAGATATGTGAAAGTTGATTAACAATTCTAGGCCCTGTAAAATTACCGACATTTTAATTTTCTTTTCGTATGATGTAAAGTGTAAAATTATTCTAACTTGAATTTAAAATATGACTAAAGAAATATCCAATTTAGAACTCTAAATTGTGTCATGAACATGTTTTTTACGTTACATTTGCGAAAGGATCATACGCCTCATACGGGTCACCTACGGGTATACCTACAGTCAAGTCCCGAAATCCAGCCGCAGGTGGGGGAGGTATCCTCATTGAAAGGCAGTAAACAAATTGTTTAAAGGACTTTTCTTAGAGGGCGTGGTAACACTCCTGATGAACGTGCCCAAATTATTTTAGAGAACCATTGTGCGAAAAAATTTCTCCTCATAGAAAGTAAAATAATCTTCTGCTTCAAATTGTTTCTCCTACACAAATCAAAAACAAAATTCTTTACCTACAGAATCAAAATTCTTCTCCTACAAAAATCGTGAACGTAACTAAATCTATATACTTACTAATATATAAAGCTGAAGAGTTTGTGTTTTTGTTTGAACGCGCTTATCTCTGGAACCGCTGGTCCGATTTCAAAAATTATTTTAGTGTTGGATAGTACATTAATCGAGAAAGGCTGTATATTATCATGCTAACACCAATAGGAGCGGAGCACCAATGAAGAATGTTACCAAAACGGGGATTTTTTTTACGCTACGGGCAATAGGAGACGTAGACGACGTTGCGTGGGTCAGCTAGTTTGTCTTATACAACGCACTATGGCTTGCATATTATCCTTTATGTATGATGTATACTTCAGTCGCGATTGATCTAAACACTCTATCGATAAAATTAAGCTAATATTATTAGATTCATAGAATATACACAGACGTACTATTAACAACACAATTTCAGAACTAAAATACAAAGCAGCTAACAAAGACTTAGAGCCGATGTTTCACACACAGCCACAACACCACACATTAGTTACATTTGAGCCATCATTTGTCACATTACGCCCAACTATCATGTCCAAGTTACAGCTTCAACTACGTGTGAAGTGCTGGCTGCTCTTGCTGAAGATTAATAACTTCATTCCTAAGTAGATGTTGATATATTACTTGGCAGGTGTGTTTTGTTCTAATGTTAACGATAGTCACTGGGATACTTGTGGATGAAAATATTTTTGATAAAACTTTGTTTATTTTTTACAAGCTTTTTATTAACTTGCAATGTATGTATGTATGCTTGTATGTTCGGGTGGAATCTTACAACTCAATTTTGAAGCAGATATCTTCAACCGATTTTGTTGAAATTTTGCAAGTATATTATCTATATTAGCGTGACAATACAATATTATAATGACATGGAGCTGATCTGATGCTGGAGCTGGATGGTGGCCATAGGAACTCTGTAAAGAAACGTCGCAACATCATCGAGTTTGGGCTCGTTTGATTCGTCTCGAGGCATTCCAGTAAAAGCTAGTTTTTAAAAAGCTTTTTAATTTAATCAAATTAGTTTTCCTTTCCTTTTTATAGATCCTTTCATTAAGCTAGGAAATTATGCCTAAGTTACTGATAGCTAACGATTGATTTTTAGATGTCGTAAATTCTATCCTATACTTAAAATGTTGTAATGTGAAAGTTTGTGAGAATGTATATTTGGATGTTAAAATGATTTTTTTATTTTTCATGCAAAAACTGCTAAACTGATATAGATGAAACTGTATAGTAATACTAGCCTTTTATGTCGGTTAACACGGCAAAGGGAAGTCTATGTTCTTCCTCAAGAATCACATTATCTCCATGCCAAATTTCACTAAAATCGGTGTAGTGGTTAATTATTAATCACGGTAACCATCATACACAAGCTAGCTGGATAAAGCTAGTATATTATTAAAATAATGCAAAATATTTTGATGCGCGATGCAGTGTCCGTAATGGTTTCACGGTTTCTCGCTAGATGGGGTTGAAAAATAATGATTGAAATATGTGGAATTCTCGGTATGATGAAATAACTAAATTCGTTTTTTTAATACATAAATAATACAAATCCAAGTAAATTAAATAAGGTTTTAGAAATTGCTGTTTGTTCATTTTACTTTTTTCTTTTTGTTTAAAAAAAGACAACTCCCGCAACTCCATACAGCATACCTTCTGTGTCGCGGGTGACTTTACAAACATACATACTGACTCAGAACAATAATGTGTAGATCAACAATAATGTGTAGATCACACATGGATTATACCCCATATGGGGTTTGAACTCACACCACTTAGCCTAGTAGTAACCGACGTAGTGACCGGTTCAACCACTAGACTAACCGTGTAGTCAAGTCAATACTAATTTACAGTTCAACCCCGAAAGCTTTAGGATTTTCAATTAACCAGTAATTAATTAGTATATTTTTCTTTCATATGATGTCTGTGAAATTAATATATATAATATTGTATAACACGAATGAGCTTGACGTATGAAGCTTCATGTACAAACGGTTTCCCGGGACCTTAGGCAGGTCTTCGGACCACCTTGAAGAGAGTCTATCCACGCTCCGTCCTCCAGTACGTGGTCACCACTCCTGAAGGTTTTGGCCCCATCGGCCGTCTTGTCTATAAGCAATATACCCCGACCACTGGCAATCACGTTTAGCGATTCTCTCTGATTCAATCACGCTGAGAAATTTCGTGCATTGAAATAAATATAAAAAAGAAACGTGTAACATTGAAACAGAAATAAAATAATATGTAGTTTAAGCTCTCTATTGTCGGCATTTGTCTGAATCTGTTAAGGTACATTCTAGAAATGAAGTCACGTGCATGTGAATTAAAATTTTAGAATGACATTTTAGAAACATGACATCCAATTAATAAAAATTAAGTTCATTTGAGTTTATGCATTTAAGTCGCAAAAACAAAGGATCTTATTTAGGCATGGAACCCAACAACAATGCTAAATTATAGTACACAATTTAATATAGAATTACTCAAAACAAAATACCTACCTGTAGCGGGTTCATTGGAGAACAGCCAAAAGGTTGTTTGTCGTGGAGACTGAATTTATTGCCTAAACAACTTTGGTACATTGTTCGAACAATCAACTATTAATATTATTATGTTAAATTGAGCAATAACAAACATTGATATTGGTGCTCCCATAAATTGATTGAACAATTCTATTTGATAAGTTTAGGCAATAGTTAGAAATGAAGTCGAGACCCAAAAACCAATTCGGATTGTGAATAATTACTTTCAAGAGTTAAAAATTAACTAAATGGTGTAAGTAACAAGAAACTTTCCCGTAAATCATGCTGGGAACGATCTCAATCGATGCGGTTTTTTTTTATTATTTAAAATGTTGTTGCTTTCATTAAAAGAATATTACAGAGAATATTATGCAACATTATTTATGAAACTTTGGTGTACACGACGGCAAACCGCTCTCGTTGGTCTCGCGGTTGGCGTGTGCGACAGCTGACCATGAGGTCTTGGGTTCGATTCCCGGGTCGGACCAAATGTTTGTATGATCTACAAATATTTGTTTCGGAGTTTGGGTGTTTTCTATGTATAATATGTATGTATTTACAAAAAAAAAGTATATATGTATTTGTATCAGTTGTCTAGTACCCATAACACAAGCTCTGCTTAGCTTGGGACTAGATGGCGTTGTGTGTTATTAGATGTCCGAAAAAAAAATATTATGGTTTAATAGTCTAATTGTTTTCATTACTAAATAAATTTTAATTAAATCCACGCTGCAAAGCGTTTATCGGGAAGATTCAAAACGCTTGTTAAATCCAATCAATTGGTACCGAGGTAATCCTGTAGCTATTTGATTTTGATGAGTTCGCTGCTTTTCCACAATATGATCATTTATTCTACCTGCCTTGCTTAACAATCGAATTATTGTTTATTTAATTATATGATTCAATAATATATAGTGTAAAATTTAGTGTTACTTATCGAATTTTAATGCAATTTTCATTGCATTTTAATATGTGTAGACCTGTTTCTTAGCGTTCCATGGATTCACCGTGCGGGTGTCGGGGTCCATCGCGTGATAGATATGGGCAACACATGGGACTTCGACAGTGCCTGGGAATTGCGACCCAGGTTTAGGTTTAAGGAGCACTCCTTACGACGCGTCAACGCTCACCTCCACTGTCTGTCGTGTTACTCCCTCTACCTAACCATATTTGAAGTGAGCCTAGCAATGCCGCTTTGGATATTCGTTCAAGAAAAGAGCTTACTAAAGCTCTTGGCAATTCAAGGTCTAAAAGCAGGTTATAGAGGGATTTGGCTGGTATACCCCTCGCACCCACTTCCACGGCATACAGCGCAAAGACATAACCATTTTTAGATATTTCGTTGGTTAAGTCAAAGTACTTGTTTCTTTTTAAAGCGTGGTCTTTAGGGAAATAATGACCCCGGTCTAATAGCGCCTTACAACCTGTCAGTAAGTGCCTGGCTGTACCTATTGCCGCATTGCAGATCGTACAAGCCTTTTCTGTAGCTTTTCCCCACCTTACTAGGTTGCTTTTATCGGGGAGAGTTAATTGAAAGACGTTGAGGTAGAATTTTAATATGCATGTAGAGGAAATACGAGAATTTCAAAGATTTCATGTGCAGAATTCTTTTGAATACAAACATCCATACAAACCTTTAGCTTCGTCGTAGTCTGGAAAAAATGGGAAATCGCGAATTCATGCCATTTATTTCAACAAAATAAGCAAACTTTAAATAATAATAATTGGCTACTAATAAACTTTAAGTACTGCTTTTCGTATTTAGAGGACACTAACCAATATTGAACCCGCGCTTAACTTGGACCACTTCTGTATTTTTACCAAAATGAAAAAAAAAATTGCAGTGGCTCTGCTTGTGCTGATTTTAATGTTGCTAGTGTTTTATTTATTAAATTATGATGTTCTTTTCATGGTAGAAATGTATGAGTTTGGGTGTTTTCTATCTATAATATGTATGTATTTACAAAAAAAAAAAATATGTATTTGTATCAGTTGTCTAGTACCCATAACACAAGCTCTGCTTAGCTTGGTACTAGATGGCGTTGTGTGTTAGATGTCCAAAATATTTATGATTTATTTATATTATTATTGACTTACTTGACTTAAGGTCCTATGTCCCCTAGATGGGGCAGAGGGCGTCCACAGTGCATCGCCATCCCGCTCTGTCTTGAGCGTCTCGCTTGATTTCTTCCAGGTCTTGCCAATTGCCTTCGCTTCATCGATGACAGTCCGCCGCCAGGTTTGTTTTGGACGGCCACGCTTGCGTTTTCCTTGGGGATTCCAGTCTAGGGCTTGCCTCGGGATGTGGTTGGAATCTCTTCGGAGGGTGTGGCCTATCCAGCCCCATTTGCGTCGTTTGATTTGTTGGTCAATCGGGACTTCATCGCAGCGATCCCACAAGTTAGCGTTGGATATTCTCTCGGGCCAGAATATACCGAGTATATGGCGAAGGCATCGGTTCACGAAGACCTGAAGTTGATGCGAGATAACCTTTGTGACCTTCCACGTCTCGCACCCGTATAGCAATACGGTCTTCACGTTAGACCGGAATATTTTGAGTTTGACTCTCCGTGTCAGTTTCCGTGATTGCCAAACGTGTCGCAGCTGCGCAAAGGTTGCTCGTGCTTTGGCGATCCGGGAAGCGATGTCCTCTTCAGTTCCTCCAGTTTCTGACACGCAGCTGCCGAGGTAGGTAAACTTGTGGACGCGTTCCACTGCCTCTGTGCCGATGACCAACGGGAAAGAACTCGTTGCCCCGCACCTTATTTCCTGTGTCTTCCTGGTGTTGATCTTTAGCCCCGTCTTTGCCGCCTCCACATGTAGGTCATCTAACTTAGCCTGCATATCTGCGCGAGTGTGGCTTAAGAGGCATATGTCGTCGGCATAGTCCAAATCTTCTAGGACGTTGGTTATGCCCCATTCTATACCGCGGCGTTTGTTGTTTGTGGTGTTGTGCAGAATGCCATCAAGAACGACCAAGAAGAGAAGCGGCGAAAGGAGGCACCCCTGTCGTACGCCTGCGTGCACCTTTATGTCCTCCGAGACGAGTCCGTTGTGCGTCGCTTTGCAAGAATAATTCTTGTATAAGGCTCGTGTGATGTTGATGATCTTCTCGGGGACACCCATCTCGCGTAGACGGGACCAGATGCTAGCCCATCTCACCGTATCAAAGGCTTTTTCGAAATCTACAAAGGTAAGATACACCTCCCTTTGCCATTCTGATGCCTGTTCCAGTATAATACGGAGAGTGTTAATCTGGTCTGTACACGATCGGTTCGGACGGAATCCTGCCTGCTCACTGCGAATTAGAGGGTCAACAGCCCTCGAAAGCCGATCCAAAATTACTTTGCAGAGCACCTTGGAAGGGATCGAAAGCAAAGTAATGCCTCTCCAGTTGCTGCATTGACTGAGGTCCCCCTTTTTTGGCACGGTGATAAGGAGGCCTTTGTTCCAGTCATCCGGTAGTTCTTCGTCTTGCCAGACGCGCCGTAGTAGGGGCGTCAGGGCATTAGCAGCGGAAGCCACATCTGCCTTCAGCATCTCAGCCGTAATAAGGTCGACTCCCGGGGCCTTGCCGTATTTGAGGGAGCGAATGGCGTGTATTACTTCCTCTCCAGTCGGTGGGGAGCAGTCAATGTTTAAAAGTTGCAGAGGCAGACTGCTTTCAGGCGTGGTATTAGCGGGGTCATCCGGGATGCGGAAGATTTCCTAGAAGTGCTCCTGCCAGCGTCGCAGTTGCCCTTCCGATGTCACAATTAGGTCGCCCTCCTTGCTTTTCAGCGGTTTCTTTCTGACGCTTCGTTTCCCTGAGAGAATCTTAGTGGCTTTGTACATCTCCTTCAGATTGCCGGTGTCCGCTGCTCGTTGGGCTCCATCAGCAATACCATCAGCCCACACTCTTCTATCCCGACGGGTACTGCGATAGATCCTCTTACGAATCTGCCGGTATTGCTGTCTGAGGTCTTCTTGTACAGATGTCTCAGTTGCTGCAATAAGTTTGAGGTGAAGCTGTCGTCGCTGTTCAATGAGGTCCCAAGTTACATGTGACATCCACTCTTCTCTGGTGTGTGTTTTATGTCCTAGAACGATGGAGCTGGTTTCTGTATAGACCATTTTGAAGCGATTCCACTCCTCGTCGACAGTTGTGGTGTTTGCATCGAGATCGGCGAATCGGTTCCTAAGCTCCAGTCTAAAAGTGTCTCGGATGTCCGGGTTTTTCAGTTTGCTCACATCAAAACGTCGGCTTGTTTTTGTGGTGTCAGTGGACGCTCGGGATGCTGATACCTTCAATCGGACTTCGGCGACGACAAGGTGGTGGTCACTATCAATATCAGCACCCCTGCGATTACGCACATCAAGCAGTGACGTTCGCCATTTAGAGCTGATAGCGAGATGGTCGATTTGATTTTTGGTGACGCCATCGGGTGAGTTCCAAGTGTATTTGTGATGATCTCCGTGTATAAATAAAGTCCCTCCGATGGTTAGGTCATTGTTCTGGCAGAACTCCAGGAAACGTTCCCCGTTCTCGTTGCGCAGTCCTAACCCGTTTTTGCCCATATGTCTCTCACAGCCTGCGTTGTTTGCACCAACTTTTGCGTTCAAGTCACCCATGACGATTACTATGTCCTGTTTGCGGATGTTCCGGAGTGTGGCGTTTAGTGCGTTATAGAAATCGTCTTTGAGCTCCTCGCTTGCACTGTTGGTAGGCGCGTAGCATTGAACAACGCTGATTTTTCGGGCCTTGGTGTAGAAACGGGCCGTGATAATTCGGTCTGAGATCGGTTTCCAGTCCAGAAGCCCACGTTTTGCCACATCAGAGAGTAGGAATCCCACGCCATGTTCTCGGGTATCCTCTTCATCCTCCTTCCCTGAGTACAGTAGTGTGAGTCCTCTGGACGTTCTCAGTTCTCCGAATCCATTTCTGCGTACTTCACTGAGGCCGAGTATTTGCAGTTTGTACCTTAGCATCTCTGCTTCTGCTTGGGCTAGTCGATTTTCGTCGCTCAGGGTTCGCACATTCCAGCAAGCAATTCGTGTCCGTGTTTTCATGCCAAAAGTCGTTGGTGTAAGATCGGTCCGGTTTTGCACTGTTTCTGTTTCATGAATCTGTTATATTCAGGTAAGCGAGTGATTAGCCCACTATACCCTAGCCCATCGATGGGGTTGCCACCTTTTAGCCTACGGGCAGGCTCGGTTTTATTCGGGTTTCCTCCCTAGTGAGTAACTTCTGTTTTGAGGCGCAGAAAGTTCGCCTTTCGCCCTGCATCCTCGGCTCATCTGCATCTCTTGGTGGCGGCGCGCATCTGCGCGGATGCAGCAGTTTCCAGGGGGACGAGCGTGGACGTGGATGACTCGGACTGGTCAGGGCTCTGCTTTGTTGGTGTTCCGCCACTTGGCACCGCAGATGGTTTCTTGGCATTTTGTAGGTAATGCTGTTCTCACTACAAGCGATTCCCACCAAGACCATACCCCAACTTCCCACCCATATTATTATAATAATAATATAATATTATTATTAGTTAGCTAAATAATACTCTATCTTCTTTAACCGACTTCCAAAAGGAGGAGGTTCTCAATTTCATCGGTATGTTTTTAGGGTTCCGTGCCAAAGGCAAAAAACGGAACCCTTATAGATTCGTCATGTCTGTCTGTCTGTCCGTCCGTCTGTCTGTCTGTCCGTCCATCCGTATGTCACAGCCACTTTATTCCGAAACTATAAGATCTATATTGTTGAAACTTGGTAAGTAGATGTACTCTGTGAACCGCATTAAGATTTTCACATAAAAATAGAAAAAAAGCAATAAATTTTGGGGGTCCCCATACATAGAACTGAAACTCAAAAATTTTTTTTCATCAAACACAAACGTGTGAGGTATCTATGGATAGGTCTTCAAAAATGATATTGAGGTTTCTAATATCATATTTTTTTAACTGAATAGTTTGCGCGAGAGACACTTCCAAAGTAGTAAAATTTGTGTCCCCTCCCTGTAACTTCTAAAATAAAAGATTGATAAAACTAAAAAAAATATATGATGTACATTACCATGTAAACTTCCACCGAAAATTGGTTGGAACGAAATCTAGTAAGTAGTTTTTTTTAATACGTCATAAATCGTAAACTGCAATTTACCTTTCATTCAATCAACACAAATATAAAAATATAAAAAAAAAATATTATGTTACTTGCTGCTGCGGAACCCTTCATGGGCGAGTCCGACTCCCACTTGGCCGCTTTTTTTTATTTGTTTTTTTTATGTATGTACCTACATTGATTACTCCGTCAATTGTGGACCGGTTTTGAAAATTATTTTTGTATTCGAAAGGGTATGCTCTCCATGTGGTCCCATGGCCACCATATCAGGATCTGATGATGGGATCCCAAGTAAATCGAAGGAAACCCTCAAATTCACGTGAGCGCCTGCAATGAAGTTAAGAGCAATTGTCTGCATGCCTTCATATTCTGTAGACATCATTTAATTTCATAATATATAGTCCATTTGAGATTTTATTACAAAAAAATACCTGAAGTCCTTTCGATTCTATACAGTATGTATGTTACCTTTAGTCGTATTCTTTCAAGTTATTTAGGTGAAATGATTGTGAGAGACTTGAAAAAGACTAATAAGCGAAAAAAAAAACTTCCTTTAAAAAAACCGACTTCAAAAACTAAAAAGTATAAAATAACTTAATTTGTTAGTGCTACCTATTCATAGGTTTGAAGTCGGTGCCAAGCTAAAATGTAATAGTAGGCACTGGCCGCGCGTGACCTTGAGCGGGATAGCTGCTCTTCGCGTAGAACAAAACAACAGCAGCGTAGGTAGCACATACAAATTAAGTTATTTTATACTTTTTAGTTTTTGAAGTCGGTTTTTTTAAACGAAGTTTTTTTTAAGTTTAAGCTACTTCAATGCAGTACAATGCATGGTAACAGCTCCATAAGGCTATATGCATCCAGCTATATACTAATTTCTATATATAGCCTAGCTGTCTTGTCTAAACTATGAATACTGCATTTTTATTTTATATTTATATATAAAATAATCCCCATTTCCATTGTTCACAGGTGAACGTTGACCAATTTTGCTAATGTTTCTAAAATTCCCCGCAACGCAAATATCTTTATTTGCAGTAAAGAAATAAAAGAAAAACTAAATATAACAATAAAATGATGTTTCGAGGGATCAATAATAACTTTTTCAAATGAATTTCATTTGAATATATGAATTTTGTCAGAAACCTGCTTTGCTTAATTGCTTATAACCAGATGTCTTAATATCCTTTTTGTGTATGTTACATATCTAAATATAAAATGTATCTAAAAATCCTTTAAATTGTATTCAGTAGCTTATAATAAAACTTTAATAGTGAACTATAAAACACTAAAAAACCCAGACTGTCTCAAACCATGCAAAACAAAGCATAATTTGTAAGGACACATCTGTATGAAACTTTTACAGCAGTTTTATAACGACTATAAGTCTAAAATAACGAGAATAGTTCTACTGTCTGCTAATATATTAGTCTCGAGAACTCGTGGTAGTGTCTCAGTCTATAAAACACCAATTTTAAAGCGAAGTCTCAAGCAATTCTTGTCATTGGCCGTTGTGCCACCTGCTCCACCAGATTTTAACGTTGGCTTATTACAAGTTGTTCATAAAGTACTGAAACGACTTGAAAGCTGAACGACTTCGAAATTATTCCCGACTTACGCTGTCAAAATCTTTTGCGTTATAACGTTAAGTTGTTATGTTGGAAAGTTTTATTCATATTGGGCGTCACAGGTATGAAGTATTGGCTTTACATTTGTTCAATTTGAGTTTTCGCAAACAATATCTATAAGACGTATATGACGCAGTTAATGTCGCATTATCGTCCATTTTCGAAAGGGCTCTCTTTAGAGACCCTGGTATTTCGGCCTGTATTTTTAGCACGCTTTTATTAGCTTCGCATGTATGTTTGTTTGTAACCGTCTTCTGTACGTGTGTATTGCAGTTGTATAATTTATATTTATTTTATGATCGTGGTTACTTTCTCTTCGGCTCTAAGAATTTTCCCCTTCTTTTCATAATTTTTTTTGCCAGAATTTGTTTTTGTTATCAACATAATAATCATTTAGACTAATTTGTTTTAGATTAACTTTAACTAGCATATGCATTCATTCTTTACCATCTCGAAACTTTATCATATTCGTGTTACTGCATCGGAAAGGAAAGAAGTCCAAAAACATTGATTTTCTGCTACTGTAAGACTGGGCGCACACCAAAACGGTCTTCGACAAGACGGTCCGCGACAAGACGGTTTTCGACTGTTGCCTTATGCTGACGCACACCGCATGAGACCAAACAAACAGTCGAAGAGGGAGAAGGGACGATTTGTTTCTGGGAATATTACGTCTTTAAAGAGTGTTTGTTTACTTTTTTATTTATTTATTTATACTTCGTCGGAGACTGTCTGTCTGAAACGGCCTTAGTGTGCGATGATCCCACCTAACACAACGCTTTTTACGGCAACCTAGTCGAGCCTCCACAAACTGTCTCGTCGGAGGCTGTCTGTCTGAAACGGCCTTGGTGTGCGACGGTCCCACCTAACACAACGCTTTTTACGGCAACCTAGTCAAGCCTCGACAAACTGTCTCGTCGGAGACTGTCAGTCGACTCCGGTGTGCGCCCACACTAAGCGAGCCGAAAGCGTGTAAACTTAACGACATTTAAAGTGTTTTTTTTTAATTTTAGTTTTATAATTTGGATCACCAACAATTGGCTACACTGATACTAATATATATAAATTCAATGAACTTATAATCTAGCGTAACAATTTCTTATAGGTAAGCACATCATGCACTACTTATTTTGATTTCATTATAGATTAAACTCTGAGGTTTAATATTAACCTCATGTTTTTTTTTTATGTTTGGCTCTGCCAAAATGACTCTGCTCTGCCTGAGCGAAAGCATAAGCAGAATCCAAAAGTGGTGGTCACCATACTGCGAATGCAGACAATGTAACATGACGACCCACACCATAGCGGGCTAGTGATGCTTCTGCATCTTTTAGTCTAGTCAACAAGTATGGAACTTGTTGACCAGGCTATTTGGGCCTCCGGTCTCGCACTCACCAACGAAACACGACAGCACGAACGCTGTCATTACGTTGATTTTCTGTGCGAGGCGAGGGTAGTACCGCCCCGGTCGAGCCGGCCCGTTCGTGCTGAAATCAGCGTGGCTCTACTACCTTGTAATTTGAAACCTAAATTATTACGTAAATATATAAATTAAATGAATACTAGACTCCATTTTAACGGGTTAGCGTCTAACACTTATCTTTTTTATTGTTAATTAGTACATAATTAGCTTACTTAAGTAACAGAAACGCTCGCTAAGCCCATTTCCAAGACCTAAAAATTACAATGTGGTTAGCTAAGCGGATATAACAACGTCAACTGAGACTCTCGCAGTCTATAAGCATGAAATTTAAGATTTAATTTAATAAAGAATTTAATTTGCAGAAGCTCTTTGAAAACGTTTAAACTCAGTTTAATTTTAAACCAGTGGTATGAGGTGTAAGGGTATATTCTAAGAATTCCGTGAAGTTATTATGCATTTAAAATACGTTGTACAAATTTGCAGGGAGAATGAAATCGTGGTTTGAGACAAACTAATTAAAATATAGTTTCATAAATTATTATTTTATAACCCAATTACCATAAAAATATAGACGTTAAAATATATTTCTGCCTAGCCCTTTGTGATTAAAATACTCAGGTTCAGATTTATAAAAAATACTATGACTGTTCCTGATTAAAAGTACCCTGAATGTAATTTGAAATTGGATTGCTGTGTATTAATCGTCAGTTTTTAGCTTTAACTGATAGAAATTCTTAATTTATTAAGATTACAGGCATCTTTTTTTAAATAATAATATCACACTAATATTATAATGGTGAAAGTAAGTTTGTTTGTTACGCTTTAACGCAAAAACTACTTAATCGATCATCATGAAACTTTGTACACATATTCTTGAAGGTATTAGAAGTAAAATAGGACACTTTTTATTAAATGCGAGGGAAGCCGCTGGCGAATGCTAGTAATTTATATACATTTGTAATTGCAGCAACTATTCAAGAACAATCTCCGACATAACTCTTACATTCATCTAATTATTTTACTCGTTTGCAATTTTAATGCTTTAAAATTCATTCTATACTTCTCATGGATATTTTTATTATTATTTCGAAAATAACTCTCCCTGTTTGCCTGTTACGCTTTCAGCTAAACCGCTGTGTCGATTTTAATAAGATTTGGTATTGAGATACTTTGATTCTTGGAGAAAACATAGGCTACTTTTTATCGCGAAAACTGATAGACACGCGGGCGGAGCTGCGGTCAAAATCTAGTTACAATAAAATAATTCTTCGTAACAATAATCAAATCACATCTAGTTTGAAAAACCTATTATCTTAAAGCTATTATTATCCAGAAGTTAAATAAAAATCAAGACAAAAATAATCCTAGAAAGTGCTCTTCATTAAAGTATAGAATCAACAACACAAAGCTATTACATATATTTATGTTTCACATCCTTAACTTTAATTGCCATCCATTTGTTAATTTTATAGCCAATACAAAGATCCAGGCATTCATAATTGCCAACAACGAAATTACGAAACACACAATTTATTGAGTAATAATTTTAAGGATACCGACAATTCTGTTAGGCTCGGCTCACATCTGACTACGTATTGCCGAGCGACGTCGTACTACGTTAGAGTTACAACTAAAAATAGGCTTTTGAATGTAACGTATGAGGTATCAAAATATTTATTTATGAAATATTTGACATCTCTATTTTATATTAAGTATCTGAATGACCGTGCTTTGATCGTTTTATTTTCTGTGCAAAATTCCGCCCGGATACCACTTGCTCATGCCTATGTCGGACTTGAACCGACTAAAGAACCGCACGCCGTCTCGGGTACGAAGCCGGGGAACCAGTGCACCCAAGAAAGGAAAAACGTGGAACTCCGACGTATCTCGGGCCACCTACGTTTATAGAGCCCCCTCCTGTGTGGGAACCATGATATTCTCGTTGCTGTCCCCAAAACCTGAATCAAAACTTGGAAAGAAATGCAACATTTATGAGATATACATTTTATTATTGAATTATGACCGAATCTAGAAATTCCGTAACGTAATGAAAATAAAACCTGACACCCGAAGCTCGCACGGATCGAGACGAGCTGCTCCGAACGACGAATCAACGAATCTGTCTGTCTCTGTCTCTGAGAGACAGACAGACAAAACAGTCTCAAAACAATCAGAACGTGTATGTCCGGCTTAAGCAGCTGTTTGTGAGAAATTATATAGGTGTATAGGTATCTATCATATCTTTATAATGCCACACTCACCGCATGTAAGTATACATGTTCAAAGAAAAAAAAAATACTGTGAATAAAACAACCCGTTTAATGACGAAGACAATTTTTAGGAATAGTTTAAACCTTTTATAGTATGCTGTGTAACGAAACCATATTGCTATTTAAAAAAAGTGATCAATGCCATCTAATGACGATGTTGGTACTAATTTAATAGTTTTGTACGTTTTATTCACAATAATATACATACTGCATAAATAAAAAATAAATAAATAATTATAATTGCATAAGTTGATAAAAAATGCTATGCAATAACTTTACCGCGGCAGTCCCCGAGTGCCACACGTCTTTTTTTTATTTTCTCAAATCTATGTAATACCTATACATGAGCAATATATAGAATCTGAATCTCGAAAACGGCTCCAACGATTGTCATGAAATGTAGTATGCAGGAGGTTTCGGGGGCAAATCGATCTAGCTAGGATTAATTTTTAGAAAAAAAACTACCAAGCAAATTTTGGTCATCAAGGTAATAATTATTAAAAACCCTAATAAAATTGATCCTTTGAAATATTTAGAACATTTAAAAATAAACAAAAACATTTAGCCTCATAACTTTCTACTGGGTGAACCCATTTTTATGATTCTTTTTTATTTTAGAGCTGGTGCTTTCCGTGTGGTCCCATTTCAACTTGGTCCAGTTCTCGAAGTCGGTTTTTTTTGTTAAAATTTGTGATAATATAATAAAGTAATCTCGACACAACGCAAGTAAAACAATTTTCTTAAGTATAGTGTGAACCAAGACTAATAATCTCAAAGGTTTTGCTATTGTGAAAATAGGCAAAATTATTCGCTAGTAAGGAAACTATTCATATGAATCACAGACTATTTATTGAGTTAGGTAAATACTCTGTGACAATGGGTGCTATTTCGAGTCACCATGACAACATAATAGTTTGTTATAAGCAATGTTAATTTTCTTTTATAGATTAGTTAATTTTGAATCATCTATTGAAACTAGCTTTTGTCGTCGGCTCCGCCCGCGTAAAGGTCGGTTTACGTGGTGATTGTTCAATCATTTTTTTTTTCATTCATGAAACGAATAAAATATTTAAAATCACAAATATTAACATAAAAACCGACTTCAAGAACTGGTCCAAATTGATATCGGACCTCACAGGAAGCACCAGCTTTCAAATGAAAAAAGAATCATCAAAATCGGTTCACCCGGTCGAAAGTCATGAGGTAACAAACATTTAAAAAAATAACCACCTCCTTTTCTGAAGTCGGTTAAAAAGGAAAAATAAATGTTAAGTGGAGCAAGCCACAACGCATTAGTGAAAACCACATACAGATTAGTTAAGCCGTTTCTGAGATTAGGGTGCAAAAACGTACAGACAGATTTACAGAAAAAAAACAAGAATTACTCAGTTTAAAGGTAAATGTTAAGGATTAAGATATTCTTGGTACCAGTTTTTTTTTAATCAGAATCAGGACAAACGAGTAGACCTATAGCCTGATGGTAAGTGATTACCGCTGCCTATGGACACCCGCAACACCAGAGGCGTCACAAGTGCGTTGCCAGCCTACAATAATAATATTCAATAATTATATTATTTACAATTTACACAATTTATTTCGGTAAATTGAAAAATCTTACAATTTATCTATTACTTAATAACCACTGTAAGTGGTATAAAGAATTGGGAACCATTCCAAGTTATTACTTTACTTACAAACTATTAACTTGGAATAGTAAGTACATACGTACTAACAAAGACAATCCAGCTCAACTAAATCGCTACCTAGGCTTCCATTAGTGTTCATCGTGCACCGGTTAGGTAAATCAATTCTGTGAATTCACTACATCTACAGTAGTGGTGTGTTAAGTGCTTTCTGGTTGGTCTGTCTCTGTTTTACATTTGTACTAATAAAGACAGTAGATGTCCCTAGGAGTAGTTAGCTTGAGTATTTGTGTTTTGCCATTAGCTTCTTGAAGGTTTCTTTACGAATCAATACATATAATAAAATCGTAACTGCTTGCTGTCTGTACGTGGAAGGTAGATATATAAGGAAATCTTTTATAGGGGGATGTTATGAACGCATTATACTTAAATGTTTTGTCTATCTGTTTGTTTGGATGTAGTTTTCACTAATGCGTTGCGTTTTGCTCCACTTAACCTTTAGAATTTGTTTCATTTCATTCGGCTCATAAATAAAAAAAATTACATCAGTTTAGAGACTCACTGAGATGACCGACATAAACGACAATCTAGTATTATAATATGTATGTACATTATATAGTTTAATCTGAATTCAGCATGTGTTTTTCGATCCGGATGTGGTAATGAAAGCTGTTTCCAGATCCCTCCTACTTAGGGTGAGTATAGAGCGAGCGACGGCTTGAGTCGATTCAAACCCAACACACCGCCTCACCGCAAATCCTGTTGGAGTGACAACCGAGGGTGTTTCCACACGTAAAAAAATAAACCAAGACTTTAGATATATATTTCATATGTTTACATCATCGTATGTTCATATTTCGTATGTTGGTTATCGCCGCAAAAATAGCCTAAATCCTTCCTCAAGGTGTAATTTATTTATAGAGATAGATTAATTAATTAGGATGAATTTTGTTAAATTCAAAATTCATTCAAATCTGTTCAACGAATTTTTTTTTATAGAATAGAAGGCAAACGAGCAGACCTATCGCCTGATGGTAAGCGATTACCACCCCCCATGGGCAACCGCAACACCAGAGGTGTCACAAATACGTTGCCGGCCTTTGGGGAATGGGGAAGTGGATGGGTGAAGGGTATGTGCCACCTTTATCCTCATTCACTCGGTGAAACACAGCGCAAGCGCTGTTTCACACCAGTTTTCTGTGAGGCCGTGGTATTACTCCGGTCGAGCCGACCCATGCATGCTGAAGCGTGCCTCTCCCATGGTGAAAGGTTTAGTGTGAAAGCATAACAGACAGACACAGCTACTTTCCAAATTTAAACAGTACGTAAGGATTTTAAAATATTAGAATCAAGCATCTATTTACTTTCTAAGCCACAGCATGCACCTCACGTTCTCAGCCACCTTTGAAGCAAAGTCTAGCGTCAAACGAACAATGAGTGTAACAAAAACGACAAGTGCACAGAATCACGTACAAGTATGATCTCTGATCACACCGCTGCCAGTTCCGTTGATACTCTACAACAAAGCCTTATTCTTCTACCTTCTATGTAAAATAATTTTAAAAAGGTAGAGAATTTAAGGTTGTGGTATTAATGTGTATATATAGCCTAACCTGTTCATATATTTTTTTATAAATGTTATATTTGTCAGTTTATGTAGTCGGTTCTCGGAATTTATCAATTATTTTTTTAATTTTCTTCCACCGTGCTCCTACCTTAAAAAAATTCTACATCATCCACAGGTTGGCTGATAGAGAATGTCTTGAGCATTAAACCTACCGATATGCATGTGTGCATGAAGGTTTATAATAAATAAATCAATAAAATGGAAAAAGTTTTCAATCAAGGGTTTCAAAAAGAGTTTGGAATGTAACTCTAAAATATTCATATTTTTTTAAATATTTTATATACTGACTAGACTGCACGTTTGGCCTAGTGGTTTAACGGTCACCACGCCGTTTCCTACTTCGCCAAGTGTCGTGGGTACAAGTCCCACGTATCCAACACTTTGTGTGATCCACAAATTGTTGTTCTGAGTCTGGGTGTTCTTTGTGTCCGTTTCATGTATGTTTGTAAAGTCCCCCGCGACACAGGATTTATTCCTAGTGCGGGAGTTGTCTTTTTTAAGATAAAAAAAATATACATACAAAATATCACAGCTATTTCCCAAAGGAGTAGGTAGAAACAGTTGATATCCACTTACTATGATCTCAGACACCTTTTTTTGCTTCGTCCAAAATTTCGAAGCTCATCGTTCTGTGCTCTTTACATAGCCCCTTTTTAAAACATAACGAATTTGATCTGTAAGTTAATTGAGTATTTTAACTCAAACAAATTGTGATAAGAAAATCAAGAAAATATAAACACGTTCATGTTTCCTATGCAAGTAAGGTCTCACTTTATTTCAGAAAAGATGAAACTGTTAGAGCATACCATAGAAATATAAGAAATGTTATCTAAAAAATGGTACACAGTAAAGAAATGAAAAGCTTCTTCATTCCTAACAAATTGTTTAGCCCACTATACATTTCAGAGCAAGCTTCTGTTACTGCTTACCCCAAAATACTGCACGTATAGCAGAATAGCACCGCTGTACGTGACAGGCATATCGAACCTATGATACTCTACACCTGATGTCTGCATGCTTCGAATAAACAAATTGCATTGAGACACCTTGTA
Source organism: Diaphora mendica (assembly GCA_949125395.1). NCBI lineage: Eukaryota > Metazoa > Arthropoda > Insecta > Lepidoptera > Erebidae > Diaphora > Diaphora mendica. The sequence goes on from OX421315.1 coordinate 27,835,581, forward strand.
GGTAAATAATATTCTAAATTTACAAAATATTTGAAAGGCCCATGAACACAATAAAAATACCTAATAATGATTGACTGATTGTTAGATTATTTAAATATTGATGCTTATTTGAAGAAAAAGTTTCTCGATACGACTGTAGTTTTTGAGTTAAGTGATCTTTATAGCATTTGTCAACTGATAAACCAACACCAGTGAGAGGTTTATAATAACTGACAACCGATAGTTTTTTTGTTTTTTTTTTTATGTATGGCCCGCCATAATGACTCTACTCTGCCTGATGGAAAGCATAAGCAGAATCCAAGATAAAATTATTGTAACATTAACAAAGTTACAATAATTTTAGAAGACAGTTATAAAAATATTATCAAAATATAAACATTGTCATAGTACGCAACATCCAAGATTATGTTTAAAAATAACACAGATCCCAACTTCCCTAGAGTATCGTCTGGATCATTATATAGCACTGATTTTATCCTTTCGATATGGAGGAAATCCCGTCCTAAGTGTTGGAACAAAGTCGGTTAGTACAAACTTTCCGATGGGACCGTGTATCGGATCAACGAAACGATTTTGAGATTGTAACAATAAAATGTTTAACTTGTTCTTGTCTTATACGTTTTGCTCTCAAACAGTCTCTCGTATAAAAGTTCTAAAGTAAGACGATCGCTATGGCGTTAAAAGTCCCATACTGGATCGATTGACAAGTTTTAATAAACTAGCTGACCCGGCGAATTTCGTACCGCCATATTTACATATCTGTCTCAGCTTCAACGGAAAAAAAAAATCTTTTCCCGTTATCTTTGAAATTTTCTTGTACACAAACCTTGTACTAACAATAAGGAACACATAAAAAAAGAGAATTATTTAATTTGGTACAGCCGATCGGAAGTAATGCGCATACATACATTTCGGCGATTCATTTATATATATATATAGATTGGACTCAGGTCGGTAACAAGGTAACAAGAGATCCCAATTTTTTTGAAGTGACGAATAAGCGTATATGTGAAAAGTGACTGAAGAATTTATTAACACCGGTCTTCTGTGAAGTAGTGATGTCAGTCCGGTAAAGGAGCATCGTTCTTCCATGGTACTTATAGAGAATATCATCATCATCATTACAGTCCTTAACAGATACCTTTATTAACAGATGGTCTCTGTCTACGAAATTGATGAAGTAACTTTAAATAATCAATTTTATTCTGTGTTACCTATATTTTTATTCTTTACCTACCAGTAATCACATTACAAATATGAAAAGTCATACCTAAAAATGAACTTCGTAAGTTCTAAAATATAACTGTCACAAACATAAGCTTAAAATATATTTTAAGGAGTATAACTTGTCATAGTTAACTGCTAGACATAATGCGGTAACCACATTCTTCCAGTCATTACCGATTTTTAGTTTCATATTATGTTTTTTAATATTAAATGCGAGAACACCCATAAAAGAGTGAGTTTTGACATCGTGCACAGCTTTTCAAAATACGAACCCGTAATTATTTGCATCGAGGGCGATAAAATAAACAATATTCTGCAGTTGCAAGCTTGCGGAATAAAACTTGAGGGTTAATAGAGGTTCGAAGGCGAGGGTATAGAGACTACGTCTGTTGATTTATTGAGTGGAGCTCATTTTTTAACCGACTTCCAAAAGGAGGAGGTTCTCAATTTTATCGGTATTTTTTTTTTTGTATGTACACGGATTACTCCGTCAATTTGTAGACCGATTCTGAAAATGCTTTTTGTATTCGAAAGGGTATGCTCCCCATGTGGTCCCATGGCCACCATATCAGGATCAGATGATGGGATCCTAAGGAAATCGAAGGAAACCCTCAAATTTACGTAAGCGCCTGCATCGAAGTTAAAGCAATTGTCTGCATGCCTTCATATTCTGTAGACATCATTTAATTTCATAATATATTACACGGGTCCTAACGATATCAGAGTTTACCTCAGAACTATCTGAATTCAAGTGATTTGAGGTAAACTGACTACAGTTTACCTCAAATCACTTGAATTACAGTAACCTATAGAAGATAGTCCATTTGAGATTTTACTACAAAAAATTAGCTGAAGTCCTTTCGATTCTATACAGTATGTATGTTATTAAGAAATATGGTGCCAATATAATCTTCAGTGATGATTATATGTATAGAAATAAATAAAATTGAAGTATCTGTTTGTAATTTTTTAATTAACAGCTTTTTAGTAATTGCTTATGGAAGCATATACGGTACTTAAATAAAAAAAAAAAAAAACTGTCTGTGAGGATAGCCGATGTTTAGAGAAAAAATATGAAATAGTAAGCAATATTCAAAAGGAACAAAACCACGTGTAATACTGCAAGGTACAGCTAGTTTCTACATAAACACCAGGCTTTCATGAAAATTATGAAAAATGAATGTAGATCGAGATTACACGTTAATATTGAAACCTTTTTGATAAAATAACTATTCTACTAATATTTCACAAATCTTGGCTAACTGGCGGAGCTCAGCGCATTGTTGTTTATTTTATTTTCATTCGCACTATTTGTATTTATTTAACCTGGAAATATACACTTCATTTCCTGGTTAGACCAACACCAGTAATCAAGATCATCATTGTGAATTTGGAGCATGAACTTGTTTAACAATAACTTATCTAATAATAATATGCGTATAATATATCTCTGTCTCTCCCTACCAGTCTCTATAAAAATGTAAACAAATTTCGTAAGAATCTTGAAAAGTAATATAAAATTGTTATTCATTAAAACAATATTTTCCATATCGCATTTTTGCAATTCAAATCTAATGCAGACTTGCAGAAAGTAGACCGTAAAAGTTGCCTGTACGTCGTTGCCATTTGCAATTTAAAATAGAACGACGTGTAATGTTTTCGACGTGAATGTAACTAAATATCTTAGGATTCGATCTACGGAACGACAGACTGAGACTATTTGTAGTGTGGCTAGTGTATAAGTGTGACTTGGGATTTTTGATGTCATGGATAAAGCTACATTCTTATAGAAATAAAGTGTTTATTAAAGGTGAAAGGAGATCTCTTTTATAAAATGTAACCATCTGGAGTTTGGACAAAGGTATTAATTAACGATTTGTTCACATTCTGATTTTTTCAGATTCAAAGTTACTTCGAGTTATTTTTATACTCTTAATAATATGTATGTAGAATTTTTAAGTAAGTCTCGAAAGCTTAAAAAAACACTTACTCCAAGTTTTTGTAATATTACTTAGGAATCCATCCAAAGTTTTAAGCAAACCTTATGAAAACATTGAGCTGAGTTTGCATAACTAAAATCCAAGATCAAAATAAAAAGGCTAAAAAAGAAAAAAAGTACCATAAGTCGTTGCCAACTAACTACCGTAACACAAGTCGCGATTAATGTCACGTGCAGAAAAGCGTTACGTTAGCATGAATTTTATGCATGCATGGTCACCCTACATCGCATCGAGTGTACTGAAACACTGAGATGTGTCCCGTCTCTCATAAATCACTAGGGCATCCTACATAACGACTCTGCAACTTGGGGCCGCTAAAATGTTAGGTTGCGCTAAGTTCTTAGTAAAAAAATCTATTCTAGTATTGATATTCGTGTTTGTATTTGTTTAGTGAGAAAACTAATGTATTTTTTTCTGTTTTTATAAAAGATTCGTTAATCGAAGGGGGTTCGAAAACTTCAATAATATAGACATTCGAATTACAAGTATGTGACATTGACCTAGTCGAGACATTACAAACATTTCTCAATGAATTTTCTCTACCCAACCAAAACGCAAGTAGCCGTATCTACAAACTCAAGATCCAAAAAGCCATAATTGTAAAAAATGTTATTTTGGTATATGTACCGTGTATACGAATACATACATAAATGCATTTAGTAAAAAGCGGTTATTTTAATATTACAAACAGACACTCCAGTTTTATTTATTAGTATTTTATTTTTCGGACATCTATAACACACAACGCCATCTAGTCCCAAGCTAAGCAGAGCTTGTGTTATGGGACAACTGATACAAATATACTTTTTTTTTGTAAATACATACATATTATACATAGAAAACACCCAAACTCCGAAATAAATATTTGTAGATCATACAAACATTTGGTCCGACCCGGGATTCGAACCCGAGACCTCATGATCAGCAGTCGCACACGCCAACCGCGAGACCAACGAGGCAGTCATATAGATAAAGGCTAGGATGACGAACAACAAGCGTCATTTTAAGGCCCCCGAACTCTGGTGACTTTATTTGACATCCACTGTACATAAATTTCCCCAGACATTTTGTGAATTAAAATTCTTAATTTCAGTGGTTCGTCAGTTTCTATATTAACGCCATTCTGAGTAGAAAGGACAGCTCTTGGGTGTATCTCATGAATGACCTCTTTGCCACAAAGTGATTCAAGTACCTGTGACGGTTCTACTTTATACGTACCTATATTTTATCGTTGACCTCTATTTTCCAGTCTGAGACGAATCGGTTGATTATACAAATAAATAAAAAGTGTCCGTTTGTAATTTAAAATAAACAGCCTTTAGGCTCTACCTTCACATTCATCTTTTGCTCGCCTACATCATCATCACACTCATTGTCATTCATACTCATTTCACTTGCTAAAATGCGGAACATCTTGTGAATGACAGCAGGCTGAAATAAATTAAAAAGCTTTTTAAAAACAAGCTTTTACTGGAATGCCTCGAGACGAATCAAAGGAGTCCAAACTCCATGATATTGCGACGTTTCTTTACGGAGCTTCTATGGCCACCTTCCAGCTCCAGCATCAGATCAGCTCCATGATAAAATATTGTATTGTCACGCTGTATACATCTGCTTGCAAAATTTCAGCAAAATCGATTGAAGATATCTGCTTCAAAATTGAGTTGCAAGATTCTACCTAAAAATACATACATTGATGGTTAGTAAAAAGCTTGTAATCAGTAATTCGAACAAGATGTTTGACTACTGCGGTTTATAATTCTCGGCTCCGTCTCTACGTTCTAATTACTATATTGTTAATGGAGCGTTTGTAAATATTTCAACTCCTTAACTATCTCCTAAACTTTCCTTCCACTCTCCTTCATATATTTCCGGCGTGTAAATAGTGTGAAAATTTTCTACATTGTAAACCTTGTACATTTACCAATAAAATATACATAATATACTTAGATTATCTAAGCATAAAATAATAAGAATACTCTCATTCCACTCGACCGCCAAAGGTACTTACATTAATTAGCAATTTTTTATTATTTTTGAAAGTCTATTTTTGAACTGCTGGGCTGATTCTGACGAGATGACTGGAAGCTGATGATATAAGAAGTAACTTAGGCTACTGTTTTTAGACTAATTTCACCCCGCGGCGTTACCCGCGGTTGTTGTTGTAAAGGTACAACAACAACCGCGAGTAACGCCACTAGGAAAAGCTAGTCTGATATATTATTCTCAAAATGATATTAAATAATTTTATGTAGTTGCATGATTAAAATAAACTCTATTTATAATTGAACAAAGTAGTGTTTTCTGTAGTAACTTGTATGTAAGTAGGGTCACCAAAGGTCTTTCGGATTTTTTCGTAGGTTATTAAAGCGAATACAATACGTAGGCAAGCGACTGGTATGTCGAGTGGTTAGTAAACCTGACTGCTAAGCCAGTGATCGTGGATTCGATTCTCATGCATGACAAATAATTGTAAGATGAGCACTATCCTTTGTTGTGTTCGGGTTTAATTTGTTTATAATATGTATGTATTTAGAATATTGAGGTATGTCTATCAGCAATCTGGTTATACTTCATAAATAAAACGGCTGTGTGAAGTGTATGAGGTTATTATTAAAAAAAACATAAGTAGAAACTATTAATTGCGTGTTTGTTTGTATTTGTACTTGTTTCTTTAAGGTGTTTTTCCTTTCTTAGCTATATTAGCAGACAAGCACATTATTGCTTGGTAAATTATTGCACACTCAGAAAGTAGTAGAGCCACGCTGATTTCAGCACGAATGGGCCGGCTCGACCGGGGCGGTACTACCCTCGCACAGAAAATCAACGTAAAATGACAGCGTTCGTGCTGTCGTGTTTCGTTGGTGAGTGCGAGACCGGAGGCCCAATTAGTCTAGTCAACAAGTTCCATACTTGTTGACTAGACTAAAAGATGCAGTAGCATCACTAGGCCGCCATGGTGTGGGTCACCATGCTGCATTGTCTGCATTCGCAGTGAGTATGGTGACCACCACTCTTGGATTCTGCTTATGCTTTCCATCAGGCAGAGTAGAGTCATTTTGGCGGGCCAAACATAAAAAAAAAAAAAAAAAAAAACCACTTCACAAATACATAAATATACATGCTTCGTGTCTTATTACTGTATCCATTCCTAGTCTTACAATAAAATGCAAAGATAATCCATATACTCGTAAATTGTGTAAATGTATTTATCTACAATTAAATCTCAAAGTATACTTTGAAAATTCTAATTTTGAAAGTGATTTCTACTCTTGGCAAAATGACAAATCAAACTTCATGAGTAGGAACATAAACACGTTTCGGTACTGAAAACTAACAACTGAAAATGTTTTGTCGAATAAAAGTGAAGTTGTAACCATAAACGCTAGAAGCTGTGAGGAACAACTTTTTACAGATAATATTATTATACTTGAAAGTATTTTATTAAAAGTCGATTTCTTTCAGACCAAATAGATTTTTCACTTAAAACCTGGTCACAGATGATCTCATGTCTTTCGAGTTGCAGGTACCTATCGGTAACGACTGTCATCACTAAGTCACTCATTTGCTCCTTTGCAAGAGGGCTATCATATGATATAGGGATATCATGAAAACAATAATAAAGTGTTACTCATTGGTTTTGAGTTTTACATTGAAATATTTTTTTATCTATATATTAATACGTAAAGCAAAAACTTTGTATCCCTTTTTACGAAAATTTCGCGGACGTAGGAGTATGAAACTGCACACTTATAGTTTACACACAGAGAAGGAGGGCAGAATGCATCTTAATGTCAAACATCAAATCATTTTTTTTAATCAAGCATTAAAAATAACCTAAAATGATTTCAAGAACTGAACCATATTGAAATAAAACCACACGGGAAGCACCAGCTTCCAAATAAAAAGAATCATGAAAATCAGTTCACCGAGTCGAAAATTCTGAGGTAACAAACAAAAAAAAACAGTGAAATTGAAAACCTCCTTCGTTTTTGAAGTCAGTTAAAAATACATTCTATATTAGATAAAAATGAATCGCCGAAATGTATGTACGCATGACAACCATTCGGCTGCACCAATATTTTTTTATGTGTTCTTTATTATCAGAACAAGGCTTGTGTACAAGAAAAACCCTAACATAATCTTTGATTAAAAAAGTTTAAAAACCTTAGACAAGAAAAATCCTAAAAAGTTCAAACTAAAAAATTAAAATAATTTTTCGGTCGAATTCCGACCTCTGGGTGATAACTAGCTTATGGAAATATGCAATTAATGAGAGAGTATTAAATACTCTCAAAAATGATAAGCCCTTGTACATACATACCTTCCACGTGTAAAGCTTTTTGACCTCATACACGTGTAGTACACTTCAAAAGTAAAGTTAGTGTTAAAACGAATTAAATGGTTCAACAAATTCTCAGCTCAAATAAATAATTATCTGAAAGCAAAACTTTCGTATTCGTATTTCTGGAGTATTTTCTGAAGCATATTCGTATTTCTGTTAAATGGCCGTTTGTTCACCGTTGGACGTAAACGTAGTGACATAGGTACAGTCGGCGAAGTGTTTATATGAATATTTCATGCTATTATGGCCAAGGCGAGCGTCTGTTGCGACACATTCTTGTCATTTAGATAAGTAGTTATTGTTTTCGAAGAGGACTTTACAACATTGTTGAATGATATTTGTATTTCTTATGAAGAAGAGAAAATCTGGTATTTGGTTTTGGTCGGATATTTATGGTGAGGTGAAGGCCTCAAGCCTTTATTGCGTACTAGTTCTGTGACCTTAGTGTTAGAGGAGTTCAAAATATTAACGATTTATTTAAAAAGAAGAAGCGTTCAAAATTTATACAGAATTAACCCTAGTGCTTGCCAGAGGCGGGTTTAAATTACAAAAATGGAAAAGCAACAGCCAAGGATTCTTAGGTCGAATAAGAGATGGCAAGGATAAGGCTTTACAGATCAAAATAGATGAGGTTACAAAAATTCTAGGACTTACCTGGGATGACTGCCTCGTTGGTCTCGCGGTTGGTGTGTGTGACTGCTGATCATGAGGTCTCGGGTTCGATTCCTGGGTCGGACCAAATGTTTGTATGATCTACAAATATTTGTTTCGGAGTTTGGGTGTTTTCTATGTATAATATGTATGTATTTACAAAAAAAAAAGTATATATGTATTTGTATCAGTTGTCTAGTACCCATAACACAAGCTCTGCTTAGCTTGGGACTAGATGGCGTTGTGTGTTAGATGTCCGAAATATTTATTTATTTATTTATTTAGAACATAAGACACAACCATGCCTTGTCGTGTACATACACACTTAACTTATTTGATATTTATAGTTTGACGGTTTTAATTATCCATGTTCCTAAAATAATTCTCAGGAGGTGTAACAACTTCTTGCTTTTTTTCCATATTTAACAATATCGGTAATGAATGGATAGTTTCTCTACCTACCTGCGTAATTTTTCCCAGAATTATAATAAACTAGCTGAACTGGCTCACTTCGTACCGCTATATTTACATATCTGTCTAAGATTCCCACAGGCAGTGTACAGTCACGGACAAAAAAAACCTTTTACCGTTATTGTTTAATTTTTTCTTGTACACAAACCTTAGGTGCAGCCGATCGGAAGTTATGCGCGTACATACATTTCGGCGATTCATTTTTATATATGTGGATATTAAAATTAACAGAATGAAATTAGCTTTAAAACTTTCGCGTGCCATGATATAATAATTATTATTTTTACGGGAATTAACGCGATCACTTATTCAAAGGTACACAGATCACAGGCTGACTGTCAGCGTGTGACCACGGCCGGTGCAACCTGGTCGAAACGTCAGGCAAATCAGAGGTATGTAAAACCTTTGAATAAGTGATCGCGTTAATTCCCGTAAAAATAATTATTATTATAGAATGAAATTATTTTTATATCGTTCAAGTGCCGAATAAAACGTTTCTCTTACTGTACGAAATTAAAACGACACCTTCCTGAAACGTTTGTTACTTTTCATCGAGTCTGTGAGGTTAGCCCCAAGCCCTGCTTCCCTCTAATTTTGGGCGAGGACATTCAAAGGGGAGCAACCCACTAATGACTATTAGTTGCAGCTGGTTATGGGTGCCAGATGTTACTTACCATCAAGTTAGGCGTCTCCTCGTTCATCCTCAATTTCGTAAACAAAATATACATCTTTATCTTTGCTTTACAGATAATTTTGTTACTATTTCTCTGAAGTTTTACAAAATAAAACTATAATAAATAACACTCATATCAAATCCAAGTAAACAATCGAAGTCGTTAAATTTATCGCACTTGTCAAGGTCGTGAAAGGGCCGACGCCCGACCGGACCGACTGTCGTCATGACAACGCCCGGGAGACAACCCCTCGAGCCTTCAAAGTGTGATAACATTTGATTTTTGCACGGTGCGCTAAGATGCCCAAAAGTGCCCTTGATCATTGAATCAAATATGATCAAAGAGTTTGATCATTTTTGAGTCGAGCTTTTTGGAAGAAAAGGATTTTATCCCTTTGAAGGTGTTTGTTGAAGACGCGTAATTAGAAAAACTTTAAAAAGAGATTCAGCTCTTTGTTTTGCTGTTGTCTTTTTTTTGTTTTTTAGAAGACAAACTAGTTCAAATCCTTTTTTTTTGTTGTCTAATGAAGTCGGATAATCTATACTTATATTAAAAATGTAACAGGTCCATCTATACTTATAATAAAAATGTAACAGGTCCAATTCTGTACATTAAATATATTTTGAAAATTTTTTTTGGAGGGCTATCTATAATCGATATTGAAGCCAAAACTGTATTTTTTTTCTATTTTGTCTGTCTGTCTGTCTGTATCTTGGCCGCGCATCACGCCGAAACTACTGAACGGATTCAAATGAAACTTGGCATGATTTGAGTTCATACTATGAGGTAGGACATAGGATACTTTTTATCCCGAAATTCAGCACGGTATCCTGGAGAGAGGGGATGAAAGTCAAAATATGTACTTAGTTGTAATTCAATAACACATAGTCCGATTTCATTCATTTTTTTTTGCTAGAAAAAATAAATAAAAGATAACCGGAAAAGTGTTTTTTTTTTGTCCGCGATTGTACACTGCCTGTGATAAGCTCAGACAGATATGTAAATATGGCGGTACGAAGTTCGCCGGGTCAGCTAGTACTTACTTATAATAAAAATGTAAAAATGGTCCAATTCTGTACATTAAAGATATTTAGAAAAAAATTTTTGGAGGGCTCTCTATAATCGATACTTAAGCCTAAACTGTATTTTTTTTCATTTTTGTCTGTCTGTCTGTCTGTCTGTCCGTCTGTCTATCTGTATCTTGGCCGCGCATCACGCCGAAACTACTGAACGGATTCAAATGAAACTTGGCATGATTTGAGTCCATACTACGAGGTAGGACATAGGATACTTTTAATCCCGAAATTCAGCACGGTTTCCTGGAGAGAGGGGATGAAAGTCAAAATATGTACTTAGTTGTAATTCAATAACACATAGTCCGATTTCATTCATTAATTTTTTGCAAGAAAGAAAAAATAAAAGATAACGGGAAAAGTGTTTTTTTTGTCCGCGACTGTACACTGCCTGTGGGAAGCTGAGACAGATATGGAAATATGGCGGTACGAAGTTCGCCGGGTCAGCTAGTCTAATATATAAAAATTCTCGTGCCGCAGTGTTTGTTACCAAACTCCCCCGAAACGGCTGTATCGATTTTTATGAAATTTTGTATGCATATCGGGTAGGTCTGAGAATTGGCGAACATTAATTTTTCATACCCGTAAATGATAAGGGTGATCCACCTCTATTTTTTTTTATTTTATGGTAAAACGATTGACGGGTCAGCTAGTGTACCTATAATTTTGAAATCGCGTACTTTCTGTTATATTTTAAGGTTCATTATATATTTAATACGTTCTGTTGTTATATCTATATACTACTAATATATAAAGCTGAAGAGTTTGTTTGTTGGTTTGTTTGAACGCGCTTATCTCAGGAACTGGTCCGATTTGAAAAAATATTTCAGCGTTAGATAGCCCATTTATCGAGGAGGGCTATGGGCTATATATCATCACGCTAAGACCAATAGGATAAACGACGTTGCGTGGGTCAGCTAGTACTTAATATTCATGTACAAAAGGGACTGGAAACCCACACAAACATACATTGATGTAGCTAGGGATTGCTATCCTGTACCAATTTTCAATCCGGCTGGATCATGACCAATCCGGCCGCATCCAACAGATCCTAACACAACATTTTTTTCGTATTTCTGCTTAAAATTCACCAACTACTGTGACCATCCGGGTTTATCCGGTCCGGTATGTTTTAACAAAGTATTTTTGGATTGCAATCCCTATGCTTCATATTTCTTTTTTTTTTTTGTTCAATTCTCTCGCCAATGCAGCGATCACCTTGTGAAATTTGCAATGTCTTAGGCCCATGAGTAAGTCATTCAATCGCTAACTATGTCACTGGAAAGAGCATTGAACTGACGGCATTTTCACCGTGTTCTTATTCTAAGCTAATGTGATATCAAGCACTTACTGGAGTTGTGTAGATTCCTTGAAGCGGCGTCCAAGAGGCCTCTTGGTAGTTTCCTCTCTGCGTCGTTACACATACATGACTCCTAAAGTGCTGAACAGCCCCCAAGGTATTCGAATTAGAATACACTCGTTTAACTATCGCGGATCGCGCCTGAGTGACGTGACTACTAAAACTCGCGAGTCCAAACCAGACCAATCATATCGGTAACCAACTAAAAAACCGAATCTGAAGAAAATTAGCTAAATTTTCATTAAACGGCACTTTTTCAACGAAGCCCAGCTCGACCGATCCAGGCGTCTCAATAATACTACTGTCAACGTCAAAACGTCAAACAAGAAAAATGACAATCAAAAATGTTGCCATTACAATGACGTTAAATTTCTAACACTTTTGTTGCATAGAGGTCAAATAACCAGTCAATTGACCTGACATAAGTGTCAACTAAATACACACATCAAAAGTGTCTAGGGATCAAGCATTTTTATGCGGATTTCTTGAGATTGAGATGTGGCTTTGGCCCTGGCCTGCTCAGTCGCCAGACTTGAACCCGATTGAGCATGCATGGGATATGCTACAGAGAAGAGCTCTGCCGAATATGGAGGGTATCCAGTCGCAAGAAGACCTTTTTTTGTTGTTGCAACGAACATGGGCGGCCATTCCACAGCGTGATTTGGATGAACTCATTTTGAGTATGCCAAACCGATTCTTGTGTTGTTAGTGTTCGCGGTAGAAACACGGATTATTAATTGTTTAAGTTACCTAATAAAATTTTAAAGAAAACTGTTATATCAGTCTTTTTTTCGAACTTTAATGTTAGTGGTTCAAATGTCAAAAATCCCTTTATTAGGAAAATGGCAAATTTCTTTATTAATGCAAAGGTGACTTGGTTTATCGTTACTGTGACAAACGAAAACACTTTATTTGATGAATCCTTAAAGAACATTTTAATTAATATCAATCAGGAGAAAAGTTATTGCAAAAATATATGTTGATCCCTAGACACATATGTTGATCCCTAGACACTTTTGATGTGTGTACATTAGTGTTCTTGTCCCCAGATGTTGAAGGAATTAGACGTGGGCATGCCTCCGATAACCTTTCCAATGAACATATCGCCGTACACTGCTGGACGAAAGTCTCCTCCAGGGAGTACCAACTATTTCAGTCAGCATTTATACGCTACCAGAACTAGTTTCCTCAAATCGTTTCGTTCCCTACGTTTGCCTAATCCCGGTCTCCACACCAACACATTTCATATCCGGCGACCATCGGTTCGTAGACCTTACTCATTCTATAAAACAAAAAAAGGATAAGTAATAACACTATGGAGACCTTATTAATTAAATAGAGGATGGAGTAGAATTAGTAACCTACGATATTAGTTAGTTCTCCAACTCGACAAGATTAAGTGGTCAAAGGTCGAATTAAAGAGTTAATTCCAGTTAGTTTACTCAGACCCGAATGATTGGCGTACTTCAATAAAAACCGGTGAAATAGAAAAATACATTTAAGAAAACATAAGAAATGAATAGGACGAAATTACGTTTGTGTGTAACTTGGGACGGGTCAAGCTAAGTTGACTTTCACTAACGGACTAGGAAAGGAGTTTATATTCTATTAAAATGTAAGTTTATTTCATCCCCTGCTTTCTTGTTTTCGCAATTTTATGCAACAGCAGCAAGCTGACAAGGTAACATATAACATTAGCTTGATAACGTTTTTTTTTATTTGCAAGTCCATGTGATAAAATCGCGCGATTGGACCCGCATGATTCATTGTAAAGACTCTATTTTGTACCCATCTGATGAAAGATTTACGTAGTGTCGCTTAGTGTTTTCTCTCTTTCTTTCATACTTTAAAGAAATCAATTCCTTCAAGCCGGGGGGAAATGGTTGCGCCATATTGTCATTTTAAAACTTATCGATGAATGCGTCATGCTCTCCTTTTCCCTCATACCTCAAGCTACGATTGTGAAAGCGAGAAAGAGAAGCATTCGACGCATCAAATGACACTTGTGATTTGACAAGTGTTGAAGAAGTCCGACGCAAATCTCTGAAGCAAAAGGTTGTTGCGTGCCCGCATCCCGCAAGGACTCCACCGCACCCGCAGGAACGAACTTAGTCTCTAACCGACCTTGAGAATAGTTCGTCGCGCTCGCAAAAGACTGATTGAAGTGTTTAAACCCGCATATATACCAATTTGATCTAGCAAAGTGTTAGCTTCCGTTACGGACAGTCACGGGCTCCGTGGATCTACCCGCCGCAACTCGTATCATCAGCCCACATCCACAAGTGAAGATATGGTAGAGAGGTTAGTCCCTACCTATACTTAGAACTGTCTTTTGTCATAACCCTGATTTCCCTAAGGCAGTTTATCTCCCTTATTTCGCATTCATTCAGTCAGTTTAGAAACCGCATATACAGTCCATTCAAGTTTTGGTCCTTCTCGAACCGGATCAACCATATTTGGTCTGAACGAGCTGGACACCGTATCCATTATTTTATGGTCCTTCTCGAACCGGATCAACTATATTTTGGTCTGAACGAGCTGGATACCGCATCCAATATATTTAGAAGATATAATATGTGTGCTATTATACTTTCTTTAATTTTTATTTTCTCTCTTTCACAAATATATGGCTTAATAGTATGTATAATAGTGTCTTGGCTTCCGGATTCCACCTTTGGGCTCCCACACATAACTGTGATGCGATGCGATGCGGCATAAAGTTCTTGCGATGCGTTCGTGTGAGCTCGCAGAAATTTACGATGCGTTGCGAATTCGCAGTTATGTGTGGGAACCTTTTGTGCAAGACTGGTGCCTGAAGTAGGATATAAAAAGGTAACCAGTGTTACAGGTCACCAGGCCCTCTGCACGGTAAGAAAAGGATAGACGACAATAATGATCGTGTGAGAGAATTAACAATTAAGCAAACTATTATGACTATTACAATATTAAAAAGAAAAAAAAACGATAGACAAAGTCTCTAACCGACAGTCTACTTATATTGATATCCTGTAAGTGGAATATAAAGATATGGTCAATAAATTAAATTAAAAAGCTTTTTAAAAACAAGCTTTTACTGGGATGTCTCGAGACGAATCAAACGAGTCCAAACTCGATGATGTTGCAACGTTTGTTTACACAGTTCCTATGGCCACCTTCTAGGCCCAGCATCAGATCAGTTCCATTATAATATTGTATTGTCACGCTATATACACATGCTTGCAAATTTTCAGCAAAATCGGTTGAAGATATATTATCTGCTTCAAAATTGAGTTGCAAGATTCCACCCGAACGTACAAGCATACATACATTGCAAGTTAATAAAAAGCTTGTAATAACAAACAAAGATTTTGCTTTAGTAAGTTCTGAAAGTCCAACGCCTCACAGATACCAACTTTCCACCCAAAGGAACACAATGGTAAATAAACAGCTATCCTCCTTCCTCACAAAAATATTTTCAAACAAGCAATCTCACGGGGGTATAATGAGAGATGTACACACAAGTTGGCTCGCTCCTATATCACTACATATTATAAAACAAAGTCCCCCGTCGCGTCTGTCTGTCTGTTTGCGATAAACTCAAAAACTACTACACGGATTTTTATGCGGTATTCACCAATGGATAAAGTGATTCTTGAGGAAGGTTTTCGTATATGTTTTGTAAAATTTTTGAGTATATTATCTAAAATATAATGCTAATTGTTGAAGACGTCGAAAAAAATTAAGCCGTACATCTTCTCAAAGTAGGATAGGCTATAATATATTTTCTGTAATGAACCCGTGCGAAGCCGGGGCGGGTTGCTAGTGTCAAAATAAAAGAAAAATAAATATAAGAAACTGGCAACATATTTATAACGATAGTGACTTTAGGCAATGACGGATATATCATTACTCTAAATCGCACTATGCTTTTTTTTATTATTATTATTTATTTGTATGTCCCCTATAAATAAAGAAAGCAAATCCTTATAAGTTCATCTCTTATGACTTCAGAATAACTGTTTAAAAATCTAGGTACTTTTAAAAGCTGGTAGTTAACTTATAGCTACATTATTTTAGACTATTCATTTATACAATGTTTCTTATTCTACATTCACCAAAAAAGCTTTATCTTAAAAAAGTATGTTTGCGTGTGTAACTATGACATTTTTAAGCAATGAAGTTTTATTTACTTATTGTCTTCTTTTTTAACACTGTAAAAATATAAAAGTATATAATTTATCGATAAAGTGTGAAAGGTGATACAAACCGTTCAATTAAACTATTGTCGTTCATATGAACAGATTCTAGAGAGACTATGAATCGCCAAATAGACAGTAAAACATCAATCTAGTATTTCACTCCGGCTCACCGCCTTCTGCTTTATAAGGCGCAGGTTCGGCCTCATATGGAATACTGTCCTCATCTTTGGACGGGGGCACCCCAGTACCAGCTCTTCCCTCTGGACCGCGTTCAACAGAGAGCGACTCGAATCGTCGACTGCCAGGAATTTCCAATTCGGCTGGACTCTTTGGCGCTGCGTATAGATGTGGCTTCACTTTGCATCTTCTACCGCATTTACTATGGGGAGTGCTCCGAGGAATTGTTCGGGCTGATTTCTGCCGCCTCTTTCCGCCATCGTCCTACGCGACAGCAGTTTCATCCCCATCACTTAGATGGCTGGCAGTCCACAACTGTGCGGTTTTCTAGGAACTTTCTGCCTCGCTCAACAAAACTGTGGAATGAACTGTCGCCTGCGGTATTCCCGGACCAATACGACCTTTAAACCTTTATGAAAAAAACGTACTCCTTCTTAAAAGGCCGGCAACGCACTTGCGACGCCTCTGGCGTTGCGGGTGTCCATGGGCGGCGGTAATCGCTTACCATCAGGCGATACGTCAGCTCGTTTGCCACTTATTCAATAAAAAAAATGATGGCGAGTTGTATCTACAAGTTTGATGACGACTTGTAACAATCATCTGATTGTTGTGAAGGTAGCTACAAACTGAGACACACTCAAACGCACACACACATGCCCGCACAAGCATGCGTCTATACATTATGATTATATGCACAATACACACAAATAACACTTGCAAAGAATATCAAATACTTTTATTATTTGAAATACTTATCTCTTCAAAATAAACAGTATTTTGCCTTTATACGTTCGTGTAGCTATGCTCTGCTCTTTACGTTGCAAAATAACGCCCCGAGCGTAGATGAAAATGCAGAACATGGTTTATTTGAGGGAAATCTATTCGGTATTATATTACTGTACAACATGGTTCTGTCTGTTTTAGCATGTATTTAGGTTTAGATTTGTGAAAGCGTGTATTGCGTTTATTTATAAATGAGTAATTATTGTATCATTCTAACAGAATGTGAAACTTTACGTAACAAATGTAAGAACTGATTTTGATGACCTACCTACCTATTAATGTGACAAATAATAAAACTCCGTTGATCTATAAAATACTTAGTCCGACTCAAAGAGTCAAGATCTGTTTGTATACTCAATCCTATTGCATAAAAATCAATATTTCAGATTTCGAAAAGTAGGTAAGTAAAAATGATTTATAACCCAAACATCAATGAAAATAAACCAAGATCTCTTGTACCTTTCAAAGGTATTTTAAACTTCTTATCCATCATTGTCATCAAACATGCATTTCAATATACGTAATTTCAAATAAAACTATGAAAAAAAAATGTTCTCAGATCGCCAAAAATCACATCACTATAATACTGTTCTGAACTTAAATGAGGTCAATTTAAATGAATAAAAACGTTTCCAATAACCAAGTATTCAAAGAAATCTGGCATGAGGTAACAGCTTTATACCAGAATCATTATTCACAAGCACAAAACCATGTCTCATGTGTCTCAGTTCCAACTATTGCCACTTGAATGTAGCTACTTGTATTTGTTCGCACGCAGACGATCTAGATTTTATTACAGATAAAAATCTCTGTATCATTTTATAAAGGTGGGAACGTTCTCAAAATCAGTTCTTCTAGGAATTCATTGTTACGACTAAGTATAACAAGGATAACATTCAGTATCTGCCATCCTATCAAGTTGCAAGTCGATATACAAGCGAATGGTTGTCAATTTGTACCGACTGAATTCCTGCTATCAACATGTTAAAAATTTGTTCAAGTTAAACAGTCAGTGAACATTCGTAAAAAATTTAAAGCGTGAGTATTTTAATACTAAAATAAATAAATGCTTAAGGACTACCCCAAAACTTCTCCACTGCTTATTTTTAATTGAAAGTATTGAATAAATGGCATTAAAAATAAATAGGACAGTTGAGGATACGAGTATATACTGAGTCTACGTAATATGAAAACACGATTACTAAAAAAAACACAACTTCTCTCTGGATTTTATAAATAAACCGCAGTATTGGTAAAGTATTTCAGTCTCTAATCTTTGTAAAAAATACAATTTAGTAAAATGCAAGAACTACATGATCTGGATTTAAGATTATGTTTTTTTAATTCTTACTAGACAGAAGGTAGTAGAGCCACGCTGATTTCAGCAGGAACGGGCCGGCTCGACCGGAGCGGTACTACACTTGCACAGGAAATCAACGTAAAATGACAGCGTGCTGTCGTATTTCGTTGGTGAGTGCGAGACCTGAGGCCCAATTAGTCTAGTCAATAAGTTCCATACTTGTTGACTAGACTAAAAGATGCAGCAGCATCACTAGGCCGCCATGGTGTGGGTCGCCATGCTGCATTGTCTGCATTCGCAGTGAGCATGGTGACCATCATTCTTAGATTCTGTTTATGCTTTCCATCAGGCAGAGTAGTCATTTTGGCGGGCCAATCATAAAAAAAAAAAAAATAACGAACGGTGAGCGAGCGATAAAATTTGGCACACTTTGGACGTATCGAAATTACAGGAACCTAGCACTTAGGCAATATTTTAAGTGAGATAGTTTATAGTTTTATCTTTATATTAGGTCTTCTGTCTGGTCACGCCTCCAATTATTTGAAGTACTGATTTATATTTGATTACTTTTTAACGTTTGACTGCCTCAGTGGCGCAGTGGTATGCGACTACTGTGCTTGTGGAAAACACATCGATCCCAATATTTTCAAATTACATATTTGCTTCGATGTTTGTTTATCAGAAATCAATAAAGTATAATATTTTAATTTTATGTGCGTATTCTTTATTAAATACTCTACAGTTTTATATTTTTATTTAAATATATTCTTTACTATGTAACTAGAAGATAAATCAACAATACTCCAGGTACTAAAACTTGTGTTAAGTGAGCACTACTCTGTACTAAGAAGAACTCCGACCTATTCACTTGGAAGTATTTCTACTACAGCTATAAAAGGAACGAAAACGATTGGCAATCTTTGTGTTTTTTTATATTACAATCTCAGAAACCAACTGCTTGTTTGTTGGGAAAAGGAAATTAAAGTAGTAGGTATATTTTATTAATAAAACTATAACACTCGTATATTAATAACTTATTATAATAAAAACTTGAGTTAACTTACTACCACTGTTAACTACCATACACTACGCCTTTTGAGATAGGAGCAATGACAACATTATATCACATTTAACTGTAGGTAAGAGTTAGTAATGAATAAACAAAAATAGTAGAATATTTATTAGTATCTGATTTTTGTGAAATAAATATACTTAATCAAAGGAACATTATTTACTTTAGCCAGGATATAAAGTAGGCTAGTATTACCTTGTTTCGTTTTCAAACTTTTTTTGCAACAAAATGATTGCTCAGCGACACTACAGTCCATGTCTTGACATTTGTATCAGTGTCGAGCCAAGTGGCCAGCTATAAACACCTTCCGCCATCAAGCAAGCGTAGCGGTGGAACGAGGTCAAGAACGCCGTGAGAAATGTGTTACGACCCTGTATTTACGGGCAGGTCAAGACACTCATGATACCTATGTGTTATAGAACTGGCAAACAAATAAATACCTCGTAAATTGAGTGTTTTAACTACTCGTACTCAAAATGAATTGCTGTTTGTTATTTCCACTAAAACACCGGAATGTCTTTATTGATTTTTTAGAAAAGTGTTTGTGAAAAAATATGGAAAAAATGCAGAGAAAGTGACAAAACCCATACATAACATCAGTTAATCTCAAATAAAGGAATATATCAAAATAATGGTTTTGAATCGACGACTTAAATAAACAATAATAAATTGGATTAACGTGTAATCTTTAGTATAAAACGAAGTTGCTTTCACTGTCGTTAGCTTTGTTATCTTTTAAACTACTCAACGTATTTTAATGTAGTTTTCAGTGGTAGATAGAGTAATTTAAGAGAAATGTTCATATGAGTAATTCATGCATAATATATAATAGTAGACATCCGAAAATTTCTGAAGATATAATTATTATTATTTTTACGGGAATTAGACAGGCTCACAGGTCACAGTCAGCCTGTGACCACGGCCAGTGCAACCTAGTCAAAACGTCAGGCAAATCAGAGATATGTAATACCTTTAAATAAGTGATCGCGATAATTCCCGTAAAACTAATTATTATAATTTCTGAAGACTTCCGTACGAAACCGGTCCGGGTCGCTAATTAGAAAGAAAAATGCAAATAAATTAATGTAATGTCACCGTCACTAAGGATGAACTTATCGACACATATTTTGGCTATCAAATATTGGTGGGTACGTTTACAATTGTACATATTATTTTTGTATAAAAGTGAATTTTAGATGTAAAGATCAAATCTATATGTTAATACGTCAAGCAAAAAGTTTGTACTCCTTTTTACGAAAATTATGCGAACGAGGAGTATTAAACCAGGCACAGTTAATGTTCATATAAAGGAGAAATGCTCAATAAAGAGTCGAATACAATAATGGTCGAATTTCGACCACTAGTGGAAATAAAATCGTGTGAAACCGAAATACTGAACAAAAGAACTTGGCACCCATCAAATAATATTTTTCCTCTATTCTTATTAAACAAGTCTACTAAAACATAACTGGCCTCTGTGACCACAGTTATTAACTCCTAATGGAACATAGTGAAACCATAACAATGTTCATTTTGGCCTGTCTATTATGACCTAATAATAGAAACCGCAAATCGTCTGCAGTTAATGACCGCGTAAATATTAAACGAGCTAGCGACGTGTGTGTCCATCTCAACAGTACCATGTTGTTTCGTAGACAGGGGATCAGGTTACTGATAAATTAGTCTGTAATGGTGTTATCTCAAGGGGGACTCGAGTCTCATAGAAAAGATAAAATTTTCTTCCTAGTAAAATCTCGCGGCTACACCAACACGATAAAAATATGTCTAATAGTGTAAGTTTTTATGAAAGTATGTTTTTCATGAAAAAGTTGCCTAAATTACTCTACTCTACCGATGGGTAGAATAAGTAGAATCTGAGAGTGTTGGTTACTCGTTGCAAACGTGGACAATGCAGCATGGTGACCCACATTATGGCGGTCTAGTGAGCTTTTTCACGCTCCGCTTAAATAATCCGCGATTATAGTGTAAACATTAACACATAAATATATTCTATTCGAGAAAATAACTTTTGAAGAAAATAACTAAATTGAAGTCGGTTCATCCACTTAAGAGTCCAAGGACCGCAAAAGCGAAATATTGCGGCACCCGTACGTACTCAAGTACGACGTCTAGGGGTTCCTGTAGTCAAGGAACTATGCTAGTACCTAAAATTTAGGAAATAACAACACGACTAAACGTATTGTATGTTTTTACTGCAAGATAAGAATTTTACAATATAGGATTACATTTGTTTATATTTCCTGCAGTGTATCTCTTCTTAAGCATTAAAAAAATCAAGATTCAAATTATATAAATCAATTCTAGAACATTCGCTTCAAACAGAAGTTTACATCTGCCAGTTTCATTTTGACGCGGCGATTGTATGGCAAATATATAACAAACAAATATGGCGGTGCTGGACATATTTTGTTCAACCAATCAGCGCGCGACTTGCGATTCGTTGAATACCATTTCACAATCTTTTGACTGTTTGCAATCTCGCAAGATAGATTACAATCTAACGGTGTATACCATCTTACGAAGACAAATATAAGTTTTTATACAATATATTGCTTCATTTAAAGTAATATATATATCATATTAACACTCATTTTAACACACCGCACACCGCATAATGTGGTAGGACATAGTGTACCTCTAAAATAAGCATAAGATCTGTAACTAACCTATGTTTCCGCAAATAAACGATTGATTGATTGATTGATTGATTTAAATAAATAAAAGATCTTTACAGTTTTTTTTTTTTTAATCAAGCCATACTAAATAAACAACAGTATTTTCAATATACTTATTCCAACAAATATTCCAATGATAACAACTAAGGAAAATGCCTAGGATTCACGTTTCCTCATTCCATTATTTTCACCTTATTCCAGAGAACGATTTTCTTGTCGCAAACGAGCGGCATCAGCGCGAAACTGATTTAAGAGTAATGACTGCTCGCTCAAGTATTCACTCAATTTCACAAATCGGACCCATCCTAATTGGAGAGAGGTCATAGTGAGAAACTTATGGGGTCACCAAAACAGCGGACTGGGTTATAAGTTTGCATTGATATAAGGCCAAGTTCACATGATCGCGCGGTACCGCGCGGTACAAGATCAATCCAAACAGTAGTAACTGTTTACATGAAGGCGCGGCACCGCGCGGCTCGCTGCGACCCGCGCGATGATCTTGTACCGCGCGTCAGCCGCACGGTAGCGCGCGGTACAAGCTCTACAAACCTGTATTGACCTGTGCATTTGATCCGCGCGGTTTGAGGCGGAATGACACATAGATCAAAGAAAAATGAGTAGCGATGACGGTATTGTGTCTATTGATTTGCTTATCGACGAAGTCGTAAAAAGAAATGCCATTTGGAATCTTAACTATAAGGATTATTCAAATAAAATAATAAAATTATGTCTTGGGAAGAATTAGTTTTAATTTTTTGCATTATTAAGGATTCTGAAGAAAAAAGAAAAACTTCTCCGACATCTCAGTTTTCGTTACTAAATCCAATAAGCAAATTGCCTCCTCCACGTCCATTCTCAAACAATGTTGATACCAGACTGCCGCGCGTACATATTCTGTTATGTGAACGCTTCCACCGCGCGTCACCGCGCGGTGCCGCGCGGTCATCTGAACATAGCCTAATGCTAGATGTCACTTTAAGAAAGGATCTAATCTTGTTATGCACTTCGGGGGTCTATGTCTGCATGTCATAAACATCTTGACTGCACGGCTGGCCTTATTGCAGCGAAAGGTTGTGGGTTCAAATCCCACACGAAACAACACAAAACAAGCGTGATCCGCAATTGTTGTCTGGGTGTAGAAAAAAAGTAGTAAATATATGTCAATCTTTTAAGAGCCTGAAGACGAACGTCTCCAACCAGTTCGTCCTCCCTGTCGTACGTTGCCGAGACTTGGACACTGACTGTGGGGCTAATCCATAAGCTTAGAGTCGCTCAACGTGCTATGGAGAGAGCTATGCTTAGTCTTTCTGAACGACTAAATTCGTAACAAAGAAATTCGTCAGAGAATCAACGTGACGACCTAGCTCTGAAAATTAGTAGGTTGAAGTAGCAATGGGCTGATCACATATGTCACAAAACTGACAACCGCTGCAGTAAGCGAGTTCTGGAGTGAAAACCGCGTCTTGGCAAACGTAGTGTGGCACGCCCTCTGGTCAGATGGCGGGACGACTTACATAGGAGGGCTGGCAGTGACTGGATGCAAATAGCAACAGACCGGGCGCTGTGGTGTTCCTTGGGAGTGGCCTATGTCCAGCAGTGGACTTCAACGGGCTGATGATGATGAATCTTTTAACACCTGGCACTACAAACTTTTTGTTACTTTTTAATGGTAATCAAATTCATTCAAGTTGTATAGCATCACGATACAAGTAATAGGAGAGTAATATGAAGTTGAGCGGATCAGCATGCATATTATAGAAAAGTCACACAATTTGTATTTTCGATGGGTATTGAACGCAGGATGCCCTAAGCATTCAGGATTACTACTAGAAAAATAGACAAGTCAAATATTATATAGTTTACAACATTTTGTATTCATATATGCAAAATGCAAAACCTTGAAGTGTTAAATTATGCTTCATTTTACACCCACATTTCGCCAGCAACTGTTATGAACTCAAATAATAAGAGAGGTGGTTACTGTGGTCTGGCGATCTCGTTAATAGCTGCTCTGCACAGCTACTGAAATTTCATCTTTTTAAATAATATTAATTAATATCTGTTTGATACATCTGAGAACTGAAACGAATTTTTGCACACATAAATGCTAACTTGAGGAAAAGATCAATGTGTATTTATAATAAATACGACCACGATGAACACTGACACTATTTAACCGACTGTTACGTTTTTTTTAAATTGTGTTTTGCAGGTGATCTTAAGATAGAATATCTAACTTAGACCGATAGGA
Source organism: Diaphora mendica (assembly GCA_949125395.1). Lineage (NCBI taxonomy): Eukaryota > Metazoa > Arthropoda > Insecta > Lepidoptera > Erebidae > Diaphora > Diaphora mendica. The sequence goes on from OX421315.1 coordinate 27,859,839, forward strand.
GCTAAGCGTGATTGAAAAGAGACGTAGATGAAATTGTGTGGGTCAAATTATCTTCTTAAATATACTTTTATGAACATCCTAAACGTTACAACTATAAGAGTTCAGGTAGCGTGTCGACGCTTACCTATTGGCCTCAGTCGATATTCAGAAGGTTTCAAATAATGTCGAGAACACGGCAAAAATAAAGGAACGCCGAGACTCAAGTTTTTATCAATTAAGAAATAAATATACAGCCTTAAGGCTAATGCAAAACTAAGTTTCATATCCGTTTGTTTTTAGGGTTCCGTGCCAAAGGCAAAAAACGGAACCCTAAATACCCTAATAGATTAGTCATGTCTGTCTGTCTGTCTGTCTGTCCGTCCGTCTGTCTGTCTGTCCGTATGTCACAGCCACTTTATTCCGAAACTATAAGAACTATACTGTTGAAACTTGGTAAGTAGATGTATTCTGTGAACCGCATTAAGATTTTCGGTGGAAGTTTGCATGGTAATGTATATCATATTTTTTTTTTTTGTTTTATCATTCTCTTATTTTAGAAGTTACAGGGGGGGGGGGACACACATTTTACCACTTTGGAAGTGTCTCTCGCGCAAACTATTTAGTTTAGAAAAAAATGATAACAGAAACCTCAATATCATTTTTAAAGACCCATCTAGACACGTATGGGTTCGATGAAAAAACATTTTTTGAGTTTCAGTTCTAAGTATGGGGACCCCCAAAATTTATTGTTTTTTCTTTATTTTTGTGTAAAAATCTTAAAGTGGTTCACAGAATACATCTATTTACCTAGTTTCAACATTATAGGTCTAATAGTTTCGGAAAAAAGTGGCTGTGACATACGGACGGACAGACAGACGTACAGACAGACATGACGAATCTATAAGGGTTCCGTTTTTTGCCTTTGGCACGGAACCCTAAAAATATGGAATAAAAATTATATTATGTTACTTGCTGCTGCGGAACCCTTCATGGGCGAGTCCGACTTGCACTTGGCCGCTTTTTTTTGTATAAGTGACTAATAATTTTGCGTAATTATTGCAAACATAGCAAGGGCTTACAAGCCATAGAAAGAAAGGCATAGAAGGGATCTTATATTTTCTAAATATCTACCATATTAGTGTTAATGTAGTCTTTACATATTTTACAACTAATATAGGTGACTAAGTTAGGTAGGGATTTTTGAGATACCAGTCAAATTACTAATATCAAATCACAACAACATTCCTATACGTAACGTATGCACAATGTGAAACTTATCCCCTTATCAACTATCTCTATTGTCGTTTGGCTCTGAATTTCTTTTGGTGGGATAATCTCTTGTATTATACTACCTAAGCCTCTATTCTAGCGGTCACAACAAGTATCTCTTTGAAAGAGCAAATGCGCTTTGAAACAACTTGTTTCTTAGCTAGGTTGTTAGCTGTACCTAAATAGGATTTGTTTTTTCCGTCTTGAATAAAATATGCGTTCTTCGTTTTCATGCAAATTACACATCTATACAAATAAATAAAATTGGAATGTCTGTTTGTAATATTAAAATAACCGCTTTTTAATCAATGCATATGTAATGTATGTATAATTTATACACGATACATGTATCGAAATAACATTTTTACAATTTTTGTCTGTCTGTTTGTTCCGGGTAATCTCTGGAACGGCTAGACCTAGATTTTGATGGGACTTTCACTGATCTAAGGAGTAACTAAGGCTACTTTTTTAGACTAAATTTGTCCCGCGGCGTTACCCGCGGTACAACAATAACCGCAGGTAACACCGTGGGGTTCAGTTAGTCAAAAATATAATAAGCGTCGATGGGAACTTTACCAACAAACATGCGATAGACACAAAGAACACCTTGTTACGTTGTAACAAGATCCTGACAATGAAAACTAAATATATATAAACGTATAACTCTAAAAATAAACATAAAAAGTATTACGTACGGAATGACTGCGCAGTAATCTAATATTAGCAAAACGGGAGCCGCGCGAATCCACTAGTATAGGTAAACGGTGGCGATACGTGGCCTAATATGGTAATCCGGAAATGTATATCGATGGACCAATAGAAGTGAGAAAGCTATCGCTATTTTTATTTTATAATAAATTGTTAAATTGTTTAGTTTTTTTTATTGTTCCCGCCGTAAGGCGAGGGTAACAACCTACGCTCAGTACAAGTTGTGGATTTTTGTGTATCACACGAAATGTTAGCCCATGTAGAGAGCAAATCCGTACAACACCCATCGCAGTAGGAAGCGGCGTGTCGACGCTTGAACCATTACGTCCTTCGTGAATTTAATTACTTCATCAGATAAAATATGTTTAAAAAATCTAGGACCAAGCTTATGTAATCGATGTTCATTAGAGATATTATGAAATAAAAAAAACTATTTCGGACATTTAACACAACGTCGTCCAGTCCAACTGGCTTTATTTTGCATGCCTTAAAATATCATGTTGCAAGACTTGTCTATACCTAATTTATCTATTAATTTGAATACATAGATGTTACTGTATGCTAGGTACCTAAAATCTGTTTATATTTTTTCGAACACAAAATTAATTTTCAAAATCAGTCCACAATGGACGGAGAAATCGGTGATCCATTGCGTACGTTCACGTACAATAATAAATTAAATTAAAAAGCATTTTAAAAATAAGCTTTTACAGGAATACCTCGAGACGAATCAAACGAGTCCAAACTCGATGATGTTGCGACGTTCTTTACAGAGTTCCTATGGCCACCTTCCAGCTCCAGCATCAGATCAGCTACATGTCATTATAATATTGTATTGTCACGCTGTATACATATTCTTGCAAAATTTCAGCAAAATCGGTTGAAGATATCTGCTTCAAAATTGAGTTGCAAGATTCCACCTGAACATACAAGCATACATACATACATTGCAAGTTAATAAAAAGCTTGTAATAACAAACAGTGGAACATAGAATCTCCTTCTTTTTTAAGTCGGTTAACAAAGGATATTATTCTACATACAATAGTTAGGTATGTTTTTACGTAGATATGTTGAATGATTTCTCGGTACCGTTTCAGTAAATTAATTTATTTGAGGTTAACTAATTTCTTGGTAACGGTTCAACCGAGTTGAATTATTTAACCAATATTTTAAACGAATTTCCCGTTTTGGAATAAATTTGAATAATTATAGTGATCTACAAAAATATCTCAAATCAATAGAAATTGAAAAGACTGTAAAATGGTTTTAATTAAGCATTAAATAGTTTTATCAATTAAATACCTGTTTAATTAGCTAGCATTTATGGTTTTTAACAAAACTGTTACACTAATATCGCAATGTTGCTTCAATACAGAAATATTCTTCATTGGGCTTATTTCACCTTTAGATATTATATCCTTTAAATTAAATAAACAAAATTTTATTATAAAACTAGCTGACCCGGCGAACTTCCGACCACCACATTTTTTTAAATATTTCCTACATTTCTGAAAATCCTAGCAATAGAAATACGACGCCATCTACCGAATAATCTAGAAATAGAAATACGTACCAACTAACGGATATCTGTGCAACTTAGATGCCAAACCGCCATCTATTAGGATTTTATAGAACTGACCGTATAACAAATAAATAGATCACGGAACAATATTTAAAGTACTTGCTTTCTAGCAAAAAAATAATTAATGAAATCGGACTGTGTGTTATTGAATTACAACTAAGTACATATTTTGAATTTCATCCCCTCTTTCCAGGAAACCGTGATGAATTTCGGGAACTCAAATCATGCCAAGTTTCATTTGATTCACAGAATTGGACCTGTTACATTTTTATTATAAGTATGGATAGATTATTTTAAAAATTGGTTAAGATAAATAAAGGAATTAAATTGAATACATATCTTCCTATATCAAATAACGGGTGATAGGAGATGGACTTTCATTATATTCAAATTGTGAACCCACTAATACACAGGTGCTCGTATTTTTCAGAGATTTTCACGCTCCGAGGAGAAGAATAATCGCCCTCCTCGAGACAGAAATACAGGTCAGGAGCTCTAAGCAACGTCATAAATTTGAGTTTGCCAGAGTACATCTACAATTTGTACGTCTACAATTTGTCGTGAAATATAATAGAACGTTTTTCGTATCTTATTTATTTTATTTTTATCTGTTTCCAAATAATTAATTTTACTATTTATCCATACTAATTTTATAAATTCGAAAATAACGCTGTCTGTCTGTTCACAGTTACATCGCAACACCAAATTCAATAAAATTTGACATGGAGATACTTTGCTATTTGAAGAAGGACAGGCTACTCTTTACCGAGATATCCAACAAACACGTGGGCGGAGCCGAGGTAAAAAGCAAGTATTTTTAACTCTCTCTCTTTGCCTAGCCTTATCCCATTTCAATTGGGGTCGGCTCTCCTCGTCATTCTTCGCCAGACAGTTCTGTTCTGGGTCGTCGAGACATTGATTTGGGCTTTCTTTAGGTCGTTGTTGATGACGGACATCCAAGTTAGGGGGGGTCTACCGCGCTTCTTCGCATCGGTGTTCATAGCTAGGACTTGTCTCGTCATGTGCTCTTCAGGTCTCCTCATTACATGGCCATACCACCTGAGACGTGCTTCGCTGAGTTTGTCTTCGATGGGGCGGATCTTAAAGCTTCCACGGATGTATTCGTTCCTCACTCTGTCGGCGAGGGTAACGCCTCCTGCCCATCTCAGCATCTTCATTTCTGTTGTGTGTACTTTTGTGGTATGAGTCTTCTTCATAGGCCAGCATTCAGCACCATAAATTAGGGCTGGGCGAACTGCCGTCCTATAAACCTTTCCCCTTACATGCACCGGCATCCTATTGTCGCACAAAACACCCGAGAGCTCTCGCCACTTCATCCAGCCGGTGTTGATGCGGTGAGTCACGTCGGCATCAATCGAGCCATCGTTGGTGACGACCGAACCTAGATATTTGAAGCAGTCGACTTCACGTAGCTGTTGGTTTTGTATTTTAACGGGCTTATGTTGGTTGACAGATGAGTAACAACACCTCATGTGCTCGGTCTTTTGACGGCTAATCCTTAGTCCGGCACTCTCTAGGGTAGCTCTCCAAATCTCCAGTGATTTTTCCAGTTCTTCTGGGCTATCTCGTATTAGAGCAATATCGTCTGCGTAGAGCAGGTCCCAAGGCGGCTCTTTTTGTATGCTCGCTGTCGGATATTGCATGACAAGATTAAAGAGCAATGGGCTTAGAGTTGATCCCTGGTGTACACCTACTCTTACTAGGAATTCCTTGCTTATTCCTGCTGGGCTCTTTATTCTGGTGCTGACCTCATGATACATATCAGCGATGCAGTTTACATAGTACTTCTTGATTATGCCGATGTTTCTTTTCTCGACGCTACAGAAGAACTCTGGAATAAGCTGGAACGGTTACAAAATCTCTGTATCCGCTTCATTTTTGGTCTGAAAAAGTTCGACCATGTTTCAGAATTCCGGAAACAACTGAAGTGGTTACCTATTCGGCAGCGTCGAGATCTACATATACTTTCCTTACTATATTCCACTATTCACAACCCCAACTCTCCTTCATATCTTCGTGACCGCTTCGAGCACTTTATTCCCAGAAGCCAACCCTGTCGATCTTCTTCTTCTCTCCTTCTTCGAACTCCTTCCCATACTTCGAGCTGCTACAATAACTCTTTTAGTGTTGCAGCTGTTCGGCTATGGAATGCCTTACCGCGTGCGATACGCGCTAGTTCTTCTCTAACTATGTTCAAGAGTAGAACCAGGGATTATTATCTGTCCCTACAATAACCAGACCCTTATTGTATCATATGTATATATGTATGTATATATGTAAGCATAAACATCGTATGTGTGTATTAATATGTTTAATATATTCAACTGTAGGTATAAATCAGCTTCATAATTACTATTATTACCTTTTTCATTGTTATTATATTCGTTACTCTTTTGATTCTTAAGTACGCATGACTATGCCCTTACATTTTTACTATCCTCTATTCACTCAGGGTTTGCTGGAAGAAAACTCAATTTTGGGTTAAGCACGCCTTTGTACATGACACTTCCTTGTATTTCTTTTATATATTTTTATGTTCTATGTGTACAATAAAGAATAAATACAAATACAAATACAAATACTCTGGCACACTTTGCGACCGCAGAGACCGCCAGATCAGCTGTCGTGGCACTCGGTCGAATGCCTTTTCAAGGTCAATAAAGGCCAGGTGTGTGTCCCTTCTCATTTCCCTCCGCTTTTCCAACAGAACCCTTAAGCTGTGTAGCGCGTCTGTTGTTGATTTTCCTGCTACAAAGCCGCACTGATTTTCGGAGATACTTATCAATCCTAGGAGTCAGTTGTTGATGACTCTTTCCCAGATTTTGAGCGTGTGTGACATGAGCTTTATGGCGCGGTAGTTTTCACAGAGTCTGATGTCTCCTTTATTTTTGAAGAATGGGACCAAGTAACTTCTTCTCCATTCGCTAGGTATTCCATCATACAGAGTCCTGTTAAACAGTCGTGTTAGGAATATGACTCCACTCTCTCCTAACCGTTTCCATAGTTCTGCAGGAATCTCATCTGGTCCAGTAGCTTTATTATTGGCCATTCTACGAACTGCCACCCTTACTTCTTCAGGGCTGATCTCCTGTACTGGTCCCTGAATGGCATCTAAGGGACTCGGTTCTTCAAATGGGTAGGACTCGTTGAGGAATTGTGAGTAGTATTCGCTCCATCTTGCGTTTATTTCGGCATCAGAAGTTAAAAGTTTGTCGTGCCGGTTTTTGATGTATTTGGTGATGCGCACATCCATACTGTTTGTGTATCTTTGTCGTGCTATTCTAAACAGCTCCCTATCATCTTCAGCCTGTTCCAGTCTACTGTAAAAGTTATCATCGTGATATGCTCTGGCACATGCCACTTCTCGCTTGGCATCTTTCTTTGCAGCACGGTACTTTTCGCGGTCTTCATTGCTCCCACTCGTCTCCCAGGTCTTAAAGAGGATTTTCTTTGTGTTAACCTTTTCTTCGACTTCAGATTTCCACCACTTCGCTTTTTTGTTATTTGTAAGTGGGCCTTTAGAGATCCCCAGCAGTTCAGAGGCATGTTGTGTGGTAAACTCCTTGAAACTGTCCCACATTTTATTAGCCGTACAGTTTCCTATCTGATGCTCTTTATCCAGGTAGTGTTTTATGGTTTCAACTAGGGTATCTCCTTCCGGGAGCGACAGCTTATGCCAACGAATTTTTGGTGTCTTATCTTTATGTACCTTAATCGCCTTTGGCATGACAAAATCGGCGACCAGTAATCGATGTTGTGCTGTTAGTGGTTCCCCTGGGATAACCTTGCAGTCCCTGAAAGTGCCAAGTTTGGAGCGGTCCGCGAGAATGTAGTCGATTTGGGTACACGACCCCCCGCTTTTGTACGTGATTTTATGTCTGTCAGGCTTAATGAAGAATGTATTGATTATGGCCATGTCATGGGTCACTGCAAAGTCCAAAATATTGATGCCTTGCGTATTCTGGTTCCCATAGCCATGTCCCCCGTGCACTCTCTGGTGTTGTGGCGCATTTTTCCCTACATGGCCGTTAAGGTCTCCTGCGATATATTTGATTTCATCCAGCGGGTACGATTGTATTAGATCGTTAAGGTTATCCCAGAAATTTTGTTTCTCGACATCGCTGCATCCCACCTGTGGTGCGTAAGCCGATACCACATTCATGCATGGTTGGTTGTCCAGTGCAAACTTTACAGCCATGATGCGGTCACTAACACGCCTAACCTCCACAATGCGCTCCTGCAAGTCACCGTCAATCGCGATTCCGATGCCATTCTGTTTCGCAGTCGTGCCATGGTAGATAAACTTGTATCCGTTCCCTATATTTCGTGCCTTAGACCCCCTCCACTTGGTCTCCTGTATGCAACATACGTTAACCTTGCGTCTGAGCAGTACTTCGCTTAGCTCCACGCTGCGTCCAGTCATAGAACCTACATTCCATGTTGCTATTCGCATTTTTGGATTTTGTCGATGTAGATCCACGACTTTATCGTCGCTTTGGGGGTACGCCCTAGTATTCCTACCGCCCTTGGTTCCGTCGTCGCTTCGGGGGGACGCCCTAGCATTATGTCTCGCCATATTATAAACCTTATTCATGATGAGGAGTAGTTTATTGGCTTACAGTTTTACAGCCGGTTGCCACCTGACGCCAAGACAGTGACCCCTCTTGCTAACTGGGGCTTAGGATGCCACCGTTGGCTTTCGCTCTTCCGCTGCCATCCTCTGTGCGTCATCCTGCCTGATGCCGCTGCCCTTCACCGGCCCGGTGTCGGAAATGTCCGAGTGGCCCGGCGAAGGGTTTTTAAAAGGGTTTACAAAAAGCAAGTATTTTTAACCGACTTCAAAAAAGGAGGAGGTTATCAATTCGATTTTTTTTTGTTTTTTTGTGTTTGTTACCTCATAACTTTCGACTGGGTGAACCGATTTTGATGATTCTTTTTTTATTTGAAATCTGGTGCTTGCCGTTTGGTCCCATTTAAATTTGGTCTAGTTCGTGAAGTCGGTTTTTTTGCTAAAATTTGTTATTATTTATTAACCCCTAATGTAATGAATCAGAGAAAACGAACAGATGGATCTCCTGGTGGTAATTAGATGATGGTAGTGGGAATATTTCTTGTTGATCTCACTTCTTCGGTGAGAAACAAAGAAAATTTCAGTCGAGCTGGTTTGGTAGCAGCATAATTTTCTCATGAGCTAATCCTGGAATGTTTTGACCTGGAACTGACATTGTGGTTTTAAACATTTTCATTTACTTAATATGTCTAACATATTATGATTTTGTACCTGGATGACTGAGCTTTGTTCGGTATTTTTAACCAACTTCCAAAAAGTAGGAGGTTCTGTGTTCTGTTTTTTTTTGTTTTGTAATGCTTGTCTTAGCTAGATCAAGTTATGGAATCAGGCGTTACTTTGCGGATATCCATGACATTAAATGCTATGAAATATATTTAGCTTTAATTCCGCGAGACAAATATCCAGGTCTGAAAGCAGGGCACAAATCCCACCGTCATGCATACTCACATGCACATATGGGTATCATGCATATGTACACATACAAAACAAGTGAGAAATAATTAGCATGCCATGCAACCAAACCTATACTCGACACGTGTTTCGCCCCTACACGGGGCATCCTCAGGAGATGTTGACTCGTCGAGAGTTTGAGCTCGAATGCGCTAGCGCACCGCTGTCGGCCCTTTATATACCGTTTCGATGACGTTATAATCACGATAGTTACAATGTCACAACGACATCTGTGCCGAGCTACCCGCAATCATACTTAGAAGTGGTGATGGAAATAATTTTGTTTGGTCATTCAACAGTGTATATGCGTTATTATTGTTATATTTTGATATTTCTAACTGTTCCAACACACTCATCCGGTGATTTTTATTTTCTACTAGCTGACCCGCCGAACTTCGTACCGTCATATTTACATATCTGTCTCAGCTTCCCGTCGCGGACAAAAAGAAATACTTTTCCCGTTAGGCCGTTATCTTTTATTTTTTCTTGTACACAAACCTTGTCATAACAATAACGAACACACAAAAAAAGAATTATTTAATTAGGTGCAGCCGATCGCAAGTTATGCGCGTACATACATTTCGGCGATTAATCTTTAAATATATAGATAAATAACGTGAATTCTTTTTTCTGTATCGCAGTAATTTATGAGAAATAAACGATCTTAAACCTGAATACTTAAATTTCCAGTATTTGGACCATTTCACTATTCTTTTGTACTTTAATCTTACGCCAAAGCTTTCGTACCAAAAATATGGCGTCAGTTTACTTAAACTTCGACATAGTTTCAGTTCTTTTGACAAATATAATCGTTTTCCGTATCATTGAATTAGTTTGGACTAATATCTCGTCTGTCTGGAAGTTGTAAAAGTTTTATGAATTCCTAATGGAAACGATTTTGTTTTCTAATCGGAAAAAGATAGACTATAAGCATATTACTTACTCTCTGTAGGTAAATATAATAATTTATAAAAATCGAACATATGAATGTTCTTTTTATGGTATAGGGGCTAACGAGCAGACGTAAACTGACCTGAAATGTAAACGATTACCGCCTCCTTCGGTCGCTCCATGTTTGAATACTTTTTAAAATCAAATAGTCTACTTTAACTTCTAGTATATAAGTGATTCGCTTTTGCCCGCGGCTTCACCTGCGATAATGTCGTATGTGGCGGTAATAATTTCTCGGGTAATAATTATAGTACACTATGTACGAAAAGAGCGTGACCGGCAAAATTTAATGAAATCCTTAGAAATATCAAACGATAAATTGGAATCAATGAAGTATTTTATTGCTGTTTGATGCTTTATATTTGTTGGATTTCGAACGTCATTGTACTGGCAACATTTTGATTGTCGCTGGTTCGTGTTTGACGTTTTGACGTGGGAGGTTAGATTGCGATAGAACTCGTGTACCAATGGCGGGCAGTGAATAATTTGCTGGTTAATTTTGTAGTACTCGTATAGTTTCCGCCTGAGATTGATAACACCGTGAGGTTTGTTGAGCTAGGGTACTTGTGGGCTCGCCGCCCAGCGTGAGACGAGATTAATATCGAAAATTGTTGAGAAGGTTTGATCGGCCAGGCTAGGCTTGGGAACAGTTAAGTTAATTGTGATTAGACTCGCGAGAATTGTAATACGTGATAGGCGCGTCCCGCGAGAACTAAAACGAGTGTATTGTAATTCGAATATCTGTGAAAAGTTGATTATTGAGATTAATTCGGATACCTTGAGAAATAACCAGCACCTGGGAGCAATGTTTGTGTGAAGATGCAAGAGCAGAGAAGATTCTACCCAAGAGATATCTCTTGGACGCCGAGAACAAAGAAGACACACACTCCAGTAAGTGCTTTAGATGAACTGCCTTGGCAAGAGGACTGATCAATATTATTATGGCGTCTAATCTCTATTATTATCCATAACCGCTTGGCATCTTCGCGGCATACTTTCCGCCATTTTTTTAGCATAGCTGCGTGGTAAAGATCTCTAGGCGAACTTCACGAGCAAGGTTTCAATTAGATTGGCATCAGGAAACTGTGAGGGCCAATCCAACATGTTGATAACATATTCTGCTTTCCAAGTGGTGCAGAGCCGACTTCGGTGTTTAGGATCATTATCCTCTTGCAGAATTCAGAAATAATTTTGGCGTGGAAACATGTGCTTAGCTGATGGCCGCTTTTTGCAGCCTTTTTTCAATATGCGTTTCAGAAAGAAGAGTTTTCTTCACAGTGCCTCGATATTTTACGCCATTTTTATCTAAACGCCTTTTGTTAAGTGATATAATAAAAACTTTTTCTTCAACTGTTCTTGCCCAGAGCGAAGTGTTAACAAAGGATTCTCGACAAACAGCTGCACACTAACTTTATCCTCTGCTACAGACGTCTTTTTCGATCTGCCACGATCTGGTAGGCCATCGAAGGTTTTTGTTTGTGAATATCTCTTCACCCAATTGCTCACAAAGGCCTTGATATGTTTTCATATAGTGGGCGGCCGGATCGCGGGACATTTTAGGTCCTTTCGATTGAGTGCAGAGAACCACAGCTTCAAAGCGGGAAGCGCACGCGGCACTCATTGTAAAAAAATATATTTTTAACAAGAAAAACTGGAGGGAGCTCTTATTTTTTTTACAATGCATTACAGGTAAAGGATTATTCTATTCAGCCTGATATTTATTTCTCTGAATTGCATTCTAAAATTTTTAAATATGCCGGTCACGTTCTTGTCAAACACACTGCATATGACACTTACAAATAATGTGGCGTTCTTTCTCTTTTTTTTTATTTCGAAATAACTTGAATCAGAATAGAATGAAATATATAACAGAATTAGTAAAAAGATACACGAGAAAATGTATTACGATAGTTTCAACTTTTACACTTAATCAATAAAATATTTATGATTCATCTTTATTATCAAGACAAGTTTAATTTGTCAAAATGGCTGAAACAGAGGAATGTCAAAATTGACGCAAACACAAGGGTTGAGAACCCCGTCTATCGACCCTTAATAGACCTCGCAAATTAAATTCCTTAGTTGGAATATGTTGATTTATACGATTTTAGACCGATCTTTATGAGTTTACGTTTATACAACATATTTCGTCTGCACACTTTGGGTGTATATAATAATAGGAGACATCTCGAAACCCAAAGGCCTATGCATAAAAAAATGTAGTATTTTACAAGCTTTTTATTAACTTGCAATGTATGTATGCATGCTTGTATGTTCGGGTGGAATCTTGCAACTCAATTTTGAAGCAGATATCTTCAATCGATTTTGCTGAAATTTTGGAAGCATATGTATACAGCGTGACAATACAATATTATAATGACATAGAGCTGATCTGATGCTGGAGCTGGAAGTTGGCCATAGGAACTCTGTAAAAAACGTCACAACATCATCGAGTTTGGACTCGTTTGATTCATCTCGAGGCATTCCAGTAAAAGCTTGTTTTTAAAAAGCTTTTTAATTTAATTTATTTGTTATTATTTCACTGCCTCTGTGGCGCAGTGGTAGCGTATGCGACTGTTGTGCTTAAGGTCTCGGGTTCGATTCCCGGTTCGGACCAAATGTTTGTATGATCTGTAAATATTTGTTTGGGAGTTTAGGTGTTTTCTATGTATAATATGTATGTATTTACAAAAAAAGTATATATGTATTTATATCAGTTGTCTACTACCCATAACACAAGCTCTGCTTAGCTTGGGACTAGATGGCGTTGTGTTAAATGTCCAAAATATTATTATTATATTATGAGATTTTTTTGGTAAATTTGCCAAAAATGAATTCAAGCTAGATGGATTTATCGCTCCTGAAACCCCCTGCATACTAAATTTCATGAAAATCATCTGACAATAGCCTCAGATATCGTGTTGGATTAAATAAAATTATATTTTGACTATACAGTCGTGGATCTAAATAAGCTGTAGTAGTAGATACTGCGTCCAGTTAAACACATATTCTCGCTGACAATGATGAATGTATTATTTGACTGCCTCGTTGGTGCGTGAGTGGTAGAGTCTGCGACTGCTGTGCATGAGGTCTCGGGTTCGATTCCCGGACCAAATGTTTGTATGATCTGAAAATATTTGTTTCGGAGTTAGGGTGTTTTCTGCAAAAAAAAGTATGTGTATTTCTATCAGTTGTCTAGTACCCATAACACAAGATCTTCTTAGCTTGCTACTAGATGGCATTGTGTGTTAGATGTCCGAAATATTTATTTATTAAAAAAAATACCGATGAAATTGAGAACCTCCTCCTTTTGGAAGTCGGTTAAAAAGTGAAAAACTATACTCCTTATTCTTCTAAAAATCACGTTCAAAGATTCCCTTACGAAGAATAGAAGCTATCATCCCGAAATAAATGTATGAAAATGGATACACACATTATTATCTTCAGTTATAAATGCTATTGCAGTATCTGCAGTTATTAGAAATAGTGTTGGAAAAAAACTTGAAAATTTTTACGCAAAGAAAGTATATAACAAAAGTAATGATTGTACTTCCTTGTACCTAGATAACATCTTATTCTTTATTTCTAGCATTTCAATCTCCAATAAGTGAACCTCTGACAAATAGAATTGATATAATACTTCCTGGGCATAGTTCACGGATATTAAAATGCAGTTAAATATCTGCCGCAATATCGTCTGAACAAGGCACTCCTGGCTTTATTGATTTTACCCAGACTAAATGTTTAATAGACAAGAAACTTTTCCAAGTTATTCTTCCTATTTCCCTATAATGATGGACGGAGTAAATAACATTTAAACAGGTGCATGAGTCGCTTATTACCTACGTTTAGACTCCAAACATGTTCACACATGTTATCATTTAATTTCATGTTGTATCGTGTAAAGTCATTTTAATATACAAAGCTTACTTACATATAATTATTATTATTAAAAGCTAATAATTCACTAAAGAACACTATTTAAAACTCTTTGACCCGCACAACTTCGTTTCAAAAATAATATATTTTCTTGTTTTTCGCAATATTTTTCATTGATGCTAGGCTTCCCAACGTTCTTAGCTATGGATTTTAGCTTCTATAAAAATATGTCCTTGCTTCTCATCATCATCTTTTGAAAATACATTATGCCACTTTAGCACTTAAATATTAGCTTGATTATATAATTTCTCGTATTGAGAAATAAATTAATTTCATTTTACTACATTCCTTTTACATTTATCTTTTCCCATATTTCTTTCAGTCAAGCATTAAAACTTCACATACCTTTGTACACGAAATTATAGCTTAAATGAAGGCTCAAAGAATTCACTTTACAAATTAACATATAGATACACTTAATGTACATACATACATATGTACATGTATACTAATGTGACCCTAATGTGCAAAGATTTAGTCAACACACCAAAGCTCTTATCAAAGCCGCAACATTTGCAACCAATAACAGTACAATTGAATATGGAGACCCTACTCACATGAAATACAAGTTTACTTATAATTGAATAAATATTAGAAAACCACCCTTAATTTCATCGTGACAGAGTTCAATATAAGTGCAAAGGTAGTGTTGTACTCATGTATGACACGAAAACTCATGAATAGATATTGCGATGACAAAACCGCGTAAAATTGGAGTTTGGTGTGATGTAGAATTATTGTTTTATGCTGTACTGCGTTTAGACGAATAGGTGTAAAGGGAATAATAAATATGAGGTCTTAGCGTTCACGAAATTAAATAACATCGCGAGGTACAAATATCAGGTGACATGTACATCATAATACAAATGTGTTTTATTGCAGACGTAGATTGTTGATCTGGTGATTCTGACTTCTGTGCTTCAAGTCGTATATTAAATTTCTCTAAAAATAAATTATTTTTATGTGTAGGTTTATTTATTCTGTACTAGTTGTTGGCTGGGTTAATGGGTAGTCAAAAAACTACCTGTAAGTGGGCAGTTCTTTGTTCTTGTAATGTAATTACTTGTGGTAGGTTTACATGGCGTTGAAAAGCAATTTGTTTAAAAAGACGTATATTTATAAGCAAAGGAATTACAGACTGTTTGTCAAGCACAGTACTTTTTTTTATTTATTCTGTACTAGTTGTTGCCCGCGGCTCCGCCCGCTTATATGTCGGTTATCGCGGCAAATAGTAGCCTATGTGTTATTCTGATGTATAAGCTATATTACTGTAAAGTTTCATCCAAATCCGTTCAGTAAATAGTAACAAACATCCATCCATACTTACAAACTTTCGCGTTTATAATATTAGTATAGATTACATAGTCATTTATTCAATCGAAAGTATGTAAAATCTACTATAAGATGCCTTAGTGTCGTATGTGCACATATTTTATAAGGAAAATATACCTTACTAACCCTAACTAAACCAGTGATGGCCTTCACGCCAAAGTTTATTGCCCCTTATTATATCAGAAAATAAACTGCCCCTAGATCTCCGAACAAATTAATCCTAAGGCTCTATGACAAACTTCCGTCATTTAAGATAATACCACAGGTGATACATTTTACTAAACTACAGCCGAGGGAAGTAGGGTATTATGAAATGCAATTATGGAGACCATTAAATTTCGACCCGAGTGGGAGGTGGTAGGTGACTAAATGGTGGATATGCCTGTTTAATAATCAAGGTGAAACAATCTTGTATAACTACAGAGTGGATGTCAATGCATTATGAAGGCAGATACGAATTTTAATTGATGGAAAGCTTTACGACTGAAGTGGATATTTAGGGATAAAGATGATTGCACCGATAGCGTAAAGGTTTAAGTGGTCGCCGCGCTGCTTTCTACTGCGCTACGGTACAAATACGTGATAACACTTTACGTGATCCTCAAAGTGTTGTTCTGAGTCTGGGTGTTCTTTATGGCCGTTTCTTAAAGTCCCCCGTGACACAGGATATACATATATGTATTCCAACTGCGACAGTTTTATTTTTCAAGAAATAAAAGGATATCAAGATATAGGGTAATTATAGGGACATTGAGTTCTTGATTGTACTGTCGGAGGTTGTAGGTTTTGATTTTGTGGTACAGTTCCGTGTTTTGAATGTTAATAGTTGTAAAATTATTTGGGAACTGTATTTGTTTTGGACTAAGGGGACGCGTACATTGTTATATTTATATACTCACTAGCTGTTGCCCCCGGCTCCGCCCGCGTGTATATCGGTTATCGCGGCAAATAGTAGCCTATGGGTTATTCTGATGTATAAGCTATATTACTGTAAAGTTTCATCCAAATCCGTACAGTCGTTTGCGCGTGAAGAAGTAAGAAACATACACACTCACAACCTTTCGCCTTTATATATTAGTGTGATTGTTCAATCAACTATTATTATTCTTTAAAAACTTAATATTTGCAAGCCAATAATTGGCGAAATGTATATTAGACCTACATTTTTGATAGCACAGTTCTTGTGATTAGAATATACGACAAGTATTTGTAGATTGTCGATGTCAATAATTGAGAGTATACACTCTAAATTATTTTGCACTTTCTTTTTACAGACAACTCGAGAGTAGTCGAAACTTAATCAAAAGGAAGAAGAAATATGTTTATTGTAACATTCACAGGCCAAAACAAGGTTGTTAGTGACTCGCGCCTATGAGAGAAACGAACATATTTAGTCCAGTCATATTAGTGATTACCAATCACTAAGATAGTCACCATCCAATTCAGATAAAGGGTTTAGAAAGTATTCTTCAAACGAAATAGGAATATTTGATACTAGCTTTAACCGGCGGCTCCACCCGCGTAAATGTCGGTTTTCGCGGTGATTCTTCAAACTGATATAACTTTTGTATTCATGAACAGATAGAAATGAAACAAATGCTTAATTTTAAGTTGAGTAAACCGCAACGCATTAGTGAAATCCGAATTTAAATTGCCTAAGCCATTTCTGAGATTGGCGTGCACAAACGTAAAGACAAACAGACACACAGACAATCATACATACAGACAAAAATTCTAAAAACTATTGTTTTGAGTTCTATTGCGTTTGTAAAGATCAAACCCTCCCCATAACAGTTTTTCAAACAGCCAGCCAACCAGTTACGATTGTATTATAATTGTATTGATAAGTAAAGAAAAATCATGAAACAAAGTTTTTCATTAAAGTATTTCTAATACTCCTACTTACATAGTACGCAACAATAATCTCAGTATATTGAGAAAAGCAACATCACTCAATACAAAAACGCCTCCAGACAGAATCAATATTAGTCGAGTATATGACTTCTAATTTACTACAAATATTTGTTGTACTTTACTATTTATTTAAGTTATACTAGCTGAACCCCGCGGTTGTTGCTGTCTTGTGAAGTGCCTTATAGTGTAGTATTAGTGAACTACCTAAGCCAGTGGTAGTGAATTTAATTCCCATCGATGACAAATGAATGTGTGATGAGTGTGTGACTGCCTCGGTGGCGCAGTGGTAGCGTGTGCGACTGTGTTGTGCTTGAGGTCTCGGGTTCAATTCCCGGGTCGGACCAAATGTTTCTATGATCTGCAAATAACTGTTTCGGAGTGTTTTCTATGTATAATGTGTATGTATTTACAAAAAAAAGTATATATATATTTTTATCAGTTGTCTAGTACCCATAACACAAGCTCTGCTTAGCTTGGGACTGAATAGCGTTGTGTGTTATATGTCCGATATAAAAGTACTATCATTTGTTCCATTGCTGTGTATAAATTTATCTGTAATATATCATAGGTCTTTACCTATGAAATTGCCGTTTTGTATGCAATAAGTGAGAGAAGAGAGTGTTGAAGAGTTTGTTGCCTCCCGTCCAGCTGATTTTTACAAGAAGGGCATCAATAAACTGCCAATGCGTTGGCAAAGATGCGTCGATTGCATGGGTGATTACTTCGAATAACAGAAATAAAAAAGTTTGAAAAAATAAGTACTTTCACTTATTGCATACAAAACGGCAATTTCATAGGTAAAGACCTATTAATAAAAAAAAAGGTACTAGCAGCACCCCGCTGTTACCCGCGGTTATTGTTGTACCATTACAACAATAAAAGCGGGTAACAGGGCAAAGCTAGTCAAAAAAAGTGACCTAAGTTACTCCTTATATCATCAGTTATCTGTCAGTAAAAGTCACGTCAATATCAGTCCAGCCGTTCCAGAGATGAGCCGGAACAAACAAACAGACAGAATTTAAATAAATAAAAATAATAATAATTTGTAAGTATATACTTTCATATCCGTTATGTGACAAGCTGTTAATTTGTACAAACAAACACTTTGATATAATTTATTTGCATAAATATAACCTTTAATTTTTAACAAGAGTACAATACTAGAGGTCGCAGTAATATTATATTTAATTATAGTATTTAGCGTCAAAGAAAGATGTTTAGGTATATATCTTGACCCTAAAATAATAAAGATACCATAACAACTAATCGGAGTATCAGAATCGACCCTCAGTATTACGGCCAATCCTTCACCGGAGGTTGTATATCGAGAGAACACAAACCATAAATCTAACTGTGGGCGGTCGAATGAAATACTCTTGCACTCAAAGATAAGACAAAAAAAAACTATACAAACTCAATGGCGGGAATCAGAATTTACGACCTCATACCATATTTCTTTATCAACTGAAATTCGGTAAAGGTGTAATAGCAGACCGTCTTTTGCTCTAAATTTTAGGGCTGGGCTAATTTACTATGCACATTTCCTGGAAATCCATCGTTTTGTATGGGTTTTCATTTAGTACAATCAGCTGTACATTTCTCTCTCTCGTCTTCTAGTATCAGCTATACTCGTAATAGGTTGTAATTATCAGCTATTCACATACATATATAGATATATACAGTTGACTGTTACAAAATAGCATAAATTATTCTTGTTTATGAAATGAAATGATATTTGTTTGTAGGTAAATCTTTTCAGATATTTTTACACGTCGGACTTTGCAGCTAGAAGAGAACGGCATTTCCTACAACTCACTCTGGGAAGAAATGCCGAAACAAACCACAGAGATGTCCTTTTTGTTAGTCCGAGAACAAAAATCTATGCGAGTACAGTATAGGATCTGGGTTGGCCTTTTGAAGAAAGGACCATAGTTTTGAGTCGACCTGTCCATACAGACGGTATACGAGCCCCAGCCATCGTATTACGACCCGAAGCGCGACACTACCGCCAGCAGGACATTTGGGTAGGCCGGGGAAACACTCAAAACCACCAGAAAGATACTAAATATGAACTTATATTACAAGCCTAGGCTATACTCACATTTACATACACAAAAGGAATTCACTTGGTATAAAAACAATATACAATAAAATATAAATGTCTATCACTTTCACACAAGATACGTAGGTAAATACTGGAGTGAGCGTTGTCAGTCCCAAGCAAATTAGTCATCTTAATAATCCAAAACTGTGTAATAAGCCTTTTCACATTTAGGATTCATTACATACTGGCGAAAATTGGACAATAGGAACAGTGCTTCAAGAAGAAACTTTCAATATCACATGCTTGAAAATATAATAGATATATTCTGTAAGATAAACAGCTCCCATACGCAAAACAGAATATTCGTCTTTACAAAATATTGTTTAATATCAAGCCATCACGAGAATTTCTGCTCTCTAAGACCCGTTTCTCAGAACACATCTTTCTTACGACTTCTCCCAACAAGTATAAAAGACGTTCACACAGTAATTTACTAAAACCTTCCTCTGAATTTCCTCCTTACTGTACCAAAACACGTTTCAGATTCATCAAAGTCACAAGCCACGTTTAAATTGTATGCACGTTTTGAGCTAAAACAACAGAAATTGCCAGTGAAAGATGACGTCATAATTTATAAATTCTCAAAACGCGGCCAGGGTTCATCAAGCCGAGTTGAATTAGTTATGACGGAGCCTGAAGTGGAAGGTCCGATGTCGTGTGAATATATTAACGCGACAACGCCGGATAAGGTCAAAAACGCCTCGCCTGTATATAATCTAATAAGTAGTTAAAGTAGCAAGAAAATATAAATTATTACTCTATGGGTTGACCCACTTTAATGGCTCTCATGTGGCATAAAAAATCTTAGTATATAACAGTTTGTTTCTGTTCAGTAAATACCTAATAATTAACAAACACACCAAGATTGGCATAGATTTTATATGACTGTTTTGTATCGTTTTCCATCACAGCTTGAACTGTAGAATAAAAGTATGTTTGTTCTAGGTGGGTATTAGTTTAAATTTTAGTAAGTTTGAAAATGTCTATTTCGTATGATTTGTTCTATAAAATGATTAATTATTCGTGTAATAAATTGAATGTACTACTAAACAACGAAACACTAAAGGGATGGTTAACTGTCACTCAGTTTAAGGAAACTGAGTGACAGTTAACCCTCCCTGTAGTGTTTCTTAAGATTTATTTTTATACTAGTATCGAACGTATTACGAGTACCCAACTTGCTACAAAGGGATGAATTAATATTCTTTGAAGAAACTAAGTTATACATTTTTTATAAACAAAATATAGGTTAAGAAGTATGAGCAGAAGGGTCCTAGCATTAAATTCTCTTCTCTTTCTCTCTCTTTCTCTTCTATATAACATTCTGTTCAATCCTTTTACTCCACGTCACCTTAAATTGCGGTTTACCTTTCTTCATGACTCACATTCCAAACTGTTGAGATCGTCAGAAAATCTTAAATTAAAAATGCCTGGACACTCTACCAAATTCCTCGATCAGTCCTTCTCTGTACAAGCGGTACGATTGTGGAACGCCCTGCCAATCGCAATTAGGCGTGCAAAAACTCTAACTGCTTTTAAGCGATTGGTAAAGGAACATTTCCTAGGAGACAACAATCAATAAATTGGGTCACAGTATTAAATACCAGGATGTGTATAATATCTATGAATCTCGCTTATTATGTATATATAACCATATATGTATTTGTGTCACCAGAATTTCATATAATATTGTCATTAATATATATTTATACTGCTTTATTTTCGTTTTCAAGTCTACTAGTTTAACTGTCTAATGCACGAGACACTACACTATACGTCTGCTCAATAACGTAAATTATTTCCATCCCATGGTTGCCTGGAAGAGATTGACGTTGAGCAATAAGGCCGCCAGTTGTACTACCGACCTACCTAGCTTTTAGTTATGTAAAAAGTTTTCTGGTCTACAATAAAGCGATTTATATATATAAATTATTGTAAGGTATTATGTACGTACTTATGCTATTAATGATTTTTTTTGTTTTGTTGCGATTAACAACAACAACGTAGCGTAAAGGTAGTAGAGCCACGCTGATTTCAGCAAGAACGGGCTGGCTCGACCGGACGGTACTACCCTCGCACAGAAAATCAACGTGAAATGACAGCGTTCGTGCTGTCGTGTTTCGTTGGTGAGTGCGAGACCGGGGGCCCAAATAGTCTAGTCAACAAGTTCCATACTTGTTGACTAGACTAAAAGATGCAGAAGCATCACTAGGCCGCCATGGTGTGGGTCGCCATGCTGCATTGTCTGCATTTGCAGTGAGTATGGTGACCACCACTCTTGGATTCTGCTTATGCTTTCCATCAGGCAGAGTAGAGTCATTTTGGCGGGCCAAACATAAAAAAAAAAAGTTTTTTACTCATGTTATTCTTTACGTAAAGTTTTTATTTATTTGGTTTTAATTATTTATTTATAACTTTATGCACTTTGGTACATCGGCGAACTTAATGCCCAAGGCATTATCTACCAGTCAACCTTAGGGTGGTGTAGAAATCTTGTGAGGTAGGTTTCGTACTTAACTAAAATATAATGTATATTTTACACAGCATTACATAAATAGTTTTATGTGCAAATTTAACAAATACATAAACAGTATAACCACATATAATATTACATATACATACAAGTATATCTACAATACATTTTAGTTTTATGACTAACTTTTATGACTATTACTGTAAAAAAATTATTTGCTTTTTTTTTAACTTAGTTGGTATTGACAAATCAGCCATTTTTTTATCTCTAATTTAGGACTATCGTTCTATCAAGAAAAATCATTTAAAATCTTTATTATTTTTCTGAAAACATTTTTAAAACATTAGCGAACAGACACTTCAAGTTCCAGGTATACAATCCTGGTAGTAATGGTACGAGAGGAATATTTGTAATATCCAACTTTTTGTTTTGATAATGTAAGTATACAGATATACATAGATACATGTAAGTAAACATTTGAAAAACAAAAGCTAAATAAATCATTTCATATTTATACACTTTTTAAAAGAGATTTAAACATAAAAGTAAAATTAAAAGGAACAAAGCCAGGCGTTATTCAAACATGTTTTCATGACCAACAATAAATTATTATTTTTTAATTAAGCAAACCGTTTGCATTATTTATTTAAAACTTGACTATCTCCAATAAAGTTTTATTCAAGTACTAAATAACTCGAAAATGTTTTTCATTTTATACGTTCCTAGTAAATGAATGAGAGGCTTTTAGACCGAACGATAACGACAATGTTTATGCGTAGTGGCATTAGCTTCAAACACATATTGAGTCTCTTTTAAAACATTTTCTTTTCTTTCTTTTTTAAAAGACAACTCCCGCACTAGGAATAAATCCTGTGTCGTGGGGGACTTTACAAACATACATGAAACGGACACAAGGAACATCCAGACTCAGAACAACAATTTGTGGATCACACAAAGTGTTATCCTAGGTGGGATTCGAACCCACGACACTTGGCGAAGTAGGAAACGGCGTGGTGACCGTTAAACCACTAGGCCAAACGTGCAGTTTCAAACAGGCTTAGGTTATGTTTTTGTTAAACCACAAAAATATTGTTATTTTAAAGAGAAGTACACGGATGACAGAGCTTTGAACGGTAATTTTTGTTTGTTAAATTTTCTCAAGATGTTTCCAAATTCCAACCATCTCGGTCTTAAGGAAGACTTTCATTCAGCAGTGGACGGCAGTAGGCTGAAGATGAAGAAGATGAGATGTATCCTAGTTTTGGAACGAAGTTCCTCATGGGGCATTGCGGAGGGGTACACTAGCCGGCAAAAAACGTCCGGAACGTAAGATTGACGCCTCGGTGTCAAAATGGTAGAGTATGGGAATGATGTGATTGAGGTCACGGGTTCGAATCCCGGGTTCGATCAAATATTATTTTTGATCTGCAAATATTTGTTTTTTAGGAGTTTGGATTTTTTCTATGTATAATATATAGGTATTTAAAAAAAATTAAAGAAAGATTTATTTATTTAGTGAACGATAAATTAGTATAGCGTAGTAATTTCTGCGTCGTATGTAAGAAGTATGGAGTAACTCGAAGTTGTTTCAGTAGAGATTACTAGGTGGCAGCACAAGTAACCAGTTTAGTTTTATTTTTTATTGTTATCGATAAAAAATCATAATAAAAAATGTATACCTGAATAGTTATTTTCTTTGTACCTCGCAGAGAACTTCGTTCCTATCTTGTGTCCCACGACACCACACAATTTTTTTTTGTGGAATTTGAGCAAAAAAAAAAATACCGTTTTATTATATCACTAGTGAAATAGTAATATCACTGCTTGGATTACAAACTGCAAACAAGTACGAGACGATGAGCTGAACATGTTATGACATGTCTTTGATGTAAATCTAAAGATTTACCAAGTGAGAGGTAGTAAAAGTTCAAAATAAACGATGATCACAGAACTGTTCGGACTTTTACCATTAAGAGTTGGTAAATCTTAGGTTTGACTGAAAAATCTTAGGATTTACCGTAGTTCGGGCTTTTATAGTTACATATATGTATAGATAAGAAAATAGTAAGTAGTATAAGTGTTCTTGATATTTAGCGCCAATGTGCTTTGCTTTCCATCAGGCAGAGTAGAGTCATTTTAGCGGGCCATACATTAAAAAAAAACAGTCAAAGAAAAATGAAATTTGTTGGTATATCGTGATCGTATCGTGTAAATACTCTTTATTGGTTATGCACGTCGATGACAGTCGGAATTTCATAATTATTAATTTTTGCTGTATATATTTTGGATTTATCGGGATTTTGAATACATGGTTGAAGTATTTTGTAGTGTACTTACCGTCCTTTTGTCCATTCAGTCCTTTTGTCGACTCAATTGACTTTATATAAAGTATTTAGCAAACAGTTTTAACTCAATAGAGTTTTATTTACCATTGAGCCCGTAAGTAAATTCAGTACAAACGGCTAGGGCAGTTTCACAGGCCTTTAAACTCTGTAACGATTATAAATGCGAAAGTTGTGTATTTTAACCGACTTCAAAAAAAGGAGGAGGTTCTCAATTCGACTGTTTTTTTTAATGTTTGTTACCTCATAACTTTCGACGGGGTGAATCGATTTTGATGATTCTTTTTTTAGCTGGTGCTTCCCGTGTGGGTGCATTTAAATTTGGTCCAGATTGAAGTCGTTTTTTTTTTGGTAAAATTTGTATATTATTATTCAACCATTTCAGGCCCTGGTGAACGTATTTAGATGAAATTAAATACAGGGAAAAAATATATATGGACCTTTTTTATTCTGATTTTTTTTGATAAAATTTTCTCTAACCTGACTAAAACAACGGGAAAAGATAGTATATAATATGGTTGTAGTACATAACTGACTTGACTTGACTGCACGGTTGGCCTAGTGGTTTAGGCGGTCGCCACGCCGCTTGCCAATTCGCCAAGTGTTGTGGGTTCAAATCCTACACGGGACAACACTTTGTGTGATCCACAAATTGTTGTTCTGAGTTTGGGTGTTCATTGTGTCCGTTTCATGTATGTCTGTAAAGTCCCCCGCGACACAGGATGTTTATTCCTAATGCGGGAGTTGTCTTTTTAAAAAAACAAAAAAAAAAAACATAAAAAACCGAAAATATATAAATTCAGTCTTTTAATTCAAGTTGTATCTAAATTTTTGAGACTCTTCTTCTTTATCAATATTGGATGTTTTGCAAAATAAAAGTATGAAGCTTTGAATAATTGCAACTCCTTAAGTGGTTCTAATAATTAATTAAACGGCCGGAAACCCTCGTTCTAAAGTTGCCATCTCCAGACGGCGATGGACGTGACTACCCTTAATACGCACTTTAATGCTATGTCCGGATATTCTTATTACTGATTACATCCTGGACTAAATTGAGCTCTTCTACTTTGAATTTAAGAAATTTCGAATATTCATTCGTTTCAGGACTTTGAAAGTATATAAATATTTCAGACATTTTACACACAACACCATCTAGGTTCAAACTAAGCATAGCTTTTATTATAATAGCTAGATTGTCTGATAGAATACTTAATATTTCTTTCTTGTCAATAAGTACATTTTACATAGAAAACACCCAAACTTTGAAACAAATATTAGCAGATCATAAAAACATTTGGTCCAACCCGGGAATCAAACCCGAGACCCCAAGCACATCAGTCGCATACGCTCTTCCGCTCTACCGAGGCAGTCAGTGATAGAGACTTTCAATTGTTTCAATCGTAACTTCAGCCATGTGCTTATAATAATACGGGTTCACATCATAGAGCTATCTATAAATAACTCTATGGTTCACATTTTTTTTCTAAATTAAGATAAATGCTAATGTTCCTTCCAAAAATGTTTTCACAGTTACAAATTGATACGACTACAAGATAAATTTCGAAGCTCAATAACTAATCAGAATTTTTGAATAAATGAATGAATAAATTGAAATGTATAATAATTAAATCATTTATTATACATTTAAATACTTAATCATTCACTTTAATAACAATAAAATCTTGGCATGTACTAAACAAATATAAAATAGCACCATAACCCTCATAAACCATCGCCTCTTCATTTTTGCCTGACCCTTGGCATAAAAACGTTACGTCACTTTGGTAAAATATGTCGTAAAAATAATAAATAGCGAGAAGTCACTTGTTGCTCACTTCACTCGAGTGACGTCACTATGCTACATCATCTGTCATGTCAATATTCTGTCATAATATTAAAATTTGGTGAGTACGTGCCTAGTTCTCTTTTTTAGTTGCTTTTCTTTACAGTGCTGTTGTTCTGCGTGTTTTGCTACCTTAGCCAGCTCCTATGATACCTGCCGTCCTGCATTGATCTGAGTGTGGCCAACATTCTAAAG
The DNA here is from genome assembly GCA_949125395.1 of Diaphora mendica. Classification (NCBI taxonomy): domain Eukaryota; kingdom Metazoa; phylum Arthropoda; class Insecta; order Lepidoptera; family Erebidae; genus Diaphora; species Diaphora mendica. Next base: position 27,886,013 of record OX421315.1, read on the forward strand.
AAAACGGATGAAAGACGCCTGCATGTAGCTGAAATGCGAGTGTTGAGATGCATGTGTGGTGTGACTAGAATGGATAAGGTGAAGAATGACTACATCAGAGGAAGCCTGAAAGTAGCACCAGAAGTTGAAAAGCAACAGGTCATCCTGGTATCGACATGTGATGAGTAGCAAAATGTAGTTAAGAAGGTTTTAAGTACGGAAATCAACGGATATAAGAGCAGAGGACGACCAAAGAAAGAATGGATGGACTGCAACAAAGAGTATATGGAGAGGAAGGGAGTAAGCAGTGAACTGACGGGTGATAGAGGAGAAAATAAGAATAAAACTCACGGCACCGACCCCAAATAAAGTCGGGAAAAGGGTAGGAAGATGATGAGTCAGCTCCTATGATACCCTCGGAATAAACAGGACTGGTGACACTCCAAACTCTTAATCCATACAGCTAAATTTATCACCACACAGATTGATTGACACAAAAGATTTTATTAACAATAAACAAATGAATTCACTTGAACCGATGGAGAAACTGTGTCCGTATGGCACTAAAAATTATCACAATCATCAACAAATATTTTCACGTTAACTAAGATGACCTCAACTTATCAATACAATACATCTTTCTCCATAAATTGCACACTGATGAACAATGGATCATTATTGAGTTTTTAGTCGTGAAAGCGAATTTCAATTTCGCCTTTGCTCGTGTTCATTAATAACGGCCGCTCCGCTACTGCGCTCAGTGATTCAGCAAACGTAATCGAAATGTAGGATTTTAATGACATTTAAAGGTTGGTAATACTTAACTGATTCGCTACAATGCTAGTTTCTATAAGTCATTGCATAGTACTTGTCGTTAATACGCGGATGGTATAGTGATCTAAGCGGCCACCTCACCGCTTTTTATTGCGTAGAAGTGCTATGAGTCCAATCCTAATATGAGATAAAATTTTATGTGATCCACAAATAGGTTTTTGTGTCCATTTCGTGCATATTTGTTAAGTCCCCCCGGAACAGGATTTATTCTTAGTGCGGAAGTTGTCTTTAAAAAATAATAAAAATATTAAGTTTCTCTTTGGTTTATGTTTGATCGGATCTGAAATCTAAGTTTAAATTCATATAAACATGTATACAATCTTGGTGATTGTATGAAATAGTGAAATTGATGAAATAGTTCAACTTACTACTTACCTACGAGTGTTTGCACTAAAAACTGAAAAATAAAACTTTTTTTTAAAAAACCCACTTCCAAAAAACATTCAACGAAAACTCTCTGCCAAAAAAACACTTAAAAGCGTAAAATAAACTGGTTATTCATAAATTACCTATACTTAATTCTTTATTTAAATAGTAGTATTATAATGTGTGCTAGGTACCTATAATCTGTTTGAAGTCGGTGCTAAGCCAAAAAGAATACAAACGAACAATTACAAAAGTCTAAGCGATAGTCACTTGGCACCGACTTCAAACAGATTCTAGGTACCTAGCACACATTATAATACTACTATTTAAATGAATAAAGAATTAGGTATAGACAATTTATGAAGAACCAGTTTATTTTACGCTTTTAAGTGTTTTTTTGGCAGAGAGTTTTCGTTGGATGTTTTTTGTATTACAATACATTGAAAAATTATATCAATTTTATCTCCACTCTATATAATACCGTCAATATATCAAATAAATTTCTAAATATAACATTTAATAGAGGGAAGCCAGATCCTTATAAGTAGTCTATTAAATCGGCAATTTATTTATTGAAGCATCCATTTTTCCGTCCGAACGCATTCGATCTTCACGGCATTATAAACGAGAAACGGGGTATTAATAATATCTTGTATTTCGTCACTATAGTAGAAATTTACAGACTTATTTGTTTACCTGCATTGATATACAAAACCTGACGTGTGTTTAGGGAGAGAAATGATTATATACAGGCTGTCCCGAAACTCAACGTCAAGCGGGAACTGGATTAAGTACTAGGCTATACCAGCTCCAACAAAAATAAGAATAACAATACAATTTTTTTACAAAAAAAAACCAACTTCAAGAACGACCAAATTGAAATGGGTCCATCCGGGAAGCACCTTTCAAATCAGCTTTCAAATAAAAAAAGAATCATCAAAATCGGTTCACTCAGTTGTAAGTTATAAGGTAATAAACATAAAAAAAAACAGTCGAGTTGAGAACCTCCTCCTATTTTGAAGTCGGTTAAAACTACAACTGTTGGTTAAAGGACAACTGTAATATTTCTAAAATTGATGAAAATCGACACCTTATGCCACATATTTCGGTATTATCATCACAATTTTCAGTAATATATCATATTTCAGAATACGAGTAGTTTTTATCGCCATACATTATAAACGTCTGTATACACACATCCTGTATACGAGTCTATTACGAATTTATAAAAAGTATACTTCACTATAATACACTCTCGAGCTCCATCATGGTGAAACAACTCTGTTTGTTAGAAATAAATCAACCACAAGTAACCTACTCCCGTTCGATTCTACCTTCATCAAAAATACTATCGTCAAGCATTCGATCATGTTGCCCATAAAATACTTTTCCGAAAACTGTTGCAGGCGTGAGTTTATGGTATCTTGTTTAGATAGTTCACTTCTCATGTTCAGAATTGGTTACAAGTAATTGTATTGAACGATTTTGGGATTCAGGTATTCCACAGGGATCACTATTGGGTCCTTCATAACTTATTCAGCAATGATATTGGACTTCTTATATTTGATATTCCTAGTGTACATGTATGTACTAAATTAATTAGATAAAGATGCGCCTAAATATTGTTAAACAGGTTCTTTTTTTATGGAATAGGGGTCAAACGAGCAGACGTATCACCTCAACACGAAAGACGTCACAAGTGCGTTGCCGGCCTTTGGGATGAGGGGTTGGGCTATGGGCCTCTGGTATCTTCACTCACTCGCAAGCGCTGTTTCACACCGGTTTTCTGTGAGGCCGTGTTATCACTCCGGTCTACCCGTCCCATGCATGCCGAAGCGTGGCTCTCCCACAATTAATTTCAGTATAGAGATAGATTGTACTTTGGAGAAGGACGTAAACTATTTTTTGCCGTGATAATCAACATACACGCGTGGTGTGTCGGTGTCGGTAAAAGCTGGTATATAAATATATGTGACTGTTTTATACGGCGATTCGTTTATGAATAAAATAGATTCCAATTAGTCAAGGTTCTTTGAACGAATATAACTTAAAAGTTACTTTGAGAAATACATTTAAATTTACCATAAAAACATTATTTACAATGTTTAATTAAAAACTAAACCGGCACTTTGACGACAAGTGACGCATTCAAATGAGGGTAAACAAAATTGTGCACAATTAGTAAGGCAAATGAGGTAGCTACGGGTTAAATGCTAATGCGTGCCGAAACTACTGCGTTCTACAAAACAAATATGTTCTTTAGCTACTAAAGTACCTATCTGTTCTTAGCATGAGTTGTTGGTGCAAAATCATACATAAAACTTTATAATATGGAACATAATACAGAAATACATTTAAAAAATATACCTCTGTGGTTTGTTTCGGCATTTAATACCAGAGTGAGCCTTAGGAAATGCCGGCGCCTTTTAGCTGTAGAGTCCGACGAGTGAAAATATCTGTAAAAGATTTACTTAGATAATTACAAATTTTAACAAAAAAGAACCGACTTCAATCTGAAACAAATTTAAATGGGACCATTCAGGCAGCACCAGCTTTCAAATAAAAAAAGAATCATCAAAATCAGTTCACCCAGTCGAAAGTTATGAGGTAACAAACGTTAAAAAAAACAGTCGAATTGAGAACCTCCTCCTTTTTTTGAAGTCGTTCAAAACATAAATAGCATTTATTATTTTTAAAGAAGACAAAGTCGACTTATTACCTAATTGACCATTCACGATTTACAATCCAGACCTTAAAAACAAATTACGACTAATTTAAACGGGAAACCACTTACTTCTAAGCTTATTAGTGCTTCGTAGTTAATAGAACGAACATACTAAAGAGTCCTTTACAGACAACTAGCTACAGAGCAAAATTTTTTCCTTCGCATTTAGTTAATCGGGTATGTTCATTTATTATAATGACAGGAATATTACATCTAATCTTCTGCACAAAATTTCCTTCTAAACACAACCTCCTATTAACTACTAAATTAGTTAAATAAGGAGTTTGGTGTGTTAGCTATATTAATAACTAGCTTTTACACGCGGCTTCGCTCACGCAGACTTTCATCCTCTGATTTACCCCCTTAGGGGTGGAATTTCAAAAATTCCTTTCTTCACTAAGAAAGGAATTTTTGAAATTTACGTAATTACTCACTTACGTTATTTAAAGAACCTACATGCAAATTTTCTCTGGGTTTGTCAGTCAGTCACCTTCCTCTTTTATATATATAGATAACATTACAATTATAATATCTTTATTTCGGAAATATATTCATAATGTGTTAGTATACAATAGACCTTAATTACTTTGGCAGTTAACATAGTTAATGCCTTACATTTCTAAAAGCAATTTTGAGGTGCTTATCATAATTGGATTTTTACAATGGGAGAGCCACGCTTCGGCATGAATGGGCGGGCTCGACCGGAGTGATACCACGGCCTCACAGAAAACCGGTGTGAAATAGTGCTTGCGCTGTGTTTCACCGAGTGAGTGAGGATGAGTGAGGATACCAGAGGCCCATACCCCTACCCCTACACCAATCCCCAAAAGGCCGGCAACGCACTTGTGACGCTTCTGGTGTTGCAGGTGTCCAAGGGCGGTGGTAATAACTTACCATCAGGCGATACGTCTACTCGTTTGCCCACTTATTCCATTAAAAAAAAACAAGAAGCTACTATGTAAAGATATTGTCGTTCTCGTTACTTCATAGACATCGTTTGCAGACAGGACAAAAAATAAAGAAGAAAAATATAGTAAGAAAAATGGTTAGGAATCTAGGATCTAACTTAGCACTACAGAGAGAGAAAGAGAAGAATTAGTAAGAGAGTGATTGGAGATGCCATGTGACTTATGTAAGCTGAAATGCTGATCGTAGATGTGGCGACTTCCACATACAACGCAACAAGAAAACGTACTACAGCGCCATCTACCGAAAATACATCGAACTACGGAGTAACGAAGGAAACTAAGAAACTACCAATCCTGAATCGCGCAATAGAAGTTCTCGCGCCAACTATCATATATACAACATCCCAACATCAACCGTTGGGCAGTTGGCCCGCCAGGCATGATCACCTCGCCGAGTTGGGGGGACATGACATGGTTGGTAACTTTTTCATTATCAGTAAAATTTTTTCTCCATTCAAAACTCTAACGTGATTTATCTACCCATTTATATAAAATATTGTTTTTATGACAAATCAAATAAAATAGCCCATTAGGCAGTAGGCGAGCGTTTGACAAAAGTCATACAACATTTAATAGATCGAAATACAATGTATGTTTCAAAAAGGTGGTGCGGATCTGGCGTCATTGATGGTTGCGTCACAACAAGTGTTGTCCGGAAATTGAAAATGTTCAGACTTGTCTATTGGTGGTCTCATGCGTGATTTTGTTCCCCCTAAATCCGGGGATCGCATCACATTTGTTACGTTATACCGGATTGCCGGACCGATCCATTTGTAACTTTAGAAGGTAGACTTAGATTTATGGACCGATGTAAATTGTGTTTTTTTTTTCGTATTGTGCATATAAATTTGGTTCAGGGAAGAATGTCTTGAATAAATAAAAATAAAATTGAACTTTACAATTTTAGACTATTATTTTTTCAACCTGGATTCACTTAAAAGTACGTAGGGTAAAAATGTATAGGTATGTGGAGGAACGGTGTGACATGTCCCTCCGACACAAAGGGAGGATCCGCCGACCAGGCGAGGTGATCATGCCTGGCGGGCCAACTGCCCAACGGTTGATGTTGGGATGTTGTATGTATGTTAATCGACGCGAGAACTTCTATTGCGCGATTCAGGATTGGTAGTTCTTTAGTTTCCTTCGTTACTCCGTAGTACGAATCTTCGGTAGATGGCGCTGTAGTATGTTATATTTTGTTGTTGCCGCTGTGTGTGGAAGTCACCACAGGTACAACTGAGTTTCTTAAATTAATTAATTAAAATGCCTTAATCTGTAAAAGTGTCTCACATATTTTTATGGTTAGTTTCTATACAACATATAAAATTACTTACCCTCATTGGCGTAGCTTTTTGGGGTTCAAATTCCCCGAAACACTATTGATATTTTTACAATTCTTATTTTCTTCATGATAATATTAAGGTTTAAGAGAGATGGTCATTTTATTATCTTGTAAACCCCCGCCCTCCCCCCTTCCCACGAATCCTGGCTACGCCCGTGTTTACCCTGATTGACTGACTGATTAATTAACGCAGAGCCCGCTGGAGCTTTGGAAATTCATGATTTCATTATTAAAAAAAATAAATGGTCACGTTAATTTAGTTAATATCAATTGTAGTATAAATAACAACACACTACAATTGTAAAACGCATGTTACGGCTATTATAATTATTAATTGTTTGATTATGTAGCAATCAAAACATCAACTTTAAACTCAGTACATGTGACCTTTTTATTATAGCAGGGCGAAAAGTAGGTCACCTATAGACCAGGCAACCAACCCACCCCTCCAATTCTGGGAAAAAAGAGAATTCAAAAGGACGGCAATGCACTTGTAAACATTAATTTCATATTTTTTAAAGTTAATTGCAGCGCTATGAATATATTCAACTATAAACATGAATAAAAATATTTAGATCATAGAAAGTGTTGTCCGTACTACCTCGTTAGTCTAGTGGTTAGCGTAAGCGACTGCAGATTAAGAGGTCTCGGGTTCGATTCCAGGGTTGGTCTGATGTTGGGTTTTTCTTACAAGAAATTTTTAATAGCAGCCTGGAGTGTGGAAGATGGCGGTGTTTCCCGCCCGTGGCACGGAGGGCACGTTAAGCCGTCGGTCCCGGTTGTCATGTACATCTATGGCAATCGTTATTGGGAAGTCAGTGCCCTCAAATAAACTGACAACTAGTTCCACCTGCGAGTTCAGTTCACCTTCAGGGTTGCGGAGGTCCGATGCCAGTCACTCCGTGTAAAAACTGATATTCAGGCAAAACCGGTTGAACTAGTGGCCGACCCTAAATCTTGCGAATAATATGTATAATATATTACATCTCAACCTTAAACTACGTTTCAATGTAATTCGTGTCAACATATTGTTTTAAAGTTCCAAAGTTACTTTCCAATCTGAACTTAACGTGTGAAATTTATGACATTAGTACTTAAGAGTACTTTAGAAACTTTGGAGAAGGCGATTACTTCCCGAAACATTTTAGCAAGTTACCTTGTAAAAACTTTGGCCTACAACGGAGTGACTTAACTGACTTCGATGTTCTATTTCATTAGTTGTAACAGTGGTTGTAACATATTTGATGTCGTTAAAAATGGAGGTGACCTAAATACGATGGACGTATCGGTGTTACGGTTATTGACAGTGATTGCTTAGCTGTAGGTTAAAGGTTCGATTCCTGCTCAGGACAAGTAATTGTGTGCGTGGTACATGACAGTTTCATCTGTCGGAACAAAATTAATAGGTAATATTTTTATACTTAGAAATTAATAGGATGGTACGGTTGGTCTAGTGGTTTCAGCGGTCACCCCGCCGCTTTCTACTACGCCAAGTGTTGTGGGTTCAAATTACCTGGGTAGGTACTATGTAGATACATAGGACAACACTTTGTGTGATCCAAGTATTTTTATTCCGATTCTGGATGTTCTTTGTGTGAGTTTCATAAATGTTTGTACAGTTCACCGCAACAAAGAATATATTCATAATGCAGCAATGAACTTTAAAAAGCGGTTGCATGGTCGTTTCTTTGTGCCTGGTTCATGTATGTTTGTAAAGTCTACCGCGACATTGGATCATCAACAGCCCATAACGTCCCATTGCGGGGCTCGGGTCTCCTCTCAGAAGAGGGTTAAGGCCATACGTCTCCACGCTAGCCAAGTGCGGGTTGAGGACTGACACAGGATGTATATTCCTAATGCAAGAGTTATCTTCTTAAAAAACAATAAGTGTGTGTACAAGCAGTCTGGTTTCCATAAAACAGGGGTTATCTATTTTGTCTTCAGAAGGCCATATATGAGATGTGTGTGGTTAATTTTATTTAGTTTTTCCCTAATTCGCAATGTTACATATAGCGTCGTTCTAAAATAAATTTGGGAAACAGCAGAATTAATTTTAAAATCCCACATGTTTCTCCGACTGAAAAATTACGTCAACGTAACATATGCCCGAAGCACCAGTACTATACAGTTTATACAAAATGGGACTATTACACAATAAACTTAGCGCCACCGCACCAGGCTGGTTGAAAGCGCTAACGAATTTTGTAAAAGCTTTTAACATCGTAAACTAAGGGTTCAAGTCCGGTCAGTATATTTTGACTCACATTTCGATTAAAAGTTTAACTCACTTTTAGTTTTAGGATGTAAATATTTACGGTCAGTGCTACATAGTTGAAGCGTTGGACATTTTAAAGGTTTATTTATGTAATAACTAGCATTTACCCGCGGCTCTGCCCGTGTGTAATTTAATTATCTTAGTAAATAGTCATGCCATGTCGAGCGCATGTCCTTCCTCAAGAATCAAAGTATCTCTATGCTAAATTTTATGGAAATAGGTTCAACTATTTAGACGTAAAAGTGTAACAAATATACAGAATTAGTTTCGAATTTATAATATTAGCATAGATTGATCGCCCTACACCATACATATAACTATTTACGTTAGATCAGTTAAAAAGTAAAAAAAATGAACTAACAACAAAGAAAATATTATATGATGCAATGACTACATATAATAATAAATAAATAATAAATATTTCGGACATCTATATTCGGGACTGCGTACAGACAAAATTCATATAGAATACGGGCTTGTCGTGCTTACAATGCTGCATGTCGGGAAGTTGATGTGGATCTGTTTTGCACCAATCTATCACAAGTTAAAACAATATTGTGTAACCCTGTGTAACCATTACTTTCGCGAATAGCCGGATAGTCACGCACACGACATTGCTGACTACCTTGGGATGGTATTTTTTCCTTTAATGTATGGGGAATGATATTTGTGGAAACTTTTAATTGGCCATCACCATGTTATTCCTTTTATTTTAGTTGTATTTCTAGCTATAAGTTTCCTTAAAATTGTAAAATAAAATAAGTAAAATAAAACCTAACACACAACGCCATCTAGTCCCAAGCTAAGCAGACCTTGTGTTATGGGTACTAGACAACTGATATGAATACATTTATACTTTTTTTGTAAATACATACATAATATACATAGAAAACACCCGAACTCCGAAACAAATATTTGCAGATCATACAAATATTTGGTTCGACCCCGAGACCTCAAGCACAGCTGTCGCATACGCTACCAATACGCCACTGAGGCAGTTAACATAACCTATCCATTTCAGGACAAACACATACTTATATACAGACAGAGGTTCTCATTTATCTCGTTTTAAAGACATATTTAAGTTTAATTCAAAAGAAGAGTTATCTTATTTGAAGAGGGTTTTGCTAAGAGAATCCGATGTGTCAGTTGTATGTTTCAGGTATAGAGGTGAAATTAAATACCAATTGTTTTTATAGCAGTAAAAGAAAGATTACTTACGTGAAAAACGAAGTCAATAGAATACTTTACTTGTAGGTAAGGATATCGTAATATTGGTATAAGCTCGTTTGCCGGCCTATTCCATAAAAAGAAAAAAAAAAGAAAAGCTCAGCAACGTTTTGGAGAAAGAATTTCAGGTAGGCCACTTTTTAGATATGCTATCTCTCTCACTCTCCCGAACGTCATACGGGTTATCTGGCTGGCGGTACTGGTTGCGTTCATCAGTGCGCATCCTACCTGTACAGGTAAACTATCAATTTTTCAAATCATTTAAAGAACTTTCTATCTTTTATTATTATTTTATTGAACTTTTTGCAACATGAATCTATTATTGCCAGACATTTTTATTATTGTTTAAACTCTGCCAAACGAATTATGATTTTTTTTTCAAAAAATTTCAGTACGGCTCAAATTTTTATATGACGTTAATTAAGTATCTAAAAAATTAAAGTTAATTTTCCAAACAATAATTCGATTGTTAAAGCTTCAGCAAGACCGATGGAAAAGTGAAAAGTGATGTGGTATTTTGCTTGGTCTAGAAATAGTTGTCGAATAAATTACAGAGAAAGAATTAAAAACTATTGAATTAATTTGTGGATTAATATGGTATTGAAAAAAATATTTATTGTTGTACAAAATTAAGATAATGATCAATCTCAAGTATGAAAATAAACAAAAATCAGATTTTTTAATCCATAATATAATTGTATCACAGAAAAACGGAGGCATCTTGATAATCATCATCATCATCTACGCTATTTCGCCTGCTGGTCGCGATACTCATTGCAAATGTAGATAATGCAACAAAGCAGCATAGTGGTATGCATCATTGGCCCTCTGGTCTAGCACTCACCAATGAAACACGGCAGCACTAATACTGTAGATTGATCTTCTGTGAGAGGGTAATACCACTCCGATCGAGCTACCTCGTTCATTGTCTAGTATTTTTTAGAACATTTTGCTAAAAAATGTTTTAAGTCAATTACATGTAAGAAATTTTATTGTTGTTTTGCTTCTAATAACTTAATTTCACTTGACTTAACTTCTAAATAAAAAATGGTTAAGAATACTAGGTCACCTAATGGTCGAAACTTAACTTGACCATATCTTTTGGTTTTTATTTTGTTTAGTTTTTTGCACACCTCCTTCATTTAAACTTTACCTGTGCCAAATTTCACACTCAAATACAGCGCAGGCACTGTTTCACACCGGTTTTCTGTGAGGCCGTGGTATCACTCCGGTCGAGCCGGCCCAATCATGCCAAAGCGCGGCTCTCCCACGATAATTCCTTTCTATAATTTTCGTAAAAAGTGGTACAAAGTGGTATGGTTGTAGATACAGGTAAGACACCTGTATCTACAACCATTCCACACACGAAAAATCTGAATACAAACAAATAATAAATTCACAGCAAAAATCAACGCAACCGCTACAAGAAGGGCGTGAAATTTCCAAATTACGATAATGCCGACATTTTGTCTACGCGACCCTCATACCGTTACCGTCGCTTTATCAAATACCACAATTTGCTTGTAAATCATACGGTGAATGGCACTTTTTTGTTTACTAAATGGAAGCTCGTTTCACGTAAATATTTCACTTATTTTAGCATGAGATACTTTTTTTAGTAAAAATTCTTTTGGCCAACGCAAACACGATTTTAACGAATATTTATGGGTGAGTGAAAAACAGTTGATGATTTATATAAGATTCACTGCACAGACAGAATTTGCAATAAGACTTTTAGGTGAGCCATGCCGAAATAGAAAGCCTACATTTTCATCAACAATCCATAACGTCCGACTGGCCGAGTGCAAGTTGGGGACTATATATCTATCAAAATAAATAAAATTTTTGTGTCTGTTTATAATTTCAAATGAACAGTTTTTTACAATATGCATAAGAAGGTATTTACAGCACAAACACAAAAAAATCATTTTAAAAAATTGTTGTTTGTTTGTTCCAGCCAATATCTAGAATGGCTGGACACTTTTATTGGCAGATGGCTTCGCGCTGCGGTTGTTATTGTAAAGGTACAATAAAACGCTAACTCCATCTAGTCCCAAACAGAGCTTGTAATATGTTACAAGCTCTGTTTAGTTTGGGACTAGATGGAGTAGAACCCATAGGTCCTAGACAACTGAAAGTTATATTCATAGTACCATATAACAGGCATACAAAATTTAACTAAATGTAAATGTATTTTTTTGGGGTTTGTGTGTACTGAAAGTTAATTTTCATTTCTTTGCAACGATTTTATTTACTTTCATGCTTAAGATTGAACCGTAGTTTATGCAATATAATATACTATCAAACGCATTAGGTAAAATAATGGTTCCCTGAGATCCCTCGGATTTAATAGCGGTCAGGCAAGGGCATTTATGCTACAATGGATTAATCTATCAATGGATAGCGTGCCTCCCATTAACGTCTCAAGTTATTGCACAGCGATCTAATACGTCAGAATACATGTACATTAGAAAAGGTATATAAGTATTGGTTACTATGATTAAGATATTCCTTTTTATATATTTATTTTTAATATAAAATAAAAAGACAAGAAATATTTAGACGTGTTAGACGTAACACGATAACTTAGGTTTGTGTAGTGTAACACGGGTAGTCGGTATCGTATATTTACAATAATTTGTAAATAGGTCTGTCTAGGTCATTTATACTCGTGTTATATAAATACGATAGCTAGATATTATATGCCTTCCAAATTCATACTAATATGCTGTCGAATTTGTTTTATACATGACCCTGCCCACATGACTCTACTCTGCCTGATGGAAAGCATAAGCAGAATCCAAGAGTGGCGGTCACCATACTCATTGTGAATGCAGACAATGCACACAACGCAGCATGGTGGCCCACACTATATATATATATACTACATATACTACTATACACTATATATATGGCGGCCTAGTGATGCTTCTGTATCTTTGGGCCTCCGGTCTCGCACTCACCAACGAAGCAAGACAGGGCAAACGCTATACTAACTTTTAAACTTTCGCGTTCCATGATATAATTTTTTTTTTTTTTTTTTTAGGGCAAACGCTGTCATTTTACGTTGATCTTCAGTGCGAGCCGGCCCGTTCGTGCTGAAATCAGCGTGGCTCTATTACCTTGTTTTTTTTTTATTTCTTGAATTTTACTTTAATGTTGTGTGTTGTTATTAACCAAATATACCTCATGTGTGGCATTACCTTTCTTCTTAAATTTCTAACAAATACCTACATCTACAGCAATAAATCCGGGTCACATCAAGATATTTAATAATAATCAATCATATTATATAAAAAAGTAGATATGTTATCAGCGTCCGAAAAGTGAAGACTCATTTACGTTCCAATTGACGACTCTCTCAATTACAGTACGGAATGAAATTAAAGAATACATTTGTAATGTGATAATGATATATAGTTTTTTTTTTATCTTACATGCTGCTTCGTATCTTCGTACTATTAATTAGTGAAATTAGTCAATGCATGCAGTTTTACAGTTTGACAGCACGGTCGCGGCCGGCAGGGCACCGATTTCGGCGCAAATTATTACGTACGTAACATATCTATTGTTGTAAAATTGTTAATAATATAATACTTTATAGTTACAATTAAATACTTTGAGAGGCTTCTAATGTCGGAGTTTTTGTTTTTAATTTGTTTGATATACACACATCAAAAGTGTCTAGGGATCAACATATGTGTCTAGGGATCAACATATGTGTCTAGGGATCAACATATATTTTTGCAATAACTTTTCTCCTGATTGATATTAATTAAAATTTTCTTTAAGGATTCATCAAATAAAGTGTTTTCGTTTGTCACAGTAACGATAAACCAAGTCACCTTTGCATTAATAAAGAAATTTGCCATTTTCCTAATAAAAGGATTTTTGACATTTGAACCACTAACATTAAAGTTCGAAAAAAAGACTGAAATAACAGTTTTCTTTAAAATTTTATTAGGTAACTTAAACAATTAATAATCCGTGTTTCTACCGCGAACACTAACACAAGAACATCGGTTTGGCATACTCAAAATGAGTTCATCCAAATCACGCTGTGGAATGGCCGCCCATGTTCGTTGCAACAACAAAAAAAGGTCTTCTTGTGACTGGATACCCTCCATATTCGGCAGAGCTCTTCTCTGTAGCATATCCCATGCATGCTCAATCGGGTTCAAGTCTGGCGACTGAGCAGGCCAGGGCCAAAGCCACATCTCAATCTCAAGAAATCCGCATAAAAATGCTTGATCCCTAGACACTTTTGATGTGTGTACTTGAACCAAGATGCCAGATTCTTCTATGAGAGAAATTTTGAGCTTCTAAAATCGATTAGGGGTCACGCAATCCGTCCCAAATGTACTACATCAGGTTATCTTGCTTGTTACCCACTCAATGTAGTTCGAAAGTAATTAATCTGGAATCATCGTTTTTAAGGGTAGTTCTATAATACACATATGTATGTGTTGGTCATCTTACTCATTACATTAAACTAGATTTGTGCTTTTATATTTTTGCTTAAAGCTAAGAACATTTAATGGAAAACTCAGTTCTTACTAAACAATCTTTCAAACCCTTACACAGCAGCAGGCCATGCTTCACAAAATTAGCAGAGCAAAACTGAACCGAGAGATTTTCAGGGAAATTAATCTTGATAACCGAGACGAGAAAAAGTTGGAAAGAAGCAACTTATGTTCCGGCAAAGCGGAAAACTTTGAATCGGTTATGGACGAGGATCTATTAAGATGAAACGTTGAATTTTCAGTTTTCTATCAATATGAAACTTGTTGGAAAAAACCTCAAAGTGTATGCACTGTTGTTGAACGCTTCGAGAGGGATCGCGTTTTATTTATTTTTTATAAAAGCGCTATATATGTATAGTTAAAGTTTTGTATTGAAAATTTATAGTACTTTGGATGAAATGAAAACCATAAAATAAATCAATTTAATCTTAATATAGAAGTTTATGAAGAACTTTCGTTCGGATAACAACGTTAAGCAAATAATCCAAGAGGTGTTACATATTTTATCTAACTACGTATGAAGGTATTTATTTATTTACCTCAAGAAAAACAAAACTGGCTACATTAATTGTTTACTGAAATATATTAAAACATTAAAAATAATGATTTTTTTTGCAAACAACTTCGAACCACCATACAATGCAAACACTCTTTGAACCACAGAAACTGGTGCTCGAATAACCAACACACAAATAACAAGCTAAAATTAAAAACAAAACTTCCAACGCAAACACTTAATCGAGCAATCATATGCCAAAAATGCCTTACATAATTTTGGAAAAGAGCTGATACTCTTGCACTGCTAGATCGATATTAAACAAACATAGCTAAGAACTACCGCAAGGAAACTGGCTTTCAAATGGCAAAAACCAAATCTAAATGGGTCCACTCGTTTGAGAGCTACGGTGCCACAGACAGATATACACATACTTACACACAGACAGACATCGACGTCAAACTAATAACACCCCTCTTTTTGCGTAGGCGGTTAAAAAAGAGATTTTTCAAGAAATAAATATCAACATTGGGTCATTGTCAAACTAGTTATACACAAAACTTATGAAATTCTTTGAAAGATCAGTTGGAAATTTAAAGAAACTCATGCTAACATTTAATAGTTTATCCAAAAACTCATGAAATTGAGGTCAACTTATAAAATAATTTGTCTGAAAAAGAATCTTATTGGTACAAAGCAGCTTGTCTATTTACTCCAAGCATAAAAAATTACCAATATATATTTTCTTATTCATTGTAAACAACTTTCAAGACGAGACTACTCAATTCACAAACCTGTATAAATATATTCACTTACATTGATCAACAAGAAAATTAATTTGAATAATTACAAAGAACAAAAACAAAAAACAAATGTAAATTAAAGACTGAACAAAGAAGATGAAAGCCCAGGAAAATTCGAATCAACGCCTTCTCGAGAGGGCTTCAGCAAATCGATGCGGTAAATAAAAAACTTTATTGAGGACACTCAACATCAAAGGAGGGCCATTGGCAGTAGAAATTTAAAAGAATCATCTGTGTGACTGTGTTCTTGTAGTCACTTGAAGAATGCAGAAGTGCAATATTGTGTTATTGAGTTTTAATGGAAGGCTTTTAATGGAAGGCATTTAATGAAATCACAGAACTTTTTTTCATTTATAGTTTCATTTTTATCATACAGGAAAATACAACTCTGAGTTAAATGATTTTGTGTCTATGTCGGACTTATACATTAAGAATTAACAAACTTTGTATTCATTTTGATTGATTTCAAAAAGGGAAAAGATACTCAGTTAGGTAAAAAACCAATTCAATCTAATTTATCAAGATCGCATTATTAATTTCAATTCAATTCAATTCAAATTATTTATTTCGGACTTATTGATACATCCATGGTTATGTATATTTACATACAACTAGAAAATCCCCTAATACAAAAGCATCAACGTCTTAAAAAACAACAAAAATTAAGTACGGCACAGAATTTAAGCTGAGAATTTATATTTAAAATAACTTTAATGTTATTTTTTATTCAATAAATAGATTTCAAAGCAATTAAAGAAATGTAACAGCTAGGTTGTAGAATAAGCAATTTTCATTTATATAGGCTCATCTTATTATCCATACGACTGTGTAACAGTATTAGAATGTACACAATTACTACATACACCTACAGTTAGGGCTATGAATCCTGTAATTACCTACAACAGTCAAATTAACGCAGATTCGATAATCTGCACTACTATCTAAGTGCAATCAAGCTACCAGCATCATAATTATGTAATTTGTATACCAATATAGAATCTTACATCACTTACACTTATGTAGTACCAGAATATTTAATATTTTTATTATATGCTTAGTACTAATATTTAATATTTATTATATGTACTTCCTTATGTATTATTTGTATATATTTGTATATTATTTATATAATAACGAATATTCACGACTCTAGTGTATACAAAATCATAATTTTTGACATAACGTAGAAACTTTTACTCTTAAAAGTTTTTGTAAACAACAAATAGTAAACAAGTTTCTTGCTGCCTGTACTTTCGACAACATCTAGTTGTTTATGTTTATTTTCGCCTTTATAAATGCATTATAGCTTCGATAACTATACAGTTTTCTAAATGCACGCAATATTTATTGAGAATAATACAAAATAATTTAACTGAGAGTTGAACGGTGGAGATAAATCTAAAATATTTACGTGCACAATCCGCATGGAGTAAGACTACGACGCTGCGAGGTTCATTGTGAAGTACCGTACAACTTCCAGCCTTACAAACTATTTGTGAACAGGAATATAAGGAAAGAACTTTGCAAATGCACTTCTTATTTTAACGTTATTCGTTTAATTTATTTTTATGTTTATTTCTACAAAATATTTGTTAAAGTGAATAGAAAAAACAGAAGGAAAACTTTAAACAAATCCTTTTTTTTTTTATCGTGGGGAAAACCCCCGGGCCGTCACTCCACCGGGGTTTGCGGTGGGGTGGTGTGTCGGAATCGTCGGAATTAGACCGACAAAAACCACACGGTGTACCACTCTGCACCTGAAATAGGAGGTATCCGGGAACTGCTGTAACTAAGACCTCCGGGTCTCTTCCAGCGTCTGCCCGTACTAATGCGGGACCATCTACGGTTCAAATTACCTATTTAGGCGACGCCGGCACACGCGTACGTCGATGGATCTCCATCCGCTTGAGTGGAAAATAGCTCCCACCCACCCGTCTGAAACAAACCTTATATCAATCAGTCTGGGCAACGATGTATATTATACCCAAGCCTCCTTTCTAAGAAAGAGGTTTATGTCTAGTAGTGAACTGACAGAGGCTATTGATGAAATTGCCTGGCTTCAATTCCATGACTGATTCTGATTAAAAACGAATTTCGAGGAAACTTTTAAACAACTTTTTAATATTATAAATGTGAAAGTTTGTGAATATATATGGATGTTTAAAAACTACTGAAAGGATTTAGTTGAAACTTAACAGTAATATAGTATTTATTATACACCAGAGTAATACTATTTACCACGATACCGACATACACCGAGCAGAATTGCGGTCAAAAGCTAGTCATACATAATGTAATGTACATTAAAAATATATTTGTTAATTTTGCACTTAATATCCTATGTTGTATCGTTTCATATTAATAAGAGTATAAAGACATGTACACACATCAAAAGTGTCTAGGGATCAAGCATTTTTATGCGGATTTCTTGAGATTGAGATGTGGCTTTGGCCCTGGCCTGCTCAGTCGCCGGACTTGAACCCGATTGAGCATGCATGGGATATGCTACAGAGAAGAGCTCTGCCGAATATGGAGGGTATCCAGTCGCAAGAAGACCTTTTTTTGTTGTTGCAACGAACATGGGCGGCCATTCCACAGCGTGATTTGGATGAACTCATTTTGAGTATGCCAAACCGATTCTTGTGTTGTTAGTGTTCGCGGTAGAAACACGGATTATTAATTGTTTAAGTTACCTAATAAAATTTTAAAGAAAACTGTTATTTCAGTCTTTTTTTCGAACTTTAATGTTAGTGGTTTAAATGTTAAAAATCCCTTTATTAGGAAAATGGCAAATTTCTTTATTAATGCAAAGGTGACTTGGTTTATCGTTACTGTGACAAACGAAAACACTTTATTTGATGAATCCTTAAAGAAAATTTTAATTAATATCAATCAGGAGAAAAGTTATTGCTAAAATATATGTTGATCCCTAGACACATATGTTGATCCCTAGACACATATGTTGATCCCTAGACACTTTTGATGTGTGTATATTTTAAGGAACACGTGGAACTAAAGCATACAAAATAGAATCAGGCTCTTAATCGTTATTGTATAAAATAAAACGTGAACATGCACCACTAAACCATTCACGCGTTCCAAACATCTTTGATAATAATATAAAAAGAAAAATAAGTTCTAAGTTCCCAGCTCTCTTTAAAAATCTGAAGAGTTGCCAACTATTTTATGCAGAACTAGTTTAGCGTTAACGAAATTTTCATCAAATCGTAGTACAAAACATGATCAAATTTCATCAACCGTCAACAATTTTGGACAAAGATTTTGAAGAAATATCGTGTAAATATAGGGTTGTCACTAAAAAGTGTATTTTGAATGTAATTTAAACAAATTTCAGTATCTTTATACTGTTGATTTGTTACCTCAAAACTCTGTCATTATTAATTGAAAATTTATGTTAATTTATTTTGGTAATTTTTATTATAAATAAAATTTATTATTAATTATTTACTTAACTTTTAATAAAATCTATAGATAACAACTGAACACAAATGGAGTGAAATCACGTTGGAGTTGAAGCATAAATTATAAATAATAGTCGTCCGTGGTCAAAATTCGATTATAATTAATTTTTTTTATTTAATTACTTTCTGCACTTCTCCGTTTGCATAATTTTCGTAAAAAGGGGTACAACATTTTTGCTTCACGTATTAATATATATATATGTATTTAAAGTAAAAGTAAGTAAAAGCTCAAAAACAATAGAAGAAATGAAATTAATCCATTCTAACCCAGTCCCAGTAAATCTCTAAGATTTATGTATGTTTCATTTTATGATAACAGTCGAAACATAATAATATATTATAACTAACTGAGTCCCGCGGTGTTACCCGCGGTTATTGTAGTACCGCGGGTAACGCCGCGGGCCGGAGCTAGTCTGAAAAAAGTAGTCTAAGTTACCCCTTACATAATCAGCTACCAATCATTGAAAGTCCCGTGAAAATCGTTCTAGCCGTTCTGGAGATTAGCCGGAACAAACAGACAGACAGAGCGACAGACAGACAAACAAAAATGCTATTTTGGTATATGTACCGTATATATATACATACGCATTTCGTAAAAAGCGGTTATTTCAATATTACAACGGACACTCCAATTTTATTTATTTGTATAGATGTTAAGATTAATGAAAAGTCAATGACATGACACACATCAACTACAGCAAAACTACTACTACTACTACTTAGAAACATATTTTTATATTAAGTACATGACAATATGATTGTAAATTGTTACTAGGATTTGTCCAAGAGGAGCCTGGTGATCTGTGACACAGGGTTTTCCTACTACAGACACCAGCCTCTCACAAAGGAATGAGAGCGATTCAAGCTGTATTGTGGCTATAAAATATATTGTACTTACCTTTGTGTATGAGAGAAAATAAATAAACTATTATTATAAAAAAATGATGAATGAATATATTCGTATGCATAGTGTCTTATATTCATGACATGTGACTTATAAAACATAACATTTCTGGAAATAGATAAAAATATGCTGTATGTATTCCATAAAAATGTAAGAACTAATTCAACGTATGGACTATGGAATAAATTACTGGACATGCTCTTAAGTACAGTTTAAATTTAATTGTGATATCTTGCCGAACCTTTTATCCAGCAAAAATACAGGATAAGCCACCCTCAAATTCCAACAGCTAATAGAATAAAATCTTTTTAAAACACCATAAATTCACGACACCCATTGGTAGGGATGCTTTTCAATTGCTTATAAATCCAACGGAATGGTTATTGGGTGAAAAATGGATGAATTTGTAAGATACTCCGTGGTTAATTTAACAGCCTTGTTTATATTGTACATTAAGGAACTATTTTGTGCCCTATAAAAAGATTAGAGTATGTTAGGAAGATATTTATACGGGAATCATAGTTTGAACTATTTGGAAATGAAGCGGGATAATCGAATTACTTTAGTGGTAGAGTCCATCTGATACTACTTGATACTTCTCACATTCAAGCCTCTGATCTTAACCTGGATGGGGTTCACACTATAGAGCACAGTAACTAATAAACATACATTATTATGGAATACTTTATACGAATACGGACTGACGTTTAGCCTAGTGGTTTAACGGTCACCACGCCTTTTCCTACTTCGCCAAGTGTCGTGGGTTCAAATCCCACGTAGGGCACGATTTTGTGATCCACAAATTGTTGTTCTGAGTCTGGGTGTTATTTATGTCCGTTTCATATATGTTTGTAAAGCCCCCGCGACACAGGATTTATTCCTAGTGCGGGAGTTGTCTTTTAAAAACATTACATCCAGAGACCATACAAAGAATAGCGTTCTTCACGAAATTATAATTAATATTAATTAACTCTTTTTTTTTAAATGCAATGATGCTAAAACTGAAAGGGAAATCAAATTTCAGTGCCAATTGAAATCATCAAATCATCAATCATAGCCAAAGAATTTTACTAACTAAGAACTGTGTAGGTCGCAGTTGTAAAAAAAATAGAACATCTAATCGTCCTGAGGGGAATAACAGGAACATAACTCAAATTTTAACAGAAACTTGAAAGAGAAATGATTTATTGCCAATACACAAGCAACAATCAAATACTTGAATATTATGTTATGTCATGCTAGTAAATGCCGAACTAATGATAATGGCACCAAATAATTTTATATTTTAAAAAGGTATTTACAATGCGTTAGATATTTACAATGTGTTACACACGGAAATAGTTTGAAAAGGACCAAAGTCATTTGAAAAAGTCATTTTGAACAGTGTTCTAGTTAACATTGCCCTAAAAAGCATACGCATAATATAAAGTTTTCAGTACTAAAATGATCATGAACTCGTGACTTAGCCATGTGCAACGAACCGTAGAGCCAGTAGCACATGCCTACGGTATTCGTAGACGTGACTCTAAAAGCCTTAAATAATTCGTTACGCTTGCCACATTTACGTATGTCGTAAACGTGCTAAGCTTACTAAGCTTGTGAATTTGTTTATTCTGGAGGAGACAGTGAGGTGAATGTTTGTACTATCAATACTGTTTTGTATAAAATTTCCTTTTTGTTCAATGGCTTGAAAACAAGAATGATTTTTAATTATTGAGGATTAAGGAGACTCTTATCGACTCTTGCCTAAGAATGTGTGGTGTAATGAATCATTATCTCATAATTTTCTATATGTTTTTCCTATTCTTATATGTGTTTTGACTAAAGTTTCATTAATGACAAGGCTAGAAACACTAATTAATAAATAAATATATTACTTTAGGTTTTCTATTTCTTACATATATTTTTTTTGTCCTCCATTCCTTTATGTCTGTAAACTACATTTATATTGATATCCAACGCTACGTTACAGTAAAGAAAAAACTTTTGCGGTACCTCCTATTACATTTTGGCTTGGCGCCGACTTCAAACAGATTTTAGGTACCTAGTACACATAATAATACTACTGTTTAAATGAATAAAGAATTAGGTATAGACATGAATGTGCACACAGCAATTTATGAAGAGCCAGTTTATTTTACGCTTTTTAGTGTTTTTGGCAGGGAGTTTTCGTTGGATGGTTTTTGGAAGTCGGTTTTTTTTTATAAAAAGTTTTTATTTTTCCATTTTTAGTGCAAACAATCAGAGGTTATTAGTAAGTTGAACTATTTCATATAATGTCTGCTGATGCGAATAGCTTTAGTGGTTTGAACACGTATTAAAACTGAGTATGCTCAGTTTCCAAAATTATGTTGAGATGCAAGATTTCTGTTATCGAGAACGTGGTCTACGGGGCAATAGGAATTGTGTCCAAGCTTAAATGTCGTGGTGAAATAGAAGCAGGCGAGTTACTTAAAGCAAAATGCATTAAGGGGTTAGTCATCATAGCGCATGTGTCATCAGCTCACCTAAATAACTTAAAAGTAAACAACTAAAGATCTATAGATACCTATGAAATTGAAAGAATTATCCTCCAACTCCTAATCGTTGAGGAGTTGTACCTTCCATCATCAGCTTACCTAAATAAATTGAAAGAATACGGCTAAAGGTAACATACATACATATGACATTTAAAGATTTATCCTCCAACTCCTAACCGTTAAGGAGTTGTACCTTTCATCATCAGCTCATCATCATGAAATGATGACTACCAGACGCAAATACCGGAGTAACTTCAGAAAATATACGAAAAACATAGTACGTGCCTGAAAAAATTAGGGTTCCCCTCGATTTCTCTGGGATGCCATCATCAAATCCTAGTTTCCTTGACATGTTACTACCGTCGGGACATCTTATTTCCAACAAAAGAAGAATCATCAAATCGGTTCATAAACGACGAAGTTATCCCCAAACACACATAAAAATATATGTATATATATGTCGGAGACACAAGAATAAACGAGAACATGAATCACAGATACTGCCAATCTGGACTATAGCCAAACACTAATCACTACTAAACGGATACGAATTAACTTAAACAACATCAGCAACCCCCACGAGGGGGTTGGGGCAACGCTCACTCCTCCGTGGTGCCCTGTGGAATTCACCACCTAGGCTAGTAATTCCCCCACTGGTAAATATAGCCTCATACACACGATACAAAACACAGAGATACCGACTCATGGAACCGTTCGATAGTGGCAAATGTTTGTAACACTTTTATTATTCGGATACCCTCATTCCGACACGGCCGTCCTGACGTATTACACGTCCTCGTGTGATTTTGAAGGCAGTGCATCATCATCATCGTTATCCGCAGAAAAGAAAAAGATATTTTTGTATTGTTCGGCCACTCCTGACCAAGGACATTGGGTACATTATTACATTTTATCTTCTGTGGAACAACTTCATTTAGGAAATTTTCATAAAATAATAGGCTTTTCGTTATCAAATCTGAATGCTAATAGACTTCTCGCTACATACTAAATTAATAACACCAGTAAGTAGTATCGCAACAGTCACCTCACCGTTTATCGCGTTACACATTTTTGGATTATTAACAATATCTAGATGGCCTCTTATTCTACCAATTTCACTTTTCAATGGCCACCTCGCCTTTCAGTGGCCACCTCGCCTTTCAATGGCCACCTCGCCTTTCAATGGCCACCTCGCCTTTCAATGGCCACCTCGCCTTTCAATGGCCACCTAGCCTTTCAATGGCCACCTCGCCTTTCAATGGCCACCTCGCCTATCAGTGGCCACCTCGCCTTTCACAAAACTTAACTAAACTTTAACAACCATCACGCTGTTAGGATATCTCATAGTCTCATTATAGAGACTACTCGCCACACAATTACAACGCAATTTCATTTCATTGCACCAGCATTAATTAACCCTTGATTATCATCATCAACATCAATAGGGACTTGATCTTCGGGTATTTTCCTCACTATTATCAATGCCAGACAAATTTACCTCCTCGGGTATATCACTTAAAGGAAACTCTCGTAGACGAACGCAAGCGCATTTGTAGATTTTGTTACCAGTTAAAGATTTCAAAGCATAACGATCGCCGTCGAGCAACTCTACAATTTTAAACGGTCCTTTATATTTAGGATTTAACTTTGTCTAATTTCTTTCTTAACTTTGAATCAAAGTAAGTCACTGAGATCAAACTTTACTAATTTACACTTTCCCTATCAACTGTCACATACGTGTACACACAGTATCACTCTCACTCTGCCATATCTGACCTCACTGTCTATTCTGTCTCAATAAAACAGTACACTACTGAACAGCAAAAGAAAACAGTAACATTGTTATTAAAATCAAAACAACATAAAATAAGAACTTTAGTAATTGACTACTGCTGCAAATTCTCAAAGCAATCCAAATAAATAGTATCGTAGGTCATCCCTGTGACCACCACACGTATATCTGCCAACTACATAGACATACCAGCCACAATCACCCGCTGCTGGTGAGATAGCTGACACCTAATAGAAGGCCGACCAGCGGATATAGTGTTAACCATATCTGTGGGTATATATACCCTCTACGAAATTCATAGAATGATTTTTCTTTACTGAAATCACTAACATTCTATCACAAAATAAAAAAAACGGTAATTATAATTCGAGTCACAACTATCACAAAGTGGTAAAAATAATAATCTAAAAAATGTTAACAGCCACAATTAAAGATGAACCCGCTTCAAATAAAAAATCACATCAAAATAAGAAATTAGAAATCGAAAACAAACAGCATGTGCAGAACGGGTAATTCAATCCACCCCCATCACAGATATTCTGCTATGATATAATACTACACTATACTTCCGAAATCGTCTACCTTTGTACCGATGTCACCAATAGAAACGATCTAATTATTTTAAGAACAAGATTAATTTCGAAAACTGCAACTGAAAACCTTAATGCAAACAGATTCTCATTTTTCTCTTTAAATAATTATGTCGTTTGAAATACAGTAATCGTGTACTACATGAAACAATAACCGCAATGAATAAATCTGAATTAAAACTGTACATAGAATTTCGATGTTACAATAAGTGCGGGCAATACCTACCCTCAATAATGTTACTGCACAATATTGTCGTTTGCCTAGAAATTCATCTGACAGAACTTGTCTTATTGAAGAGCATTCAGCACAAAATAAAAATAGTACGACTCACCAGATTGGAGTTGTCCGTACATACCGGTTACTTCCCAGTTATCGATGCGTTGCTTTTACTACCGCACGCTGCCGCTGTTGTAGGCCGCACGTCTCACAAACTGTTCGTACGCGAATGGCTATACCGACACTTTGACACTATATGAGCGTTCTCGCTTACAAAAATTTAACAAATGGCACCTCGTACGATTTTCAAGCGGAGGGTAGTTCGACCGCTCGCCGCGACTGACGATCCGTTACACTCTCAAACATTGTGGGCAAATGAGATTCAGATCCCACTTCTGATGTCGGAGACACAAGAATAAACGAGAACATGAATCACAGATACTGCCAATCTGGACTATAGCCAAACACTAATCACTACTAAACGGATACGAATTAACTTAAACACCATCAGCAACCCCCACGAGGGGGTTGGGGCAACGCTCACTCCTCCGCGGTGCCCTGTGGAATTCACCACCTAGGCTAGTAATTCCCCCACTGGTAAATATAGCCTCGTACACACGATATAAAACACAGAGATACCGACTCATGGAACCGTTCGATAGTGGCAAATGTTTGTAACACTTTTATTATTCGGATACCCTCATTCCGACATATATATATATACGGTCGAATTGAGAAACCTCCTCCTTTTTTTGAAGTCGGTTAAAATAATAATTTTTATTTAACGTATTTTTTTTTAAATTGGTATTTGGGTAGAGGATTGTCATGTGACTAATATATATATAACAGTCTCTTTCACAATTACAAAGTTTCATGATGATTGGTTCAGTAGTTTTCGCATGAAAGCGTAAAAAACAAACTTACATTCACATTTATAATATTATTAACTTTAATTCTATGATTTTTATCCTACCAACCCGTCTGGCCTAAAGCCTGGTAGGTTAAAGCCTCCTGTCTAACAAACTCATTATTTATTTGTATTTATACAAACATTAAAATTCATAAATTCCAAATGAAATTATAATTTACAGTCACAGTATTGCGCTCTGTATGGCACTTGAGAATGAGTTGAACAAACTCAATTTTATCGAATTTAGTTTAGTCAGGTAATAAAGTTGTAGAATTAAGACGTCATTACCGAAACTAAGGTGTGTGACTCGTTTAATTAACAAGCTCCAAACAAAACAATCTAATAAGCAAAGTTGAGTGCAAAGTCGTACGCTTGACACATACTGTATGAGAGTCAAGTTAAAAACGATGGCGATTTTATCAATTAACAGCTAATTGTTTTTTTTTAAATATTTTAACTTCGCTTTTTGTTATTTTTTAGGTAATGTCTTCATCAAAAATGTTAGCTTAGTTTTGATCATATTTGTTTCCTTTAATTTGAATCATAAATGGAAGAATCTTAGTAATTCAACCAGTGAATTGACTAAATAACCTATTTTTTAGACCCTTGTCTTAAAAGATAATTAGGTAATTGTATTTTTTTAGGATTTAGACGTAAATAGTTCTATCATATTCGTCTCTTTGTTATGATTGCTGGCAAGCTTTCTAACATTAACTGCTGATTATTGATTTGCCTGTGTAAGTGTTAACACAATTAGCATTTACTGACTGACTATGTAACTGACTGACAAATTAATTGATGAATAAACTCATTTCACTCTATTAAATAAACAATATCGCATAGTTCATAATCCAATTGATCAACTTTCGAGTAATTATTATGTTATTGCCTGCACCAGCTGATTCGCTCTAACCTTTGTTTTACGCCACTTATATTCCGTAAACCGATTTCAGTCGCTTCGGGACTGTGGTACAAACTTAGTTAGCACATGTTAGATGTTATTCGTGAGCTAGCTACAACTCCTGGGTATTATGTTTTCATACATTAAGTAAAAGCGACGACGGAGCTGGTAATGTAGTATTTAGTTGATTGTTGTTCTCAAGCGAATACGTACAAAGTTCATTTTAATTGTATGACGCAACCCACGCTTCACTCTGCTATACACCTACCACTATTGCGTCGTGACTATAAAAAATGAACACAGGACCTCGTAGCGGTCTCTTTCTCTCCTGCGCCAGTTTCCCAGTTAAATGCTCTAGAAGCTCTTTTTATGTATGGCTCGCCAAAATGACTCTACTCTGCCTGATGGAAAGCATAAGCAGAATCCAAGAGTGGTGGTCACCATACTCACTGCGAATGCAGACAATGCAGCATGGCGACCCACACCATGGCAGCCTAGTGATGCTTCTGCATCTTTTAGTCTAGTCAACAAGTATGGAACTTTTTGACTAGACTATTTGGGCCTCCGGTCTAGCGCTCACCAACGAAATACGACAGCTGGAACGCTGTCATTTTACGTTGATTTTCTGTGCGAGGGTAGTACCGCCCCGGTCGAGCCGGCCCGTTCGTGCTCAAATCAGCGTGGCTCTACTACCTTTGAACTTACATTTTTCATTTAAATCATTTTATTATTTGTATTATTGTAAAAGTATGTTTTATAAAACCACAAAAAAAAATTTGAAATAATCAAATAACTCTGCGTTAAGATCTCGATTCTATGATACTTTAAATAGATTGAAATAAATTGATTTCCAAAGAATAACACACCTTAAAAAGTATTAAAATACGTGAAAATAAATTTACCGTTATTTAATAGACATGTCTACTCCATAAATTTTAGGATTGTATTCGTCACGGGCCAAAGTTTGAATCGACAAGGTCTCGATCGTAAATTCTTATTCCCGTACGTGCTAAGAACTCAATCTTTTGTGAGGCTTGCATTTTACGACCCCGTGTTTGATGTGGGGTGAAATGAAACATATTTGTACAAGGTGAATTGATTGAATGATGTGAGCCTTATACCGGTTCTTTAAAACAATTTTTGATATAAAAAACGAACTAAGATATATTATAATGAATAATCACAAATTTTAACAAAAAAACCGACTTCAATCTGGACCAAATTTAAATAGAACCACACGGGAAGCACCAGTTTTCAAATAAAAATAGAATCATCAAAATCGGTTAACATAGTCGAAAGTTATGAGGTAACAAACATTAAAAGAAAATACAGTCGAATTGAGAACCTCCTCCTTTTTTTGAAGTCGGTTAAAAAAAACAAATGATTGAAAGTTTTTAACATTTTTATTAAAACTTTGTTGTACTTTTACGTTTATTTGCTTAATAATTTGATTCGTCTCCTGTTATTCTTAAGTGATGATAGTGTTAAGTTTTTAATAGATTTATTTAAGAATAACACAACAAGATAAATTTAAAATAATTTGTAGGATTCGACTGGGGATTTCTACCTCAGAGCACGGGTTTGATTTTCACTCAGAAGAAACACTTTTGTTATGTAGCTCGAGAATTTGTTCCGTGTCCGAGCTTAATTTGCTAATAATATGTATGTGTTTAGAAAAATAAAAGTAATGTTGATGCCTTGCATGTGTGCATGAACTATTTTTTACACACGCTGGAGCAGCGCAGCTTTATTTTACTTTGGTTGTAATCTCATTGGAATGGCCCAATACTCTATCAGCAAGTTTACCCATTCGCTGCTAGTACGAGTATACAATGTCTTCAAGTATGCAGATCAGGCAACTAGAATCAGACGGCCTTGTTTATGATGTTAAATATTCTTCTTTCTTCAGATCTCACTTGACTTTTTTCACTTCACTTTTCAGACTTTTCCTCAAAGATACGGTATTTTAGAACAAAATTGTTTTACTGAATCTTTATCAATATAATTGAAGAAAGATCAAGAATCATTCGTCTAATATCAATTGTGTTGTAATACTTTTCTCAAGTTCGTAACCTCTAACTCCGTACGGAGGCAAACGACACATGTTTATGAGCAATAAAGGGACCTTTTACTTTTTACTGCACTTGGCAGTGCGTGATTACGTTGTACTACAGATCTTACGCTTTTTATTACCAGCGGTCTCCTGTCTCAGGCGGATTCTTTGTAAGAACATTTTGGGTGAGAAAAAATGTAGAGGTATAAACTGTAGATAGTTTATGCTGCTTTGATGTTGTTTTTTTCATGTTTTCGGAAACCAAGAAACTGGCAAATCACCAGTTACATTTTCAAAACCTTTTGGACACCTGCAATTCAAATGTAACAAGGGCGTTGTCAGCCTTTGATGTGGGACTACGGTCTTTAGTGAAGACTATCTATACTCCGCGGTGTTACCCACGGCTATTGTTGTACCTTTAGAACAAAAACCTCATTTAAAGCCGCGAGACGAAACTAGTCTAAAATGAGAGTAGCTTAAATTACTCCTTATATCATCAGCTATCTGCGAATGAAAGTCTAAAATCGGTCCAGCTGTTCCAGAGATAGACAGAAGGACACAAAAAAAATGATTTTTTTGGTGTTAGTATTGTGTTTGTCACATGCATTTAGTGATAAGCTTTAAATTTTAACAAATAGACACATCAATTTTATTTATTTGTATGTATAAATATAGGAGTCGTATCGTTCCAATAGTCTCACAGGTGACAATTTGTTATACAGGTTGAGTGAAACGAAAAAAAATTGTTGAAAATTGCAGTAGTAGAACGCCTATATCTAAGTGATATGGATGAATGTAGTAGAACCTTAGAACGACAGTAGATAAAAGTAATACAAAATGTAGAAACTGTTAGCAGTTGTGATATATTTTCGGTTTTGAATAGTCCATTAATATTTATATATTTTAACCAACACTCAAATTAAGTTATTTTGTTTGTGGCGAGGTTGAATTTACGTGCTGGTTGTGGTTTCACATGCAAGTGCAGTGATTTAGTCGAACGCTATTGAGGTGTAAAACTTATGTAAAACATTCTTTTGTATATTTTAAGGTGTATTTATTTATTTTTTGTTTATAATTTAGCTCTTATCATTGGTGGTGCCTTTTTATTTTATTGTCAGTCATCAGTGACATCGCTGACTAGTCACTGTATATTATATATGCTTCTGAAATTTAAATGCAGTATATTTATTTCATGAAATTCTTTGCCAATACCTTGAAATCATTTGTTTGAATTTTAGAATTCAGTAACAGTTAGGTAACAGTATGATGTCAAGAAAAACCTGACAAACTTTTCTACATTTCAATTTTGAGCAAGCACGAATTGAGCTTGTTAGTTATAATGATGGTGATGATAGTGAGATCCAAGCAAACATTGTATTTTATTATGTCAGTTAGTGTTAGCTTATATGACTCACAATACCATATACATTTCTGGAAGCTCTAGCACAAAATCTGGTACCAGAGAGGAAAGTGATGTAAGAGGAGATCTTGAACCGGGTTTTGAAATGTTCGCGATTAGCTTCAAGATCTTCGAAACGGACAAGTTCAAAATTTTCAATGACCGATTTGACAGCCGTCTTCCAAGTCACCACCGTATTAATCTCCTTACACGTGTCACCAAATGTGTCCATAGTAGGTATGGATGTGATTTTAACAGTTAGTGACTATATCCGCTCATGGAAAGCTGCAACTCAGCTATACAGTTGACAGCTGTAAATAATTCATTACCTATCCTTGAGGTGATAATATTTTCTTTCATAAACGGCTTCTTGAGTTACAAATAGTGAATACGCAAATTAGTTCTACAATTCGGTTGACAAGGCAAAAATAGTAATCCGAGAATCTTAATTTCATTTACATTCCAATTATGTTCAAAGAAATTTAAATTGTATTTTCAAAAGCACAGTTAGTTTCATATTTCAATTAAATAAACCTAACAATAAAAGGAAAAATAAGACACAAAGGTTCGCTTTTTTGGCAAAACAATTTAACTTTATTTTTTGAGGCAAATGGGTATTACATTGTAATTCTTTTATCCTTACACGTACATGTACCCTGTCCTAAACTATTTCAGAGTATTATGTACTTAGAAATACTTTACTATAAAAACACCAGTCCCAGAGTGAGTTGCTAGTTAGTTGTAAGGGGCCTAGTACGAGTTCATTTCATCAACTGACTCTCAACGGTGAGCTAATTCAGCGTTGCGATTCGTAAACCTTCATTATGGGCCAATAGGTAAGTCGTACGTGGCAACCGCGACGATCGAGTTGATGCGAAATAAACTCAGACTAGACCGTCAGGTGTCATACTATTCAATTCACAGCGCGTTCATCACGACACGTGCCAATTTGTACCGTAGTCACGTACTGACACGAATTCAGGACACATGTAGGACGACTTGTTTGACAGGTGAAAGAATTTTTCGGTAGTAGATATTTGAATTCGAAAAGCGGTAACTAAATATGTCTGAAGTTCTTCGGAATGTTGCCAACAGAAAATATCGAATCAAAGCTCTGAAAATGAAGTATGGGATTTTATTTATAATAAAACTAGCAACCTGCCCCGCCATGGCCTCGCACGGGCTCTTGACAGAAAATATAATATAACCTATGTTAACCCGAGAAGATGTGCGGCTTAATTTTTTCCGACGTCTGCAAAGCCAATAGTTTAAAAAATTTACATATTATATACGAAAACCTTCCTCAAGAATCACTCTATCTATTGGCAAAATTCAGTGCAGTATTTTTTCAGTGTATCGCAAACAGACAGACATGGCAGAGGACTTTGTTTTATAATATGTAGTGATGTATAACTCAAGTAGGTAATTTCAAAGTCAGAATACTATTAGACATTATGTTTAAAAATTCTAAATACTCTACCATTTTACTATAACAAAACGTTTTCCATATTTATACTTATATACGTTTCTGTGTATGTTTACCTATTGTATCAATATAGGATTACTTTTGTAACGGATATCAATTCTGTTCAAGCAAAATACTTCTTTTAGATCAATAATAATTATAATTTACGTAATTTTACTAAAAATCTAAATTGAATTCCATCTATTTCTGTAGCATTGTATAAATTAGGAAATATATGATACTAGGTGTTGCCCGCGGCTCCGCCCACTTGTATGTTGGTTATCGCGGAAAATATTAGCCTATGTGTTATTCTAATGTATAAGCTACATTACACGACTGTAAAGTTTCATCCAAATCCGTTCAGCACTTTTTGCGTGAAAGAGTAACAAACACACACACACACACATCCTAAAAACTTTCGCATTTATAATACTAGTAGGATTTATTTTAATTTAAACCTCAAAGTATTCTTAAAAAAGGGTATTTATCAAATTTTTGGAAGACTTGTAAGTTATACTTTTAACAAAATATACAATATAATAATAGGTCTTTGCCTATGAAATTGCCGTTTTGTATGCAATAAGTGAAAGTACTTATTTTTTCAAACTTTTTTATTTCTGTTAATCGAAGTAATCACCCATGCAATGGACGCATCTTTGCCAACGCATTGGCAGTTTATTGATGCCCTTCTTGTAAAAATCAGCTGGACGGGAGGCAACAAACTCTTCAAAGGCATTTTGTACTGCCTCTCGGGAATTGAATTTTTTACCCACTAAAAAGTTGTCTAAATTTTGGAAAAAGTAACAGTCGGTAGGTGCAAGGTCTGGTGAGTATGGCGGATGAGGGAGAGCTTCCAACCCCAGCTCTTGCAGCTTGGAGACTGTCTGTTGTGCAGTATGGGGTCGCGCGTTGTCGTGAAGGAGCAGTGGGGACGACCGATTGACCAAAGCTGGTTGCAGATGTGCAAGCTTCTCCATTTTTCTCTCCAGTTCTTCACAGTACACATCTGCATTAATGCTCATGCCGTTTTGTAAAAAGCTGTGGTGAATCACACCCGCACTAGACCACCAAACAGTGACCATCACCTTTTTAGGGGTCATTTTTGGTTTAGGGCATTGCTTTGGTGCTGAACCAGGGTCTAACCAACTTGCTGAGCGCTTTCGATTGTCGAACAGAATCCATTTTTCGTCGCACGTAACAATTCGTTCCGAAAATCCTTCATTTCTTTGCCTGTTGAGCAGCGCAAGGCAGGTCTCGACGCGTACGTTGCGCTGGCGATCGTTAAGGTCGTGGGGCACCCATCTATCAAGATTTTTTACCTTGGCAATTTGTCGCAAATGGATCAATATTGTTTTGATGCTTACATTAAAAGCTGCTGCTAGCTCAGCTGTAGATTGAGTTTCGTCAGCTTCCACAATCGCCTTTAATTCATTATTGTTAACCAAAGTCTCCGGACGATCACGAGCTTCATTTTTCAAGTCAAAATTTCCAGAACGGAACCGGGAAAACTAATAACGGGTTGTGCGTTCGTTTGTACAGTTCTCTCCGTGAACGTTTTTAATGTTACGTGCCGTTTGTGTCGCGTTGGTGCCACGACGGAACTCATATTCCATAATTACACGAATTTTTAAAGTATCCATTATGACGAAAAATGTTCAAATGTAATGAAAATACAACACTTATCAAAAAATAAAAGACTGAGTTTGTAAATAGAATGTCATGGTTTTAAAACAAAATTAATTTGTATTTAGAATACAGAGCCATTACAAACTTTTTTTTATTTGAAATTACCAGTACTGAAGAACGGCAATTTCATAGGTAAAGATCTAATACAAAAAGGTCATTGCAGCATACTTAAAATGCTATGTTCACAATTACCTACATCGTATAACGCATTGTGCAAGGACAATAAACAACCCTCATTCTATTAAACTCAACTCTAAGACCCTTATTTTTGGGACTTTTTGTTGAAAAGAAACGTACTGCATCGATTTTCTAACATACCCTGGCTTTAAGATTAATACGTATGACCTTGTATTTTTTAGTGATTGAATGTTAGAAAAAAGTTTTTTTTTTTAGTTTGAGCTATGGGCTTGCTCTACTCTGTCTGATGGAAAACATGAGCAGAATCATCATTGCGACCTTATCTCAAGTTTTCCTTTTCTTTGCTGCGATATTATCAGTAAATAGTAGTAGTTGCTAAAACACAAGATATACACCAACCTGACTGACTGCCTCACTGGCGCAGTGGTAGCGTACGCAACTGCTGTGCTTGAGGTCTCGAGTTCGATGCCCGGGTCGGACCAAATGTTTGTATGATCTGCAAATATTTATTTCGTTGTTTGGATGTTTTCTATCTATAATATGTATTTATTTACAAAAAAAAAGTATAAATATATTTATATCAGTTGTCTAGTACCCATAATACAAGCTCTATTTAGT
This sequence comes from Diaphora mendica, assembly GCA_949125395.1. NCBI lineage: Eukaryota > Metazoa > Arthropoda > Insecta > Lepidoptera > Erebidae > Diaphora > Diaphora mendica. Next base: position 27,920,228 of record OX421315.1, read on the forward strand.
TTGGCATTACAAATCGTTGTGTGTTAAATGTCGGAAAATATTTATTTACCTAATATAAATAGAAAAACTGAAAAACCACTAATATTTAATGAAATATTTCGGACATTTCTGAAAGATTATTTACATTGATCTATGATTATTAAAGTTTTTGGTTTCTAACCGCAAATGAAGCAATTATTACACAAATTCTGACACATGCTGTTTAATGAGTGCTAGCGTTAGTTTGAACAAACAATATTATTCATTAGTCCGGTACTGTCTAAACTAGATAAACTGGTAAATGATTTGATGAGTACATATGTTTATATACTCATCAAATCATTGTGCACTTATTTTGTTAAAAATAGTAAATAGGAACTAATATCAACCATCTTAATAGAGTAATAAACTCTTAAGGTATAATAATTATTATTATTAAAATTGAATATAATGTCTTGAACATTTGTTGTTAAAACAGTATAGTAGGTGATATCAAATAGATAAATTTTTATTGATGTACCTATGTAGATAATAAATTACTGACATTTACCTAAGAGTCTACGGATGTAAAAGACATTTTGCCATCTTTCGGGTACATTAGCTTTTTTAATAAACAGTACTTTAAGGAGACTCTGTATATCATGGCAGCAAAATTTTGCAACAGACACATATACTTTCATCTAAATATCTAAAATTAAATATATGTTTCTAGCGAAATCACGCATAAACTGTTGGAGCCATAGCTTATTTTTTAGTATTGGATAACTCAGTTATTGAAGAAGGCTATAAGCGCTAAGACCAATGACAAAGACTCAATGAAAAATGTTGCAAACCCGGTTAACTTTATGCCTTTTCAGAGCCGCAAACAATGTACTGATTAGCTAGTTTCTCTGAAAAAACTCGCAGTAAAAAATATACATTCAGTCAAAGCTTTATCATTATAACAATCGAGCTTTCAATTCTGCTACGCATGTCAGTGTGTTCCGTTCCAATTATTTAGAAATAGGCACAACCACCCGGGGCCATTCCGCTTCATTTGAGAGACGTGACTTCGTGCTCAGACCGTTGTCCGTCCCAAATATAACAGCATGTTACATGCCTTTTGAGCATCGGAGACCTTTCTGGCCAAGATAAAAACATAAAGGCTCGGGAAAAAGTTTAATGCTTGCCACGTACTGAGATAAGAAATGCAGCTAGCCTCTGAGACTAAATCTTATGTGAAACGGTAGATGTTACATTGTATTTATATATTTTAACCTTTTAGTATTTGTTTTTAACCGGTTTTATTTAACATCTAATTTGGCAAGTGCTTGTCGTTCAACTCGACCATGTTCTGGGCCGCATTTCTCAATGGGGCTGTGAGAATCTGGCCGAGTTCAACGCCAAAAAAACACAGGTGTGCGCGTTCTCTGCCAAAAAGTCTCCATTCCTTCCCCTTCCCACTTTTCAGAACACTCAAATGGCATTACAAGGTAGGCTCGATATCCTGGGCATGGATATCTGCCGAGATCTCAACCCACGTGAATACGTTGAGAGTGTCACTAAAGCGGCCTCGCGTAAGCTAGGTGTTTTAAACAAGGTGAGACGGTTCTTCTCGCCCGGGCATCTGTGTCTTCTTTACAAGACCCAGGTTCGCTCGTGCGTGGAGTACTGTTCTCATCTTTGCGATGGTGCCGCACAGTACCTGTTTGACGCTCTCGACCGGTTGCAGCGGCGAGCAATCCGCATTGTCAACAGTCCCGAAGCCACCGAGTCCCTTGAGCCTCTGCAGTTGCGTAGAGATATCGCCTCCATGGCAGTCCTCTATCGCTATTATCATGGAGAGTGTTCTGAAGAGCTCTTCCAACTGATCCCTCCCTCTCCCTTCCTCTACAGGACAACACGTGCCGGCCTTGGAAGTCACCGCTTCAGAGTAGTAGACATACGTTCTCGTACTCATCGCTTCGGTTCTTCCTTCCTGTGCCGAGCGGTGAAAACCTGGAACTCACTACCAGCATACGTGTTTCCTTCCTACTATGATCCCGGGTCTTTTAAGCGGGGCGTGAAAAAGCATCTCACCAGGCCGCCATAGTGTGGGTCGCCATGCTGCATTGTCCTTATTCGCAATGAGGATGGTGACCGCCACTCCTGGATTCTGTTCATGCTTACCATCAGGCAGGGCAAAGTCATTTTGGCACCTAACTATAAAAAAAAAAAACACCTACCATCATGTCCATCAGAGTCGAAAAATAAGTCTATTTACAATAGTTTGACTGTTTTGTACAGCTAGCTTTTCGCTATCTTTTTTTTGCTTATCTTCGAGTTAAGGAGTATCCTACGTCCTTTTTCAAAAATCAAAGTATCTCCATGCCGAATTTCACTGAAATCGTTGGAGCAGCTTTGGCGATAAACTGGAACAGGCAGACAAAGTTACTTTCGAATTTACAATATTGTAATGGATGTATCTAAAGTTAAAAACAAGTATATTTGTAATTTATAACGCAAATAGCTCAGCGTCTAATGTTCGAAGGTATTATTACTACAACAGATACACACAAACAGTCATCTGATCTCATCCTAGTATAGGTAGATCCAAGGTTCACAGAGTTTTGGTACAGAATACAAGATTAAAATGAGACAGAAGTATTCTACTCGTATTCAGAGATAAACTTCTACTAAATCCAAATTCCCGCTTATAAATAAATAAATATAAATATTTTGGACATCTTACACACAACGCCATCATGTCCCAAGCTAAGCAGAAGCTAAGCAGAGCTTGGGTTATGGGTACTAGACAACTGATATGAATACATATTTACTTTTTTTTGTAAATGCATACATATTATACACAGAAAATACCCAAACTCCGAAACAAATATTTGTAGATCACACAAACATTTGGTCCGACCCAGAATTTGAACCCGAGACCTCAAGCACAGCAGTCACATTCACTAACACTGAGCCACCGGGGTAGTCATGTTATGTCCAGCAGTGGACTAATATAGTCTGTTGTTGATGATGATGAAATCCATTCCAACCTAATTTGTTTTACCTATACCTACATTATTATGTATGTAAAATCAGAGTAAGGTGAAACCTTCCTGATAAGTTTATTCCAGGTGAGAAGACACAACACGACCGTGGGAGAGCCACGCTTTGGAATGAATGGGCCGGCTCGATCAGAGTGATACCACGACCTCACTGAAAACCGGGGTGAAATAGTGTTTGCGCTGTGTTTCACCGAGTGAGTGAGGACACCGGAGGCCCATACCAAAACCCCTCCCCTTATCTCTCCCAGCCATCCCCCAAAGGCCGGTAATACACTTGTGACGCCTCTGGTGTTGCGGGTGTCCATGGGCGGCGGGGTTTTCCATCAGGCGACACGTCTGCTCGTTTGCCGGCCTATTCCATAAAAAAAAATAGTTGTCTGTAAAGTATGTTTACGGACGATAGTTTAACGTGACTACGTCATAACAAAACATTGATGAAATGATGAGAGATAGATGCGGCGCAAGCGCCTCAGAGCGAGGTAACGCCGCATGAGTCATGTTTTTTTTGTGCGTGCAGCCGGCTCCATCGAATTATAAGACGTTGTCACGTCAAAAAACAGGCATCTGTTAAAAATTTACTACAATTTTCAACTTCATCTTTGCCATTCATTTACAATTTATTGCCGTGTGATAAAAAGCTTTAAAACTTGATAACACCTCATGCAATATTTGTTACAGTACCAAGGAGCATAAAACCGATTTATCTAAGTGTTAAATCATATCATAAACCACCAGTCAGAGTTTATGTATACGTAAAATTTGAAATGGACGAAATAATATATCGTAACACTTGGGTAGTTGATTATATAAGGTTTATGGTGACGTCTTGCATAAAGCTATTTTACATGGACATGGCCATCATACATCCAAAAAAAGTAACAACATAAAAAACAATAATTACAAACACATAATATTACCCTATACTCCATCATATTTCGGTATTGTGTGAACCGTTCGCCAGCATTTCGAAATTGAGTGTAAAGCGATGCATGTTGGCATCGGTTAACCCCATAAGCTATGCAAGAGATTAGAGTTTAACACCGGGATTTTGCGAAGTCGTTATACCACTGTCATCCACCAGACCTGCATATGACGAAGCTTGGCATCATAGCAGAGTGTTAACATTTTTTTTCTTCACATTCAAGATTAGCTAGCATACTAACCGAAACGCAAACAGGTACTGTTATTCTTTACATTTCTTCCTTGTTTTTACAAAAGTCACGCAAAGTAAGCATTAAGAGGAAAACGAAGAAAATCGCAAAAATAACATAGGATTTAATCAAGGAAAATGGCTTGATTTTTACAAAGTAAGCCTTCTTTCTGTTTTTTTTTTATAATTAAGATTCAGACATAATTTATGACTTGTTGCTTAAATGTAATTAAGAATCAAGAGACCTTTCTACCGAGAGGTCTGTGATCAGCAGTGGATTATTGAAGGCTGTTGATGGAGAATGATTGCAATGCTACCATGCGTTAAATAAAGATACTGCAAAAATCCAAAAAATAATATAAAAAAAATAAAAGTTTTTATTCAATTGATATAACTACTTTTCCTGATACATATACGTCTGCCAAACTGATTTTTCAGTTTGTTGGCAGATGTAGCTCCCTTTTTATACATCTAAGCAACTTAAAATAAAATATATTCATTGACAAAACAAAACAATACTCTTAACGTTACACCCGTTTAACTTTCCGAACACTTATTAAACGTCTGTCCATCAAACTCATGAAAAATCTATTAAACCCGAACATGACTTATGAACATATTTTCGCCATGTTATTTATGAAGTAACCAAAGACGTGCCTTCGCTACAAACGAGAAAAGTTTTCCCATTAAAAATCAAGTGAGACTTCATCGTGCTGTATCAAGTCCGGCTTAAAAAATATAATCCGTGGATATTTTTAATTTTATTTTTGTGTGTAGTTTGTGCCCTATGCTCAAACTTTGTGGCAATCAGTTTAAAGAAAATATAATCCGTATAAAGTTTATCTACTCGTATTTTACGACTTCCATTTAGAAATAACTATAAACAGACATAAGTCGTATCTAAGTCTAAACCATCTGTCTGTAATATAAACTTTTTATAAAAGAGACATAACAGACTTAACTTGCTATTAAAACTGTAAATGAAATACAAATGGTATTCTTATTACTGATCTCAGATGTGGTTTGATGTCAGTTTATAAGACCCGTAATTTATTTTCTAAAGAAGGTTACCTATTTTTAGCCGACTTAAAAAAAGGAGAAGGTTCTCAATTCGACCGTTTCTTTTTTTTATGTGTTCGCGGATAAATTCGTCGTTTATATACCGATTTTGATCATTCTTTTTGTAATGGAAAGAAGATATCCCAACGGCGGTACCGTGATAAGGACACTAAGATCTGAGAGTGGCATCCAAGAGAAATCAATCGATTTGGTCGTTCTTCCTACCCTCCTACCTAATGAGCAGCAGTCGCACTCGCCAACCGCGAGACCAACGAGGCAGTCAGCCGTTTTATACCGCGCAAAGTATTTTGGGTTCAAATATCGTATGGGACAACACTTTGTGTGATCCACAAATTATTGTTCTGAGTCTAGGTGTTCCTTGTGTCCGCTTCGTGTATGTTTGTAAAGTCCCCTGTGACACCTATGTCACAGGGGACTTTTGTCCTTACAAATATATACGTTAGGTTTATTTAATACTGAAATACAAACAAAATGTTTCTCAAATGTGGCTAACTATGTTCGTCGTTTCATTAGTAATAGCTTTTTCATCCCACCAGCTCGTAAAGAGTATTTTTGCCCTTCGATATCCGAGTGCAAAAGCCGTTTTTATTCGCTAGAGGATAAAGTAAAATTGAATTTAGAACATAATGTGCACTAAGCTCGTGAAGTCAAAACATCATTGAACCTATTTACTTCTACCTCCAAGGTATCGAATTTATCTTTTTTTTTAATTTGTTAATAACTCAGACTCTGAACCTTCTTGGTGTACTTTTTTTTTGATTTGCTTTGCCAGCGCCATTTTCTTTTCACGTCATTTAGTAATGACGTGAAATTGAATGAAAAGTTACGTGTTGCACTCGAGTGCAATTTCTTTTTAACTAGTGCTCTTTTGATTCCCTTGCTGACGCTCAGCATTCAAATTTTTGAATCACTCGCTGCGCTTGTGATTCAATTTTAGAATCCTTCGCTTGCTCGGTCATCAAAATTGAGGACGCAGTTAAACTTTGCACTCTTGTTTAACAAATAACTATTATAATGGAAAAAAATGGATAAATTTTGTGTCGAAACGTCACTTCAACTTACCCTGTTACGTTAACGCTTAGTCGCATCGCGTCGTCGGTAGCCCAAAGCAAAATTGTATATCAAAATAAAAGTGAAAGACACTTTTTGACGTTTCGTTATATTAAAATTAATGACTTTATCACTGAGGAATAATTTACTCTACTTTCTTATTGTCCACATAAATTGACTTAATAAATTAAAGGTTCGATTGATTAAGGAAAAGCTTGACAAATGATATTATATCCTTTGTCGGATAAAATTTGCTTTTCAAGTAAGAAATGGTGTCTTAATTATATGCCTTATATTATTGTACAGTAGATTTATTTTGTATCATTATATTGTATATTTAACCTTCTTGTAATATGAGAAGGTTCTAGCAGTTTTTTTCTTGGAAGTTATGAAAGGCGTCCAATGTCCATGTTCAGAAATAAGCGACTTCATATAAAGATGATAAGTGTAGCAATAGCCATCAGCATGACTTTTTTTTAATGGAATAGGGGGCAAACGAGCAGACGTATTGCCTAATGGTAAGCGATTACCGCCGCCATGGACACCCGCAATACCAGAGGTGTCACAAGTGCATTGCCGGCCTTAGGGGGATGGGGAGGGGGATGGGTTGGGGTATGGGCCTTTCGGTATCCTCACTCAATCGGTGAACACACTGAAGCGCTGTTTCCCACGGGTTTTCTGTGAAGCCGTGGTATCACTCCGGTCGAGCCGGCCCATGCATGCCGAAGCGTGATTCTCCCACGGTGCAGACTTAACGTAGTTATCACACAAGTCATATATTTATTTGATCTAAAATGTTTATTTTACAAGCTTTTTATTAACTTGCAATGTATGTATGTATGTAAGCTTGTATGTTCGGGTGGAATTTTGCAACTCAATTTTGATGCAGATATCTTCAACCGATTTTGCTGAAATTTTGCAAGCATATGTATACAGCGTGACAATTCAATATTATAATGACATGGAGTTGATCTGATGCTGGAGCTGGAAGGAGGCCATAGGAACTCTGTAAAGAAACGTCATCAAACGACTTGCTTTTATCCTAGATTCAATGGTTTCTTGAGCACTATTTTCAATTCAACTACTGTCGAAGTTATATCGTTATCAGAGTACTGTTTAAGTTTAAGCAAATATTTACGGGCACGATACTGCCAACTCGTTACGGTCGACTGTATAACATGCTACCATAATATGGATAAGGATGCTTTTACTGTAATAATAACAATTTAGTTTCCGCTCGTAAGCTACTTTACTCGCTAAATGTCTATGTATAATAATAATAATAAAGCTTTATTTATTATATACAGAAAAATAATAATAATTAATGTATTTCCTATTTAAAATAAATCAAATAGAAATATTATATACTTGACAACTTATTTAGAATTGAACATGCATTAATTATTTGAATTCAATATTTTTGAAATTATTCTCTTAAATTAAATTAGATGATTACAATATTCATAATTATTTCTGCATGGACCCCTATCGGGTAAAAGCCTCCTCTAAGGCACACCTCTTATTTCTATTCTTGGCGGTGTTCAGCCAATACCAACCAGCCGTTGTTCCAATTATTTATTAACTTTTCACCAAGACGTCGGACTTCACACAATCCTATGTCGTCGTGCTTGATGTCTTGTAGTTTACTTTCTGTATAATATTATATATAAGTTTTAGTTAGAAGATAATGATTTTGCATTGAAGTTACAGATATTAAACGTGTTGAATGTGTTCTTTAAAGTGGTTGCTCTTAGAAGTCTTAGAGGGTTTTGGTCGAACTCTCCCGCGGTGACCGGCCGTACTGGGAGATGATAGGTGAGTGGGGGGTCCGGTGGTGATTGCTACTATTTTACTTTAAACTGTGATAACTTTGTTTGAATTTGAGGTGCTTCTTTATGGGTCAATACAAGCTTAGGCGTCTGTATTATGAAGTTTTTCATGTTTGTTGCTTTGGTTTTCTTTAAAGGTTGCTTATCAATGTGTTGAGTTTTTTGGCTAACAGGTTGAGTTGTCTCAAGGGATTCAGAAAGGTTTCTCTTGTTTGGTTGGTTGCGGGGAGAGTGTTTCTTATTCAATATAATTAGTTTGTCGTATTTTATAACTCCTATATTGCCTGCTTACTTTTCTCTCTCTAGCTGAACTTGTAACTCCTTGCGCTTTTTTAATATTTCAATTGGATAATCTTCTTTTAAGTAGTATGCGGTGTTTTGTAGACAATATTTGCTTTTCTGAATCCTTAATTTAAAACCTAATGTATTAAATGTTATTACCAATGGTCTGATCTTCTCACTCCTTTTTCCTAGTCTTCTTACTGCTTCAATATTGTTAATCTCACAGGATACATTAAAATTTGTATTTATTATGCTGATTATCATTTCTTCAAGTTCGTGGTATGAGTTTTCGCACTCTTCTACACCAAATATAACTAAGTTTTTGCGTCTAGACTGTCTTTCGAAGTTGTTTATTTTTCTGTTTTGTTCTTCAATTTTTTGTTCTAAAAGTTCATTTTTAGGGTTCCGTGTCAAACGAAACCCTTATAGATTCGTCATGTCTGTCTGTCTGTCCGTCCGTATGTCACAGCCACTTTATTCCGAAACTATAAGACCTGTAATGTTGAAACTTGGTAGGTAGATGTATTATGTGAACCGCATTAAGATTTTTATATAAAAAAAGAAAAAAAAAACAATAAATTTTGGGGGTCCCCATACTTAGAACTGAAACTCAAAACATTTTTTTCATCCAACCCATACGTGTGGGGTATCTATAGATAGATCTTCAAAAATGATATTGAGGTTCCTAACATTTTTTTTTCTAATCTGAATATTTTGCGCGAGAGACACTTCCAAAGTGGTAAAATGTGTGTCCCCCCCCCCCTGTAACTTCTAAAATAAGAGAATGATAAAACTAAAAAAAATATATGATGTACATTACCATGCAAACTTCCACCGAAAATTGGTTTGAACGAAATCTAGTAAGTAGTTTTTTTTTTAATACGTCATAAATCGTAAACTACATTTTACCTTTTATTCAATCAACACCCACATAAAAATAAAATAAAAATTATATTATGTTACTTGCTGCTGAGGAACCCTTCTTGGGCGAGTCCGACTCACACTTGGCCGCTTTTTTTGTTCTAAGTTGCTAAACTTTTCGGTAAGGCTGTTTACAAGGGGTGTAAGGGGGGGGTTAAAAAGGGGTGTAAGGGGGTGAACCCAAATCTTTCGCCCCAAGCCAACCTCACCTGCACGCGGTACATCCTGCTGAACGACGAACAAGGCTCTGGCAACCGACCGATGGCGGTATACCCATCCCAATAGGCGTAGTTAAATGTAATAGGCCGGTGACGGGCAGCAGCGTCACCGGTGCAAGGAACTGCGCCCTGCGATTACCAACCCGCTTGCCCAGCGTGGTGATTATGGGCATTAACCTCCATGCAGCTGCAAAATAAGCCACGGCCCCCAGTTCCCGGCAGTCTCTCTATTCCTGGTCATGGTGGCGACCATGGTTACGGCAAGGCGGGGGGTGCTAAGAATCTCCGGGTTACGGCAGGCCACCACAACCGACTGACCCTGGCTACGTTTAATGGCCGCACATTACGGCTAGACTCGCATCTGGCACAGCTCGAGGTGGAACTTGAGAAAATTAAATGGCATATTTTGGGGTTATGTGAAGTCCGAAGAGAGGGGGAGGACACCATAACCCTTGACTCAGGCCATCTCATGTACTTCCGTGAGGGAGACCAACAGTCTCAAGGTGGCGTTGGGTTTCCGGTTAACAAGTCCCTGTCTAGCAACGTTGTGGAAATGTCTAGTGTGTCGAACAGGGTAGCGTATCTCATTGTCAAGCTCACCGAGAGATATAGCCTCAAGGTAGTGCAAGTATACGCACCGACCTCGGCCCACTCGGACGATGAGGTGGAGGGTATGTTCGATGACATATCGAGGGCCCTCCACTTCACTACTAAAACCCACTACAGCGTTGTTATGGGTGACTTCTACGCCAAAGTGGGTGTACAAAATTGCAGCGAACCGGTAATAGGATCCAATGGATTTGGAAGCAGAAATCATAGGGGGCAAATGCTCGTCAACTTTCTCGAACGAGAGGGGTTGTTCTTGATGAACCCGTTCTTTAAGAAACGGCCCCAAAGGAAGTGGACGTGGTGAAGCCCCGACGCTATAACTAAAAATGAGATCGATTTCATCATGACGGACAGAAAGCACATATTCAGAGACGTCTCAGTGGTCAATAGGTTTAACACCGGTAGTGATCACCAACTCGTCCGAGGCTCTCTGAATATCAACTTTAAAGCTGAACGTGTCCGATTGATGAAATCCAGGCTCCGACCAACTCTGCTCCAAGCCGCAATGGGATCTGAAAAGTTCCAGTCAAATCTGGAAAACCGATTTGCTGCCATGGAAACCACAACAGGCGTAAACCAGAACCTTGAAAATGTCATTCGAATCCTCAGGGAAGAAGGTACGAAATTTTGTGAAATGCAGCGTAAGGGCAGGAAATCGAAGCTTTCGGAAAGGACCCTAGGGCTAATGAAGGAACGACGTGAAAACCCACTTCTTACTTCGTCGGCAAAACGGACTCTAAACCGAGAGATCAGCAAACTAGTACGACACGACCTCCGATGCTCCAATACTCTTTCGATCGAAAGAGCGATCGAACAGAATCGGGGGTCAAAGGTGTTTGTACAATCTCTCGGAAGAAGCCACCTGACGAAGTTGACTACAGCAAGTGGAGAAGTCGTTACTTCCAAGCCGGCCGTCCTTTCGGAAGTGGAACGTTTCTATGGCGGTTTGTACGCTTCGCATGCATCTCGACCTGATCCCGAAAATGAGGACTCTAGAGCCACATTAACACGCCACTACACCGAAGATCTGCCAGAAATCAGCATTGACAAAATCGAGATGGCTCTTGGACAGCTGAAAAATGGAAAAGCCCCTAGAGAGGACGGCATTACAACAGAACTGTTGAAGGCTGGAGGTAAGCCCGTACTGAGGGAGCTTCAGAAGCTTTTTAACGCTGCCCTGTTCGAAGGGAGAACTCCAGAGGCGTGGAGCAGAAGTGTGGTCATTTTGTTCTTCAAGAAAGGTGACAAGACCAGGTTGAAGAACTATCGACCCATTTCACTTTTAAGCCACGTCTACAAGCTGTTCTCAAGAGTCATCACGAACCGTCTTGCGCGAAGACTCGATGAATTTCAACCACCGGAGCAAGCTGGATTTCGGAGCGGATATGGCACCATAGACCACATCCACACAGTGCGGCAGATTATACAGAAGACAGAAGAGTATAATCAGCCCCTGTGTCTAGCATTCGTGGACTATAAGAAGGCCTTTGACTCGATCGAGATCTGGTCTGTTCTGGAGTCCCTGCAGCGTTGCCAAGTGGATTGGCGATACATCCAAGTGCTGAGATGTCTCTACGAAGCCGCCACCATGTCCGTCCAAGTACAGAATCAGCAAACAAGGCCCATACCATTGCATCGAGGAGTGAGACAAGGGGATGTTATTTCCCCGAAATTGTTCACAAATGCAATGGAGGATTTGTTCAAGACGCTACACTGGAAAGGACGTGGCATAAATATCAATGGCGAATACATCTCTCACTTGCGATTTGCGGACGACATCGTCATTATGGCAGAGACGCTGCAGGACCTACAACAGATGCTGAACGACCTGGCTGAATCTACTGTGCGCATTGGCCTACGAATGAACTTGGACAAAACCAAGGTCATGTTCAATGAACATGTACTACCGGAACCGGTCGCAGTACACGGTGCCGTTCTCGAAGTTGTTCAAAATTATGTGTACCTCGGGCAGACTTTGCAGTTAGGTAGAAACAACTTTGAGCATGAGGTGAACAGGAGAATTCAGCTGGGTTGGGCAGCGTTTGGTAAACTTCGTCGGGTCTTTTCATCGTCGATCCCACAGTGCCTTAAGACGAAAGTCTTCAATCAGTGCGTCCTACCCGTCATGACATACAGAGCCGAAACGTGGACACTTACGGCACGGCTGGTCCACAAGTTCAAAGTCGCTTAGCGTGCTATGGACAGGGCTATGCTCGGCGTTTCTCTGAGGGATTGCATCAGGAATGAGGTAATCCGGCAGAGAACCAAGGTCATCGACATAGCCCAAAGGATTAGTAAGCTGAAGTGGCAGTGGGCTGGCCATATTAGCCGCAGAACTGATTACCGTTGGGGTAAACGGGTTCTTGAGTGGAGACCGCGTCTCGGCAAACGTAGTTTAGGACGTCCACAGGCCAGGTGGAGTGATGATCTGCGCAAGACGGCTGGCAGAAGCTGGATGCGAGAAGCCGAGGATTGAACCAAGTGGCGCGCAATTGGAGAGGCCTATGTCCAGCAGTGGACTGCGATAGGCTGATGATGAAGGCTGTTAACTATTGTGTTTTTGATGTCTTCCTTCATCTTTATCATTTCTTCTTTTTGCTGTTTCATATCCTGTTGCATATTTATCAACATATTTTTGATTTCTTCCATTATGTATTAAATTTTTTATGTTCCTTTTAGTGACCTCTTTTGGAAATGTACAGTACTTCTTCTTTCTCTCGGTAGAATATATCGATGCTTAATAAGTAGTGTCGTTAATTGTCGCTAGATGCCAGGTTACGGTTTGGCCCGCGGTTTGTCTCAGTTGTTTTCGACGAAGAACGTTAGATGTCGCTTACTTGTCGTTGCGTTGTTGTTTTCGGTAGAACACTGCACTTTGGAGGTAGAAACAAAAATTGTGGTAAAAGCAAAAATTGTCTTTCACTTAGGTGTTTTTGTATTTTTCCTGTTATCCATAATCTATAAGATTTCCTGTTAGATGTTGGGGTTTTTACTTAATTCGATAATCTTTCGGTGGATCGTATTTATGCACTTTTATTCGATTTTCGTTGGATTTTCACTGTGTTCTATATATTTTTGGGATTATTTTAGCACTTTTCAGGTATTTTTGCACAATTCTTACTTTTTCTGAGTATTTAAACATTTATAAAGTTTATTTAATTACGAGCACGATGTTGGCAGTGGCACAGTTGCGCCCCCACTCTATAAATGTCTATGTATATAGAAAATTAATTATTTAATTCCTCTATAAATATTAAAGAAAATTCTCAATTTACTTTATCAAGGTAGATTTGAAATACATTTCATTTATCACATTTATTTATCAATCACTGGCCGACCCGTGCCAAGTTCGTTGGGCGTTAACCGCCCGCTATTCTTCGACTTGATTTACAAATACTATTACTCAACTTCATTGTTTTGATGAGTGAGTGATTTCACCGAAAGCCTTCACCTAATCCCCATTTCCTCCCGCCTAAGCCTCAAAATAATATCAAAGTCCAGCAACGCACTTGAGCCACAAAATTTACTTCGAAATCAAATCGCTAAGAATTTGATTTTCTTTCAGTCTCCGAACTTTTTTCCACAAACTTGGGGTCATATTTATGGAGTATTTGACGATGATAAAAATAATAATAATAATTCGCTTTGTTATACACCAGAAACTCAATAGGTAGAATTTAATTCTAGGTCAGTACAAGTGGCGACCTTCTCTTTCCAAAAAGAAAAAGAAAATTCTGCATAAAATAATTAAATGCTAAGTACTTAACCAATAAACTAATTCTTCTTGCGAACACAAATGGAAAGGAAAAAATGAAAGCAATTAATCAAGATAATTTATGTGCTCGGTCTGCTAGCGTTTTAAGTAAGTCTTTATTATTAACTTGACATGTAATAAACAAAGCGAGCTATAAGAGCGCATTTCTAAGGATTCTCCACGAACACTAAGCTAGCTTCGGTGAAATTCACTTCGTTATTGATGTACAAAACATAAAACGATTACTTCTTGAAAAATTCATTTAAATGTACATTTTTAAATAATTTTATAGTGAACGAGCTGAGCAGTACAATGACATCCGCGGGAGACGCCGCGGGGCAAAGCTAGTCTAAAAAATTTTACCTATGTTACTTCTTACATCATCAGCTATCTAACAATGAAAGTCCCGTCAAAATCAGTGAAGCCGTTCCAGAGATTCATCAACAACCCATAACGTCCCACTGCTGGACTCGGGTTTCTTCTCAGGAGAGGTTTAAGGTCATACGTCCCCATGCTGGTCAAGTGCGGGTTGGGGACTGGCAAGACAACGTTGTGGCTACGTAATCTTGCCGTTGGGTGTTTTTAAGCCGCCCAAAGGCCTCCAACTAAGCTTCACGACTGTTATCCTATGATAACAACCGGGACCAACTGCTTAGCGTGACCTGGCCTAATCACGGAGACGCTCATGGTATAGTGCCACTAGCGGTCACCCATCCAGATACTGACCGAGCCGTCGTTTCTTACCCTCGGTGATTGTTTCTAATCACCCAGTGCAACTGGGCTATAAGCGCTTTCAAAGATTGGCCGCAACAAACAGACACTCCAATTTTATTTATTTGTATTGATATAGAAGATGTATAGATGTTTGTTTGTTAAGATTTGTAAAGATGATGTGAAATTAATGATAAGCTTGATCTTCCGTTTACGAAACAGCCTATTGTAGAAATAAAGTCATTGATAGCTACTTACCGTCGCCGTTAACGATTTAGTGCCCCTGGAACCCCCTATTTGTCATGAAAATCGTTGGGGCTGTTTCAAAATTCAGACAATATTGTATTATATATATATATATATATTAGGGTGTCCCTTATTTTTCAAAGTTTTAAATTTGTAACGCATAGGTCTTAGTTTTGTTCATTTGCCTCTAAAACACCCGGAAATAAACTTTTACCTTATTTGGAGTACGATACCCCGTGCCGACATGCACCCAATCATGTTCATACATTTTGCGCGGCAGTAGCGGTGCGTAGTCACGGTATTTGTCATTAATTCTCAATTATACTCGCGATTAATCCGTATTATTTTATATTTAATAGATGATAATGGAATTAAGAAGCAATAAAACAAGTATTTTCTAAGTTGGTGACGTAAATTATTAAATAACAGGCGCAAAGTTACAGTTTAATCGCCAAGTTCTTGCAGTACTGTTTAACCTTCGCGAAGTTAAACTAACTGTTAGTGAAAGCGCTAATCTCGTCACTCGAGAGTGTATTATATTTTAGGAAAAAGCTAAATCACCTACCAGAGTTATACCTATGTAGAAAACTTGTTTGAGGAATGCTTGACAATACTAATTTCATTTTGAAAAAGTAACAACTTCTGACTGTACTCAAACTGGTGAGCTCTTTCAACCAACATCAAGCTAAGGCTGAGTTGAACGCACTTTATGCCTGGAACTACGATTACAAAATGACAATGGAAGTTTAAAACTTGTGTGTTGACACAACTGCGTCTAATACAGGACGACTGAAAGGAGCTTGTGCACTTTTGGAACAAAAACCAGACAGGAAATAACTAATCTTTGCTTGCCGCCATCACGTTTTCGAACTGGTTTTAAAGTTTGTGTTCGAAACAAAAATCCACCAAGTCACAAGTAGCCCTGATATCCCACTATTATCCCCACCTGTCACTGTTGCAAAAAGTTTAAAGACAACTGGAAAACTATTAATTCTGCTACCATTGAAACGTACACCGATATCGTCACACGACATTTTAGTAATACAACAATAGAAGATTTGTTGTCATTTTATAATCAAGAACTGCAAAAATATACAATACACATCAATAAATTTATAATGCTTTCAATAAATTGATAATAAAATAGAGCCTTATCGATTGTCGCAGGAAATTTTTTAAGTTATTTTATAGCTTGAGCCACGCAATAAAAATTTATTTTCTAGATTAAAATGTGATAAGAATTTCCTCCAGAGACCCCTTTCTACATGGATTTGAAGATGTTAAAAAAATGATTTCTTTAAGGACAGTTAATGATACAGTTGAAAGAGCTGTAAAACTTACAAGATCTTCATGGTTTGATCACTGCCAAGAAAGAGTAAAAGCAATTTTTGGTACACTGTGTTCAGGAGCATAGAAATCTGTATCCAGACTGTAAAATTGAGACCCTCAAAAGAAAATATCCTGCCTCGTCTGTAATTTTATCTTCTTTTAATAAATATTTTATAAAATATAAATATTTCAATACATTTAATTACTTAACGAAATCTGTTAAAAACATCAATTTTCAAAATTTTCAGGCATCTGTCGGCACGGGTTAATGTTGACGTAGGAAGATAAAATTTTGTATTTAAGTAAGTCTGGGTATTTAGAAAAGAAATGGGGGGTATGCATTTCGATATCTAAAAAAAAAATTTTTTCGCCCGTATAAGGGACACCCTAATATATATATATATATATATATATAATATATGTATAATATAATACAACAATAGCTCGTTTAAAAGTATTAGATAGATAACTTCCGATAGTCCTTAACAGACAATATATGTTACATCAAGTGCCAACCTCGTGTATGAAATAATAAAAACAAATAAATCCGAGCTACAATCGAGTAAACAACGAGTAGTTAATACCCCAAGGGGTTCTTGGTAACCTGTCAGGTTGAGTAGGGGATCGGACAGGGGATGTGTGTGACGTAATGATTAAGGATGTCGCCCGGCCGTGTCTTATTTTTGTGATATACGACACGAAATATATGAGTATTAAAATGAATATGAGCGTGTGGTATTTTTATATTAAAGTTCATAGTTTTTGTTATTTGTTCACAGTTATTAATGAAACTTTTTATGTTTTATCTCTGTAAATCTTTTGTTCTTTATCTAAAAACTTAAAATTTTATCTTTAGTAAAGATAGATCAAAGTGGTGTGCAATGTAATAAGCCTATGCCTAGATGTAGAAATAGGCTGTTGATGAACAGATTTCAATAAGAAAAAAGTTATCATTTTGATTCTATTTTTGTAAGTTTTTAACCTAAAGACTCCGCCTTTATGAATCGATCTGGAAAATTGTTTTTATCTGTGAGATTATACTTTCCCTTTAATCCATATAAAATCTGAAGAAATAATACCATTGACGAGGGCTAGGTAATGGGTAAAGTTTGATTATAATATGATGATGATGTAACATATACTCTTAGCCGATTCCAACCACGGTGGTAAATCTCAACTGATACCAGCCCACTACGCAGGAGATATTATAATACGCAAATGTGTACGCAAACCTAGGTACACTCTCTGTTTCGACACTTTTATAACTCGGTGGGACGGTTACCCGACACGACCGGGGAGAGATCAAGTGCAGGACCAACGGCTTTACGGGCTCTCTCAAATACGAGAATAGAATATATTTTGATGAAGATACTGTGGAGGAACGGGTGTTATGTCCCTCCAACACAAAGGGAGGATCCTCCGACCAGGCGAGGTGATCATGCCTGGCCAACGGTTGATGTTGGGATGTTGCATATATGATAATCGACGCGAGAACTTTTATTGCGCGATTCAGGATCGGTAGTTACTCCGTGTTGTTTGTTACTTCGTAGTTCAACGTATATTTTCGACAATTATTTGTAAAAATACAAATCAAAATTGTTCATTATTCGCTAAAGAAACATGGGAAATTAAATCATGTTCGAGCCCTAATTACATTGTTCTATAAACGTGCTGTAATAATTGTTGAACTTTTCGAGATTTGTGACAGCTGACACCAGAGTCCATGCGACCATGAACGCTGAAAAGGGTACGGTCATGTAAAAAGTTAAGTAAAATTAGAACAAAATTTACACAATTATATCTAATTTTACAATATATTTTACGCGGCGTTGTGTCGTAAATACATTTTAGTAAATATCCAGCACAATAGATAAATTATGTATATTTAGGTAGAAAGGTGTCTAGGTTGCAACCGCACGTGAGTGTTCAGAACGGTAAGGTAAAATATATTCTCTCAATTCCCAATTTCGCAAATACTATCACGTATTACAAATAATGTCCAAAACTTCTAATCCTAAGACGGCCCATTAAACACATGGCACTCAGGCACGATCTAAAACAATAATGACCTAAACCACACCTGGTTGGTTGTTTCACATAATTTTTCCCCTTTCTCCTTCTGGCCAGTCCATACATTTCTAGTCTGCCATAGTATTGGTCACCATGCTGCATTGTCCACATTCGCAATGAGAATATTAACCACAACTCTTGGATTCTGCTCATGCTTTTCATCAGTCAGAGTAGAGACGTTGTAGCAGCTACTACCACAAAAAAACATTACCCCAATGTTTAATGTATGGAATGGCCAAGCCGAAGCCTAGATTTTTATCTATCTAGCTTGCTTGTCCTAAGCACAAGACACATAAAGTACACAAGAATCATATTAAATAACAATTAAACCTCAAACTTTAGTATGAGATAAACTGATTTCCGTTGTTGATGTATTCCATAACAGCATCTTGCAATGAATTCCATTATAAACTGCTATAGACCTTCTTTATAAGCTTTTGATCCTATATCTCAAAGCGTAACTTTTAAACATCTTGAAATTTAATGAACTGTTTATAAACATTCATAAACAAACGCGCGATTGAACTTCAGCAGATACATTCAAAGTATCGATTTTAATAAAATAAATTACAACCACAACCCTCTCTATACATATCTATATCTCTTTATATCACTTGTCTAGTACACATAACACAATCTCTGCTTAGCTTGGGACTTGATGGCGTTTTGTGTTAGATGTCCGGAATATTTATTTATTAACTCTCACAGGGAAATGGTTGAGGTACGTATAGTATGGCGAAATATGCTTAGATGCGGTGGTTTTATAATACTCTTTCATTGTGTGTTGTCAATTTTCAACCGACTTCAAAAAGGAGGAGGTTCTCAATTCGACTGTATTTTTTTTATTTTTTTTTATGTTTGTTACCTCATAACTTTGGACTGGGTGAACCGATTTTGATAATTCTTTTTTATTTGAAAGCTGGTGCTTCCCGAATGGTCCCATTTAAATTTGGTTCAGTTCTGACTTGTCATCCATGAGAAAACCATATAAGTCTTCAATTTGCATTATGTATGTACGCGAAAAATTAACGAATACCTCAATATTCCCGTATGGTCCCATTTGAATTTGGTCCAGATTGAAGTCGGTTTTTTTTTTGTTAACATTTGTGATTATATTGTTTTATATGCGTTATAATATGACAATTCAATTGCGCAACGATGCAATAGTAAAAAAGTTATAGATTTATTTGCGAAAAAAGTAGACACATAATCAATGGCATAAGCATTGTACAGATACAAAAAATCACAGATAACTCGGACTTCAAGTAGTCAAATATTCAAACGTGCATAGAAGTTGTTCAGTCCTCTCACCAATGGAGCGATCACTTTGTGATACTTGAGATGTCTTACAGCCCACAGATAAGGCATTCAATCACTAACCTAATTCACTAGCGAGAGCAATGAACCACGGCGATTCACCGTGTTCTTAATCTAAACTAAAATCATCAAGCACTTACTGGAGTTGTGTGGTTTCAGTGTTCTCGGCGTTCCAAGAGATCTCTTGGGTAGTTCTTCTCTGCGTCGTCACACAAACTTGCTCCAAGTCCTATATACTATTAGTGCGTATATCTTTCAAGGTATTCGAATTACAATAAACTCGTATCAGCTATCACGGATATTCAAATTACAACTCACTCGCTTCAGCTATCGCGGAACGCGCCTACAAAACTCGCGAGTCCAACCAGACCTAACAAAACGGTAAATCACTAAAGGGACCGGGTCGATGTACAGTTAGCTTAATATCAATTAATTACGGTTCTCAAAACAACAATCGTCGACCGTTCACAACACGCGTCTTTTTAGTACTCACTTAACCTCAAACGTCAAAACGTCAAACACGAAAAAAAATAACAATCGAAAAATGTTGGCGTTTGAAATCCAATTGATATAATGAAAAATCTCTGACTATTTATCATTTTTTTTTTTATGTATGGCCACAGAATAATTAATAGTACTGGTATGACCATGCCAAAATGACTCAACACTGCCTGATGGAAAGCATAAGCAGAAACCAAGATTGGTGGTCACCATACTCATTACGAATGCAGACAATGTAACAGTGCAGCATGGTGACTCACACTATGGCGGTCTATTGAGTTGCTTCTGCATCATTATAATTTTGGTGAGTAAATAAATCAAACCTTTAAAATGTGAAAATAATGTATTAGTAGAAATATCGTTGTTTTGAAGGTACTATAAAATCACTAAAGTTTTAAATATGTTGTCACGCGGCACTCACATGCCCGCTTCCACGCCCTCCAAGCCTCACCCCGCGCGCGCCTACGAGGACCGTCTGCTGCCGAGAACACCCCGCACCTCAAGCCTCATGGGGACATAAAAGCAAGCGCGCGGCGTCACAGAGCCCTTTTCTCATCGCTGCGAACGGACAGTTAAGTGCTCCTTGTCTGGAGGCACTGACTGGTCGAATCTCTTAAATCCACACCCTGTCTGTACATCTATCTGTTTGTGTTATACTTCAGTAAATAAATAACGTTTAAATTGTTGTTGTGAAGCGTCTGATTTCACCATCTTCAGAACATCGTGGCCTCACCACCACCTCAAGGGCTCCTAAAGCCACTACGCGACAATGTACTATTGGTTCATGTTCAGTGTAGTCAATACATAAGTTGTTTAAATACAATTTAGTTGATTACCATTATGCATCATTATTTATCCTGATTAATGAAATACAAATGATTGTACTACAAATCTTAACACCAAAACTAAATTATTATAATTAATTAAGCAAATTCACCACCAATGAATTGCATAGCAGCCACGGGATAATTTGTGTAGCAGCATTGGACGAACTCCAATTATGGTTGTTGGGAGAATTTGCTAGAGGACATATTGAATTATCTAAAATTGATACACACTTATAGTATCAATAGATATCGATTGTGATAATATTTTAACGGTTGTCTGATGTATTTCGATTGCAGGTATCACTTCTTCTGTTCGTCGATTGCTCTGAGATAGACGCTAATAATTGCAATTTGGATTTTCAAGTTTCGGTAGTGGAATAATTCATATAAATGTATGATTACAAAATTTTATTTCGACTTCCGTACATAAGCTATTTTCTTTATATATTTTCTTCTGCCAAGACCATTTCACATTTTTTTTTAAAGGCAACTCCCGCACTAGGAATAAATCCTGTGTCGTGGGGGACTTTACAAACATAGATGAAACGGACACAAAGAACACCCAGACTCAGAACAACAATTTGTGGATCACACAAAGTGTTGTCCTACGTGGGATTTGAACCCTCGACACTTGGCGAAGTAGGAAACGGCGTGGTGATAGTTAAACCACTAGGCCAAACGTGCAGTCTAAATAAAAATTATTACTATACATAATTCCATATTTATACTGAATTTCCGTGTTTACGAAATAAACTTAATATTGTTATTTAATTGTTCATAAACTTTTAAGATTGTATGCTTGATACTGGTACTTTGTTTAAAATATTACTATTTGTACTGAACACTGCTATATTTTAATACCCTACCAAAACAAAAGTGACATTCATATGTGGAAACAACTAAATTCTGCATTTTCGATGTATACTTAATCAATGAACCTGAGTAGGTACTACAACGATTAAGGGTAAAAACATTTTCTCAAACTACACATCTATAGATACGATAAGACACTATTTTTACTTGTCCCATAGTCATTATTTTACAAATTACCAACCATTTTTTGTCAAGGTTGGGTAGAGACGATGGAATTCTCTGTCACTTCGTTTTTCAAGCTTTTCATATCAGCAAGCAACATTTGTAAAATAAAAAAGTTAAATTAACATTCTATCATAATCCTAGTCTTAATTTAGTTACATCTCGGTTTCTGTTGAATTTTGACGCTGTATTCAATTTGATCCATTATTCCTAATTTCAACTGTATTCTTTGTTACGTGGCCCTTTATTCAACTAACACATGAAATATTACTTTGCCTTTAAATTAGAAGGTGATGATGTTTGGCAAAAAAATATATAATCTTAAATATAAAACACCTGTGTTCCTTTACATATTTACCAGAAGCTTTACTAATAGAAAATGTAAACGCGATAATACATGTACATTCTCTTGTATATTTTGTGTGGGTTGAGGAATAAAGCCTACATGAAAGCATATTTGCTATTACTATTTAGGTGGAATATTCACCTAATCTCAAAGTTATTTATTTAACCATAAGCATTAATATTGGATGAGCAGAAACTGCTTTTATGTAATTATTTTGTTGCTTTTAATCTAGTGAGTGAAGTTTTCAGAGCCCAATCTAAATCCACCCTCTAATATAGGTGGTGGTGGCGGATTCGATTCCGCTAAAGTGAAACATTTGTGTGCGTGAACATTTGATTGGGTCTTGGTGGTTCTTTGTATACTAACTGACCCGGCAAACGTTGTTTTGCCATAAAAAAATATTCGGGTATAAAAAATAGATGTTGGTCGATTCTCAGACCTACCCGATATGGACACCAAATTTCATAAAAATCGGTCTAGCCGTTTCAGAGGAGTATGGTAACTAACATTGTGACACGAGAATTTTATATGTAAGAAGATATTTATTTACAACAAAAAATGTATTTATCTCAGTAGTCTTTTTTATGGAATAGGGAGCAAACAAGCAGGCGTATCACCTGATGGTAAGCGACTACCGCCCAACATCAGAAGCGTCACAAGTGCTTTGCCGACCTTTAGGGATGGGGGCGGGGGAGATAGAAGGAGGGATATGGACCTCCGGCATCCTCACTCACTCGGTGAAACACAGCGCGGGCGTGGGCGAGGCCGTGGTCTCACTCCGGTCGAGCGGGCCGGCTCGGTTCTGATGTTGCGGGTGTCCATGGGCGGCGGTCCATTCATGCCGAAGCATGGCTCTCCCACGGTAATCTAGTACTCATTTTACAGGCTCTACTTATGATTGGGTGACTTTGTAAAACAATATTAAAAATATCTGAACAAGGAGGGTACTCAAAGAGTGGCAATACAAGTTGAAGTCTATGACTTAGTTCAATCCAAATCGACGTCATCATCAAACAGTCTGTAACAGTCCACTGCTGCCTCTCCTCAGAAAGGAAGTTTATGTTATTTAAGTGACGTTATTTAATATAAGTTATTTAACTGAAAAGTTTTTCAGTTATCACGGCAATAGGTGGCCTGTGGAGGAACGGGTGTAATGTCTCTCCAACACAAAGGAAGGATCCTCCGACCAGACGAGGTGATCATGCCTGGCCAACTGCCCAACGGTCGATGTTGGGATGTTGTACTTATGATTATCGGTGCGAGAACTTTCACTGCGCGATTTAGGATTGGTAGTTTCTTAGTTTCCTTCGTTACTCCGTATGTCAGTGTAACTTCGGTAGATGGCGCTGTAGTATATTTCTGTTGCGCTGTATGTGGAAGTCGCCACATCACTCACCTCCAAGACCGGAGGTTGATATATGTTGAGTCAGCTGTCTGTGCTCTATTGCGGAGCTTGCCAGTGCCAGGAGTGAGCAGTTCCAGTGAGTCGGAACTGAGTGCCGCAAGTTCCAGTGAGTCGGAACTGAATGCCGCTAGTCCCAGTGAGTCGGGGCGGTTGCTGGGTAGTGGCGGACTGCTACATAGACGGGAGAGATATGCTCTGCTTACATGAACCGTAGCTGCAGTGTGCTGTGCCTAGACGCTGATGAGGCCGTAGGGGTATAAATCAGGCTGGAGCGGTCGCTTCCTGCGTGTGGTGTATCCCTGTTGAGTTCGAGGTTGCTGGCTGGCTGTGAGACTTGCTGTGGGAATGAACATGATCGTGGCATGCTGATGCTGCATCGAAGGCTGCTTCCAATCACGTCGGGGTCACCACTGTGGAGGAACGGGTGTAATGTCCCTCCAACAAAAAGGGAGGACCAGGCGAGGTGATCATGCCTGGCGGGCCAACTGCCCAACGGTTGATGTTGGGATGTTGTACTTATGATTATCGGTGCGAGAATTTTCACTACGCGATTCAGGATTAGTAGTTTCTTAGTTTCCTTTTTCCTAGTTAGTTTGTTAGTTTCCTAGTTACTCCGTAGTTCAGTGTAGATGTCTCTGTAGTATATTTCTGTTGCGCTGTATGTGGAAGTCGCCACAAGCACCTTCCTCTAAAATCAAAGAATCTCCATGCCAAATTTCATTGAAATCGGTACAGCGGTTTGGCCGTGAAATAAGAACAGACAGACAGAGTTACTTTCGCATTTATAATATAAGTATGGATTAAGCTATGATGGTAAGTTATCCTGTTGTTCATATTTGATTTTAAGACTATATTTAACACTAGTATCAAAGTATGTTTTGATAAAAAGGGTCAGAAGTCCTTTGGGGAGACACGTGTTGACATGGGTCTAATAGAGGCCGAGAGTGATCTTTCGAGATTTCTATTTAAAACTACGATCAGATGTTACAATAGTAAGTGACAATTACTTTTAAACTTTTTCACAATCTTTATGAGGTGCTGATTTATATAATACTAGTGGTCGCCTAGCGGTCAACATTCGACGATTCTTCATAAATTTTTTATTATTATTATTTTAACTTTCAGCACTCTGCCTCAATATAAACTTTTACTGTGTCAATTTTCATACTCCTTCGCATAATTTTTCGTAAAAAGGGGTACAATGTTTTTGCTTCACGTAAATAAAATTGAAGTGTCTGCTTGTCATTTCAAATTAACAGCTTTCACTAAATGTATGTTTGAAATATCTATCTGTTTCTTTCGCTTAAGCTCTTAAATAGCTGGATTTTGACAGAACTTTAGCTGGTAAATTGCTGACGATAGAAGGAATAACTTAGGCTACTAGTAAATGGTTAACGGCGTTACACCGCGAAACACCTCGGCGCTCAGATAGTTAATATATACAATATCTTCACTATTAGTATGTCTTTTGAATTGCTTCGCTATCAAGAGAGCTATTATTTTTACGGGAATTAACGCGATCATTTATTTCAAGGTATACATACCTCTGTTTTGCCTGACGTTTCGACCAGGTTGCACTGGCCGTGGTCACAGGCTGAACAGAGGTATGTAAATACCTTGAAATAAGTAATCGCGTCAATTCCCGTAAAAATAATAATCATTATATCATGGAACGCGAAAGTTTAAAAGTTAGAAGAGAGCTATTATAGTTAAGATCTTGAAATCTAGTCGCAAAACGTCCAAAGGCTTACTCACTTAAGTGCCAGATTATCCGCTTAGCAAGCCGATTGAGCGGTAAAAACGCTTTAAGTAATCACATGGGTTACTGTTTTTTTACTTTTATTAAATGTTCTATTTAAACATTTTTTTTACATAATATTATTTACTTAATTAAAGTATGTTACGAAGTTGTGTTATTATTTACTCAATATTAATATGACGATAGAATCGGTGGGATTTCTTGTATTTAATTGTGTTTATTTTTGTTGTGTGATCCACAAATTGTTGTTCTGAGTCTGGGTGTTCTTTGTGTCCGTTTCATGTATGTTTGTAAAGTCCCCCGCGACACAGGATGTGTATTCCTAAACCAGGAGTTGTCTTTTACAAAAAAAAACAACATAAAACAAATAAATAAATAACAAACCCATAAATATCTATTATTTAGTTGTTACCGTAATAAAGACATAATTGTGACAATGTAGGTCCCTAAAACCATAACCAAAAAAGAGGGACTAATAGACCCTTTTTAAAATAAAATTAAAGAGCTTTACACATACTTTATTTAAGAGTTTGTAATAATTTACAAACTGAAAAGTAAGGGAAAAGGACTTTAATGAAACAGTAATTTTAAAATTATATGATAGCCAATATATCTTCGAACGTTCTTTTTCTGTTTTCTAACACGAAATCAAATTAAACTGTACCCACCCTAATTGTTTTCATTTTGAATTCATTAACATCCATTTTTTGCCGTAAAAATGAAATCTCTTTCGAAACAAAATTACTTTTTACCTTTAGTATACATCAAAGGATTCAAAGAATAATTTCAAGAAATGGTAACAAGTTTATTTAGCTTTGTTCTAGAGAGGAGTAAATTTGTTTTTAATGAACAATTATTATAAAGTCTACCTCAAGAATGAGTGAAATTCGGATCGTTTTGTTTTTGTAAAGTCAGCTTTTGTTATGCTAATTTCTGTGTGTACTTTCAAGTTTTACAAAGTAGCGCGCCAAAAACATTTATTACCCAAAACAAAATAGTTCAGTCTTAATGAACTCAAATGTTTTTGTACTTCTGAAGAATAGATAAAATATATCATTGTTTTATTTCAAACTTTAAAGAGCTGATCTTTAATAAAGATAGAAGAGATATTTTAAGATATATTTTATATAGAACACAATCAGGCACTCCTTAGAAGATGGAGAAGATTTTTTATTCGACAATCGTTTAAAACACAATCACAAAATTACATAAAACTTGTAAAATACACAGAGAATTATCATGCCTCTAATAGTAGGTACTACTATTACTAATGAATTGAATTACTAACAAAATTAATAACTCACTACTAAGTTTGTGATCTAATTAGAGTTTTCTGTTTTTTAGGGTTCCGTGCCAAAGGCAAAAAACGGAACCCTTATAGATTCATCATGTCTGTCTGTCTGTCTGTCCGTCTGTCTGTCGGTCCGTCTGTCTGTCGGTCCGTATGTCACAGCCACTTTTTTCCGAAACTATAAGACATATAATGTTGAAACTTGGCAAGTAGATGTATTCTGTGAACCGCATTAAGATTTTCACACAAAAATAAGAAAAAAACAATACATTTTGGGGGTTCCCATACATAGAACTGAAACTCAAAATTGTTTTTTTCATCAAACCCATGCGTGTGGGTTCTATGGATAGGTCTTCAAAAATAATATTTAGGTTTCTAATATCATTTTTTTTCTAAACTGAATAGATTGCGCGAGAGACACTTCCAAAGTGGTAAAATGTGTCCCCCCTCCCCTGTAACTTCTAAAATAAGAGCATGATAAATCTAAAAAAAATATATGATGTACATTACCATGCAAACTTCCACCGAAAAAAATTGGTTTGAACGAAATCTAGTAAGTAGTTTTTTTTAATACGTCATAAATCGTAAACTGCAATTTACCTTTCATTCAATCAAAACAAATATTAAAAAAAAAGTTACTTGCTGCTGCGGAACCCTTCATGGGCGAGTCCGACTCGCACTTGGCCGCTTTTCTTCAACGAAGTTTTATTTTTATTTTTCGCTTTTTAGTCTTTCTCAAGTCTCTCATCATCATTTCACCTAAATAACTTGAAAGAATACGACTAAAGGTAACATACATACTGTATAGAATCGAAAGGACTTCAGGTAATTTTTTGTAATAAAATCTCAAATGGATATACATATTATGAAATTAAATGATGTCTACAGAATATGAAGGCATGCAGACAATTACCTTAACTTCATTGCAGGCGCTCACGTAAATTTCAGGGTTTCCTTCGATTTCCTTGGGATCCCATCATCAGATCCTGATATGGTGGCCATGGGACCACATGGGGAGCATACCCTTTCGAATACAAAAATAATTTTCAACATCGGTCCACAATTGACGGAGTAATCAATGTACATACATAAAACAAAAACCGATGAACTTGAGAACCTCCTCCTTTTGGAAGTCGGTTAAAAATAGATGTTGGACTATTCTCAGATCTACCCGATATGCAAACCAAATTTCATTAAAATCGGTCCAGCCGTTTCAGAGGAGTATGGTAACTAACCTTGTGACACGACAATTTTATATATAAGATGATTGCGTCAATAATATAACCTTCTTATATATTTGTATAGAATTCCATAAACATTGACAGAAAATCATAGATAACTTGTTTTATCTCACTATGAACATGTGAAGAACTGTAGCAGTATCATAGGTCCTTGTCTTCGAATGATTTCAAAAGAGGATTGATTTCAGAAAAGTGTTGTAAAAGTGATTTAAACAAAGATCTGGTTCCTATAAAATATATTCACTTCTATGGTTTTGTTTTACCATGATACTTATATATTACGTTTAAAGCGGCTATTTTATTTTATCTTGCTAGCTGTATCGAATTATTATAATTTGATGTGTCTGGATGTAAATTATCTGTAATGTGTGTTTGTAAATATAAAAGTATGGTAACCAGACTGATGGTAGGCATCAGCGTGCAGGCCACGGTTATCTTGAGTTTAATAATTGTGTAATATGTGTGATATTATTATTACTTAATTCATTATTTACGTAAATTAATCTTAGAAATCAAATTGAATTTTTTTACCCACATCCAAATTGTTTTAAGAAAGCTTTAATTACATTATTAGTTTAGATAGGAATACTTGAGCTAATAGGATGGGGTCCCAAATTAGGCAAAACTATGTTATCTAGGCTATTGATAAAACATAATTGTATACTTTTAAATACATTTTAATATAGATGAATAACACCCAGACAAAGAAAGAACTAACAAATATAGACAGGACGGTGTAATCACGATAATAAAACAGCATTAATATGATTTTTTAACTTGCCAGGTTTAAAGCAAAAAGAAGGAATTATTAAAAGTTTAAATTTAAGTAAATAAAACCGGGAGCGATGCTGCGGAAAACTTTTAGCCCTGCCACTTAAAAGTTTTAATATTTTTTTCACAAATCTACAAATAAGTCCCCCAGGGTCGTAGTTATAAATTCTTTATGCGGTGCCGGTGCAAAATGGTCTTGACACCTCTAAGATTTATTTAAAAATTCACGTAAAAGGCCTAAGATTTTGAGGATTTTGTGGAATGGTTATTCAGAAGATTTTGAGAGTCAACGACTACGTAAAGTCTAATGTTTGGGAAATCTTTTTTATACTTGTTGTGTTGGAAGATTTCGCGAAATTTTATTTTCAGAACAAGGAATAAATTTCTCCACTTTTTATCATTTGGCATAGTTAAACCCTTGATAAGTAGGTTATGTTAGAACTTTATACGATAAGATGTCTGAATATTAATAAAGAGACTAGGAGAATAACAGTAGATATTGTTCTAGTACATTTGAAAACAAATCAAAACGTTGAAACTGATTATAATGAACTAAGCAATCAGTGCCCACTTCGTTAGGCGTTAACCGCCTGCTTTTCTTCGACTTGTTTTATAAATACTATTATTTTAACTAGATTTTTTATTAAATCATAATAAAATATAGCCTATATATCACTCCTGAATAGCGTCGCTTTCTGTTAATGAAAGAATTTCCCCCTACAACCATACAAACAAAGCTAGAAACTTTACCTCATTATAATTTTAGTATAGATCAAACATGTATATGTTACCGTAAGATTGTCAAAACCGTTAGATTGTAATCTATCTCGCGAGATTGTAAACAGTCGAAAGATTGTGAAATGGTATCGACGAAGCGCAAGTCGCACGCTGATTGGTTGAACAGCATATGTCCCGCGCCGCCATATTTGTTTGTTAATGCGTCTTTGTTGCCGAATGTAAAGTATTTTTGTGATTGTAAATTAATTTCATGTTTAAAATAGCTCACAGCTTAAGAAATAGTTATATAAAATTGTCGTGACAGTAAAATTAATTTGTGATTAATTAAAGAAGTTCTAACCTAACTCTATGGCCATTGAACGGCCTACTGTAAAACCTGTAAAAGCAATCTCGCTAGGTGGATTATAATCTAACGGTTTTTACAATCTTAAAGTGACATATATAAAAGGCAAAGATGGAAAAAATAATTAAGCGGCAAGTTGCTTTTTACACCAACCCAAGTGATGAAAATATTCCGTATCGTGATGGATTAAGAAGATGAAGTATCACCATCCCTATTTGTCGTAAACTTGCAAACTAAGCAGGTCAACAGCACTGCAAAGAGTAAAAAAGCCTGGAACAAATTCACCGTGGGAAAGTCACGCTTCGGCACGCATGGGCCGGCTCGACCGGAGTGATACCACGCCTTCACAGAAAACCGGTGTGAAACAGCGCAAGCGCTGTGTTTCACCGAGTGAATGAGGATAACGGAGGCCCATACCACAAGCCCTTCCCCCATCCCCCAAAGGCCGGCAACGCACTTGTGACGCCTCTGGTGTTGCGAGTAATCATGGGCAGCGGTAATCGCTTACCATCAGGCGATACGTCTGCTCGTTTACCCCCTATTCCATAAAAAAAACTTTCCAAGGACAGATTTATGTTTAGCAGTGGACAACCAAAGACTGTTGATTATGCTAATGATGAAAATAATAATATAATAAGCTAGCTGACAGGGCAAACGTGGTTTTTTAATTTAAAAAATTGGGGTGGTTCACCCTTATCATTTAGGGGTATGACATATAGATGTTAGCCGATTCTCAGACCCGATATGCACGATAGTGCATATACCCGATATGCACACAAAATTTCATGAAAATCAGTCCAGCCATTTTGGAGGAGTTTGGTAACAAACACCGCGACACGAGAATTTTATATTTTACAATGAAAAGTTTCTTAACAAGTTTTCATGAAAAGTAAAAAAAGTATTGATACCATATTTGTCGGTGCGACAACTTTGCTTTTATCTTCGGTGGGTGAGAAAAGTCAATCACGTTTGACGTTGAATCCATTCTGTCAACTAATGTCAACATGAATATCAAAATTACTGGTGTCTTCAAAAAAATTTGGTAAGCAATAAGTCCCGTTAAAATGAAGATAAAGTATTTCAGTTACTAATTGTGTAAATTTTAGACTAGTTAAATATATTATTTCTAAGACGATTTTGTAGGAAATAACAAAAGGCTTTCAGATATTATTAACAGCACCTGGATAGCCGAGCTTTGTACTGGTATTATTTTTTTTAGTAAATTTAATAAAATTAATGCTAGCTAGATCGATTTATCATTCTCGAAACCCCTGCATTCTAATTTTCATAGAAATTATTGGAGCCGTTTCCGATTTTCGGATTCACATTATAAGAATCGCAAGAAGGTATTAGATGAAGTTGTAGAATATATTTTGTGATTGTATTTTAATATTTCGTGCAAGAACTAGGGTGACTTTACTAGAGAAAAATCTACGTGTACCTATACTGTTTTTATTTATCACTAACCATAGTAAGGAACCAAGGTAAGCAACGGCGCGGTCGGTACCTGGATGGGTGACCGCTGGTGGCATGATACCATGAGTGTCTCCGTGATTCGGAGGAAGTTAAGCAGTCGACCCCGGTTGTTATCATAGGGTAACAGTCGTGAAGCTTAGTTAGAGGCCTTTGGTTGGCTTAAGAACATCCAACGGCAATATTACGTAGGCACAACGTTGTCTTAGCAGTCCTAAACCGCGGACGTATGGCCTTAACCCTCTTCTGAGAAGAGACCCCAGCCCAGCAGTGGGACATTATGGGTTGTTGATGATGATGAACCATAGTGAACAGTTTACTTAGATCAAGTAGTGAGATCACATAGCAAACGAATGTAAGTAAAATCATCTCTTTTGAATTTCAGTCATCGAAGCTCTCAATCCAATCACAAAAAATGTTAAGGCCAACTACCATCGCGAGTTTATCCAAAACAGGATACGATCAAGTTGGCGACTGTTCGCTTAACACCTTCTTTGAGGCTGTTATCCTTCAGAGTATCAAAAAATTTCCTATACTTCAGTTTTGCGCGCCCAGGAACGGATCTGCTGGAGTTCTATGAACTTTGCAGTGAGGAGAGTTTGCATTGTTGAAGATGAATGTCAAACAGTAACTTTAGAGATCATTTCTGTTTCAATGTGCCAATAAGTATGCGCCTGCCAAAGTGATACTATTCTGCCAGATGGAAAGCATAAGCAGAATTTAAGAGTGGTAGCCACACTATTCTTATACTTTTGTATCACCATCTTTACACTTTTTTTTAATACTGTAATTTACAATACACACGGTGTTACAGAAAAATGTAGTCAAATTTTTCTAACTTTATGTACAAGTACTGTGTGGTCGATTAGTAGTTGATTAGGTTTAAAAACACATACATCTATATTCCATATAGGTTTATATTCTAAAAACATAATTTATGTCGACATGATGCTTAGTTTACGTACATAATATATTAGATTTCCAGATCAATTTCAAAGATATGTTTCTGGCATTACAAATGATTCCATCAACAGTCTTGATGCTTATTATTTATAGCTTTAACTTACAGCAATTTCTTTCTTATGAAATATTACACATTATCAGACAAACTTTAAATCTAATTTGCGTCCTTAATAATAAAATTGTTTCGCTAAAATTTCGCTAAATTTGTCTACACTTTGGCTAATTTATGGGGTCTATTTATACGACCCTATAATTTGACTACATTTTTCTGTAACTGGTACCTTAATAGATAATTTTCAAGTTATTTTACATCTAGTTTCTCTGTAATCTAATGTTACTGCTTGGATGTACTATAAGTGTAATTGTTTGTGACAAATGTGTTATGTGTACCTACGTGTTTATCGATTTGTATTAAGTGTCATTAAGCATCATCAAAACTCTGTCAATTGTACTGTGAAAAAAATATGTTTGTGTATCTGTTACTGTGTTACTGTCTAATTGTGTAGTTGTTGTGTTAACGTAAGTATATTGTAATGTCGAACGATTAAATAAATACAATTTACATTTTTCAAACATACTTTTTCTATTTTTTACTATCCAACTACTAACTGATATTCTGCCATTCTCTCATTGCTGTTAACCCCCTAAGTGAGGTGTGGAACCGAAATCCCTGATTCTATAGACCTAATGGGCGACAAAGCTTTGAAAAGCTTAACAGAAATCCTTAAGTTACATTAAAACACTAAAATTTAATCAAAATCAGTATATTCATTTACCACCTATGTTATTGAGAATAGTAACAAACGTCACTATTCTCAAGTACTAAAATAAAGTATCTCGTTATTTATTTATATATCATTAATTTATATATTTATTTTGGTTTCGAAAACCATCAGCTACCAAAAAGAAAATGGTTAGTTTGATATGCAACTTCAAGCCAATTACAGGTTGTCACGAATGGCAACATATTATATTAATAAAAGTTTTAGAACACAATTTTCTCATTTACAAATGATTAAAATGTAACTATTAAAAACTTAAGATTCAGTATACTGCGTACAACATTCGTTTTGGTGTTAAAGTGATCAGTAGAGTACTCCTTGCACTACCTACTTATTGAAGAAAATTGAACAGAAAATCCAGAATTCAATTTAACCAATTACAAACCTACAAGGGACATAAAATTTTAGTTTTTCAATAGGTCAGGATAATCAATATCTTTAGATATAATTATAAAGATTGATAATTTTATAATTTTAGGCGAAGATGTGGAGTTTTTTGACGCTTGTATGGGAATATTGTTATTGTTTTTTTTTAATTATGGTTATGCAATGATATTATATATATTGTGGTTATGTACATAGGTTTCTATATTATGTAATAAATATATAAACATAAGGGAGAAAATATTTTTAGGCAAAATTGTGTTTACTTTATAGATTAGGTCCTTTTCTTATTTTTTAACCGACTTCCAAAAAGGAGGAGGTTCTATGTTCCACTGTATGTATTGTTTTTTTTTTTTTTTTTGTATGTTACCCGATTACTCCGTCAGTTGTGGACCGATTTAAAAGAAAAAAAATCTATTCGAAAGGGTATGCTTCCGAGGTGGTCCCATTGCCAGCATATCAGGATCTGATGATGGAATCCCAGGGAAATCGAGGAAAACTCTAATTTTTTATAGGCACATACTATGTTTTTCGTATATTTTCTGAAGTTACACCCGTATTTGCATCTGGTAGTCATCATTTTATGATGATGAGCTGATGATGTAAGGTACAACTCCTTAACGGTTAGGAGTTGGAGGATAAATCTTTAAATATCAGATGTATATATGTTACCTTTAGTCGTATTCTTTCAAATTATTTAGGTAAGCTGATGATGGAAGGTGGAAGGTACAACTCCTCAAGGGTTAGGAGTTGGAGGATAATTCTTTCAATTTCATACGTATCTAAAGACCTTCAATCGTATACTTTCAAGTTATTTAGGTAAACTGATGATAGAAGGTTAAACTCTTTAAATGTTAGGAATTAGAGGATGATTTCAATATTACACGTACGTTTAGACCTTCATTTGTATTCTTGATGATGAAATTTAATGAAATAGTTCAACTTACTACTTACCTACGATTGTTTGCACTAAAAACTGAAAAATAAAAACTTTTTATAAAAAAAAAAACCGACTTCCAAAAAACATCCAACGAAAACTCTCTGCCAAAAAAAAACTTAAAAGCGTAAAATAAACTGGTTCTTCATAAATTGCCTATACCTAATTCTTTATTCATTTAAATAGTAGTATTATAATGCGTGCTAGGTACCTAAAATCTGTTTGAAGTCTGTGCTAAGCCAAAAAGAATAGAAACGAACAATTACAAAAGTCTAAGCGATAGTCACTTGGCACCGACTTCAAACAGATTCTAGGTACCTAGCACACATTTTAATACTACTATTTAAATGAACAAAGAATTAGGTATAGGCAATTTATAAAGAACCAGTTTATTTTACGCTTTTAAGTGTTTTTTTGGCAGAGAGTTTTCGTTGGATGTTTTTGGAAGTCGGTTTTTTTTTTTTTAAGTCATTAAAATTTTATGTATATTCATGTGAAAGTCATGTTGTTTCCCCCTACGGGAATGAAGACTAATAAAATATTTCTCTGTAGAAATGAAAATGACAATTCTGATTTGAATATTTTAGAGACAGCAAAAGCATGTGTTCTTTTGAATACTCTAAAATCACTTACATAAAAAATAGTTAAAAAATTCAAACCACAAAACTTTTACTAAATTTAAGACATAAGGGAAGACATATTGACACAAAGAAGGAAAAGCTATATTATAGCTATGATATACAACTCGATTTATAATTGCTTACAAAAACCGTGCCTACCAAAATTCTACACACCAATAGGATTGTGTTTAAATCAACATGCTTAGTTCACATATTTTTGTTGTTTATATTTACAAAAACTTACCAAACATCCAGAAGTTTCAAACACCAATATATAAACAATGGTTTTATAGTTCAATATATGTCTGTTTTTTTTTTTTTTTTATGTTTGGCCCGCCAAAATGACTCTACTCTGCCTGATGGAAAGCATAAGCAGAATCCAAGAGTGGTGGTCACCATGCTCACTGCGAATGCAGACAATGCAGCATGGCGACCCACACCATGGCGGCCTAGTGATGCTACTGCATCTTTTAGTCTAGTCAACAAGTATGGAACTTGTTGACTAGACTAATTGGGCCTCCGGTCTCGCACTCACCAACAAAACACGACAGCACGCTGTCATTTTACGTTGATTTTCTGTGCGAGGGTAGTACCGCCCCGGTCGAGCCGGCCCGTTCGTGCTGAAATCAGCGTGTCTCTACTACCTTTGTATTTATTTAAAATATCACAGCTCTTTAGCGTTGGATACAAGGATATGAGTATATTTGGGATTACAATATTTATTCTTTTGATCAAATCTTTTTGAAATCGGTTAAAAAAAGAAACCACGGTTCGCATAAATTCAATTTTCTTTTAAGCAGTGATGGACTAATAAAGACTGATACCTTTGCTCAAATCTATTAAATTAATGACAGTATACTGTCAGAACAACACGGCAAGAAAATTATCAAATTCAAACCAAACAATTTTTATAAAAGTATTGTTCGTTATTTGTGATTTATTTCCTTTACATCTATAATGAAATGTATTACAAAATAATGAATGTGATAAATAAATAATAGAAAATTAAGATGAGTGACCAACCAACAATGAAACTAAAACATGAGGCAGAAATCAACGGACAGGATAAAAAAAATATTTAGTTGCAATGGATCGTTAAATAAAGCTTGGTTTAAAACAAGAAAATTCGTTGAAAGGAATTGCCATCTTCTGTGTTGCTCGTTCCCTTGTTGTGGTCGTTGGTGTAATATTTGTGAAGTTATAAAAAGACTGAAAAGACCAATACGCCGACGTAAAGGAATAATTAAACGAAGAGTAGAATATATAGAGTACTATCGAAATAAAAGAAGTAAGATTTAAGAAGGAAGAAATGCAGATGAAATAATTGGTTGTGTCACTCATCTTCTCTCCATTTCGTTCACCACTTTTTCAATATTAGATGTTGTTTTTATAATCGTATCGTATTGTTGTTTTGTAAATCATACTTTTGAGGAAAATAATAATAATAATGGGGACTTGTTAGTGTTATTTTTTAACCCCCGACGCAAAAAGAGGGGTGTTATAAGTTTGACGTGTCTGTCTGTCTGTGGCACCGTAGCTCGCGAACGGATGAAGCAATTTCAATTTAGTTTTTTTTTGTATGAAAGGAAAGTTACGTGCGAGTTTTCTTAGACATGTTTCATGAAAATCGGTTGAGTCGTTTAAAAGTTATGGGGTGAAAGAGGGGAAGTGTAACCGAATGTCTGCAAAAATATCATTGGCGTATGATTACTCGATTAAGTGCTTGAGTAGGGGGTTTTTTAAATTTTGAATTTATAGTTATGATAAATGTTTTCGTAACATAAGGTGACATAGCGTGTTTTGATGAATATTATTACAAGCTTTTTATTAACTTGCAATGTATTATTATGACTTCTTTATCACCACCTAAGTTAGATTTAACTTTACCCAATTATGGATTTCATTACAATAGACCAAGAATCAATGCATGAGGATGAACCAAGTGGACAGCGAGGCCTATGTTCATTATGATGACTACAATGAAGATGGAGGTAGCTTTCCATCATGTGAGGAGTGATTACCTGTGCTTCGGTCTATTTGTTTATTACTATAATTTAATCTATAACCTGTGAATTGTATAAGACTAAATTTTATGTTTTATTATCGTATATCGTCAGTCTTATTATCGTAGTCCATGCTTTGTCTAACTTGTCTAATTAAGTATCACATAGATGTGTATGAGATTTATCAAGTACGAATTTTTAGTAACAGTCATGGACTTAGCAAAAATGTGTGATTACATAAAAGTTCTGTTGAACGATTATTTACTAAATTTTGTTAAAGTAATGTATTATTTGAAGTTAGTATTTGCAATGCTAAGTTTGCAGTAAGAGCACAAATTAGTAAAGCAAGAGTATAAACAACGTTGGTGGTCCGCATAATATATATTTCTTAGTGCTTCAGAGATACTTAGTGAACCCGTTCCAGGCTTCAAACCTCGAACGTACTTGTGTTTACAAAGAAAATAACTTACACTTCAAGTCACTTTGCAGTAAGAGCACAAATTAGTAAAGCAAGAGTATAAACAACGTTGGTGGTCCGCATAATATATATTTCTTAGTGGTTCAGAGATACTTAGTGAACCCGTTCCAGGCTTCAAACCTCGAACGTACTTGTGTTTACAAAGAAAATAACTTACACTTCAAGTTTACTTGTTACTTTGTACATTTGCGAGATTTTATTGAACTTTAAGTTCCAAGGAATAAGGCACTATTTATAGAATACAATTAGTATTAGTCTAAGAGCCAGTGAAGATCGATTTACAGCCATCTGATAACCAGATCAAACTTTTTTTTTAAATTCTATTAATTATTGAACACATCTATGATGGCAAAACTGTCACGATTATTTTTGTTAATAATTAATATTGTTTCTTTTGTTTTCTCAGGCAAGCCTATACCATTCGATTACTTATTATACAGGGTGGATATGACAATACGATATTAATCTGAACTAGACCCACCTACACATGATACAATTCTACCAACAAAATTTCAATAAAATTGGTTCAGTAGTTTAGCCATAGGACACTATTTTTCGTTTTTGAAATTTACTACACGATGTTGTTGGGTTAATGACCGAGGGCGTCGCGTCGTCACACGCGCTGCGCTACCTTTGGACCTTTGAAGTAGCCGCTGACATCGGCGCGGGTGCCCTGTGTCGCGTTGTTGTACCTATTGATTATTAATAGGTATTTATTTTATATATTAATACCGTGGGAGAGCCGGGCCGGCCGATGAATGGGCCGGCTCGACCGGAGTGATACCACGGCCTCACAGAAAACCGGTGTGAAATAGTGCTTGCGCTGTGTTTCACCGAGTGAGTGAGGATACCGGAGGCCCATACCCCAACCCCCCTCCCCCTATCTCCCCCCCCCTTTCCCCCAAAGGCTGGTATCGCACTTGTGACGCCTCAGTGTTGCGGGTGTCCATGGGCGGCGGTAATCGCTTACCATCAGGCGATACGTCTGCTCGTTTGCCGGCCAGTTCCATAAAAAAAAGAAATTGTAGTGATTTTACAGTGACAT
This sequence comes from Diaphora mendica, assembly GCA_949125395.1. Lineage (NCBI taxonomy): Eukaryota > Metazoa > Arthropoda > Insecta > Lepidoptera > Erebidae > Diaphora > Diaphora mendica. The sequence goes on from OX421315.1 coordinate 27,958,744, forward strand.
GACTCATTAGTTAAGTTTATTAGTTATTACGAACCGTTGTGTTATTTTGTGTGAGTTTAGACAATGCCTCGACTCGGTTACACTTATACGGCTAGTAAATATTTTACTACGGATAAGATATTCATTTAGGGAGAATGTTCATTAATCCTACCTACCAATAGTCGGATTATTGTACATACTATCTAGGACATACGAGAAAAATCAATCTTTTATTCCTAATAGAGATAATGCTCTTCCGGTTGTAAACTCGACACGAGATGATCAAATTTACGTAAATACATAATAAATATTACTAGTGCTATTTAGCTCACGGCGATAAAGTTGGTATCTACTTTGTAAACCTACATCGCGCGTCGTTTAGGTAACTATTTTACAGCCGCCAGCCGGTACCGTGGCCACTGAGGTTAATGACCTTAAATTACAAATGGTGTCCTTATTAGTTTGTATTTTTAAAATATTTAGTTTGTTTGAATTTTTTTTTTTTGTATCCGTTTTCGGATAAATTAAACAATCCCAAAGTAAACCAACACATTTAAATAGCCCACGGTTACATTTAATATCGTATTGTCATATCCACCTTGTATAACCTTCATTTTACTACCAGTTTCGATTAGTTATTAGCTCGGTGTATTTACCTATATTGATTTATCTGTTCATACCTGTTGCCAGGAAGCTATATAGAAATAAGTAAGCAAGCCTACTTAAGCATATTCTCTTTATAGAAAATTAATATTTGGGACTTAATTTAATTAATATTTTAATAGAGTGAAACGGATGAAAAAATGTGTTATTTTTTTTTTATTTTGAAAATAGTCATGACAGTTTTTCGAAAGGCAAGCCATCATAAATGTGTTCATTAATTAATAAAATTTCAAAAAAATAGTTTGATCTGGTTATCACATGGGTGTAAGTCGATCTTCACCGGCTCCTGTACTATAATCCTATATAACTATGATTGAGTTGTAGTTTTTCTGTGAGACAATCAATGAATCATCATATATTAATTATGATTTATTATGCAGCAATGGATTAAGCCCCGTAAATATACATGACTGAAGATTTCTTAATAAAGTAACTGTGATCAGATGTCACATAATATTTTATATCTTTCGACTGAGATGATGATGATTGAAATCGACATGAGTTCCATTTATTTCAACTCATTCATGAAGCCATAACCTAACATAGAAACATTACCAAAGTAACATAGCATGTGTACAAATGTTATCATAGAGAAAAAAGCCGGCGAAGTGCTAGTCGGACTCGCGCACCGAGGGCTCCGTACAAACCTGTAGGTATATTATATGATGAAACAAAAAATTAAATTTGTGCATTTCGCAATTTTTCCTTTATCTGTGCTATAAGACGTTGCTTTGTACCAAATTTCAAGATTCTGTGTTCACGGGAAGTACCATGTAGGTTTTGATTCCCTTGTGAATATCGAAAATTTGCAGCATAAACGGCTTATTATATGATATAAAATTTATGCCTTTCGCATTTTTTCCTTTATCTGTGCTATAAGACGTTGCTTCGCACCAAATTTCAAGATTCTGGGTTCACGAGAAGTAGCCTCTTTTTTGTGCGGAAATCTCCTCTATTACTTCCGACTGGTGGTTATGTCTGACTCGAACCGACTAAAAACCGCACACCATCTCGGGTACTAGGAGCCGGGGAACCAGGTGCACCCTCGAAATGAAATCCCTGGAACCCCGACGTACCTCGAACCACCCACTATTTGTAGGTGGCCCCCTCCTGTGTAGGAACCCTAGCACTTCTATTCTATGCTGCCGCCCCGGCCTGCTTTTGCTAGGGTGACTGGTGGCCTTACCTGTCACGGGAAGTACCCGGTAGGTTTTGATTCGCTTGCGAGTGTCGGAAATTTACATCATAAACGGCTGCATCTTCTGATTGCGTTAGCTTAAAAGTTAGATTTTTTCACAGCTCTAAGGGACATTAGACCTGAGTATTTGTTATGAATTTCAGCTTGATACCTCCAAGCAAGCCCGAGAAAAAGGGTCTTGACAGACAGACAGACAATAAAGTGATCCTATAAGGGTCGTTTACCAATTTATGGTTGCTTCTTTTGGATCCAAGGAATGTCAGACCAGCTAAGTTTATCTTTTATTGTTTTGTATTGTTGTATTGGTTTTCAGTAACAGTAAAATATTTAATTATTTAAGGCGGAGTAGTTTGATTCCTTTGCCAACCAAAACCTCACTGACATCCATCAAGAATGTTTGTCAGAAAAATTAATCAAAATATTAAAAATTAGATTTGAAGTAAATTTCAGTCCTGGTCGCACTGTACACTTTTCCAAAATTCCTTCCATTCTTACTCAAGTAGTAAGTAATGGAAGGGTAAATACAACAAACAGATTTAAAAATAATGACTTATCAATAGATAAATAAGTGGTTAATGGGTAATAAAGTACTAAACAAAATCACATTGTGTTGGAGAAAAACCAAAACAAGAAAGAAAAGATGCCAAGACAAAATCCAAAGGGGCTGTGACAAGACCTGTTCCAAATTACCAACCGGCAATTGGTGTAATATTTGCGAATTGATCTCGAATTGCATATGCTGCAAATATTGCAGAAAACCGAAAAGAAGAACAGAACAAACTGAGTCTTATGTAAGATTAAAAAACAATCAAGTGTATTTACTTCAAATCAGTGGAAAAAGATGCAAAGACTCGAGACAAACTAAAAGTGAAGCTTATAAAGATAAAATGAAAACCACGAAAAGTACTTATCGCAATAGCCACATTAAGGAAGAAACACAATCAAATGTATAAAATGTGAGACTGTCTTTATGTAAATTCTAGCAGTTTTAGCTAAACCAAAATGTGACCTTTTGACGATTTTAATAAACAGCGTTTCAAAAAAAATTGACTTTCAGAATTATTGGAATGAGCTTATTTTATCTATCTTATTGTCTGGGGTGTGCTTATGTGTCAAGGAATTATTCTCCATAAATTTAATCTATACTTATAATAAAAATGTAACAGGTCCAATTCTGTACATTAAAGATATTTAGAATTTTTTTTTTGGAGGGCTCTCTATAATCGATACTGAAGCCAAAACTGTATTTTTTTTCATTTTTGTCTGTCTGTCTGTCTGTCTGTATTTTGGCCGCGCATCACGCCGAAACTGCTAAATGGATTCAAATGAAATTTGGCGTGATTAGAGTTCATACTACGAGGTAGGACATAGGGTACTTTTTATCCCGATATTCAGCACGGTTTCCTGGGGGGAGGGGATGAAAGTCAAAATATGTACATAGTTGTGCTAGAAAGAAAAAAATAAAAGATAACGGGAAAAGTCTTTTTTTTTGTCCGCGACTGTACACTGCCTGTGGGAAGCTGAGACAGATATGTAAATATGGCGGTACGAAGTTCGCCGGGTCAGCTAGTATATAATAAAGTCAATTGGATCACTGTGTCACTCAAAAGCTTATAGGCCATGGTAATTTTAAGAGCAATCTATATTTATTTAAATTAATCGAGTAACGATTGTGTCACTGCTCAATACCTGAATAATTGTGAACAGTCCTCATCATATCCTCTAGGTACGTAGTCTTTCGTAAAACGAACATAATACAATGACTTCTGAGGTGAGTTACTGTGGGGATCTTGTGTCAAGGGTGCATTTCCAAGCGCTTAAGCTATTCGTCAATAAATATTATAAATCTACGCTTCCTTCCTTGAAAAGGTTTATACCTATTTTAGCTACGCTTTACTGGGTACGGTAATGACCTTATTATATTTTCAACTCCTCCAGTTTTCTTCTTTTTTTTTTTTATGTATGGCCTGCCAAAATGACTCTACTCTGCCTGATGGAAAGCATAAGCAGAATCCAAGAGTGGCGGTCACCATACTCACTGTGAAAACGGACAATGCAGTATGGCGACCCACACCATGGCGGCCTAGTGATGCTGCTGCATCTTTTAGTCTAGTCAACAAGTATGGAACATTTTAACTAGACTAATTGGGCCTCCGGTCTCGCACTCACCAACGAAACACGACAGCACGAATGCTGTCATTTTACGTTGATTTTCTGTGCGAGGGTAGTACCGCCCCGGTCGAGCCGGCCCATTCATGCTGAATTCAGCGTGGCTCTACTACCTACTCTTCTTTTACTACCTATTTCTTCTGATTAATTGATTAATTGCGTTGTGGACTTCAAAAGGATTTCTAGAGTGTCCCCCTGTGCCCCTGGGTCACTGCTGTTGGTCCTGGTATGCAGGGGTTACAGTGATGAATATGTGGAAGAGATTAACTAGTTCTAAATTATGTATATCTCTACGTATTATTTTTACGTATAACTGCTATTAACATAATGCATAAGTAGAGATTGGCTTTTCTATCCAAATCTCTTTGTTTTTTTTTAAAAATAATTCAAAATCATTTTTTTTTTCTCATCAATCTACACACACGCGACTTTTATCCTACATTTCTTATTCTTACTCCATAGCTTCTTATTTAAAAACTCGGGATTTTGTCTATAATAGTCACTGGAATAATAATAACTAAAATCCAATGGAGAGCTTTCGCATTTTTTCTATGTACTCCAAAAAACTCTCGTATAACTCGCAAACTTCTAACACCTTCATCTATCACATCCACCTACTTCGTCTAACGTATTGTGTTTGGTTCATGCCTGCATGGCACGTTTGTTATCTCTCTAAAAAGGTGGTTAAATAAAAATACAAAAGTAACACTAATGATCTCACATATTACACAAACGGCTGTTTGATTCCAAATTACGCAAAGCCTGCGCTATGGTAACCAATTTGCTGACAAACATACTTAAATATTTTTAAACACATATTTTTGCTTAAACGCATTTAAATGGATGTAAAGTTAGGTATGAACATCCAATTTAAACTTAATGAGCAAGTAGCAATATTCTCTTCTTGTTTTCTAAAATGATTACACTGTTACAATATCTGGGGGCACGGTCGTGCGCCCGCCAAGACGAGCCAAGCGAAGCGCAAGGGCACTACCTACCTTTTCTCGAAGTGTTTCGTCGTTTTATTGAACCCTCATAACTTTGGTTCCCGATATACCAGATCGTTCAAATTCTCAGGATATGATGTTACCAATAGATTAATCAAATATACAAAGTTTCAATTGCATAGCTCTGATACTTTAGATTTTATTGATACCTAAAAAACGCCGATTTTGTCACTGACACACTGATGATCATCAAAACTGTTAGGGTACTTCCTGAAGTGCTAGAAAGCTGAAATTTGGTATGTAAACTAAGTTTAGTGTACAAACAACAACAAAATTCATAAACCTATTACTTTTTCCCCCCAACCCCCAAATTTTGGGGGTGGAAGTTTGTATGAGACTTTCACAAATGTTTATGCTAGAGGTTTTATTTTTGGTACACGGACTTTTTCGAAAGAAGAAAGAAGATGTACAAGAAATACAGCCCAAAAAAAGAAAAAAAACTGCCTTAAGCAACTTACAAAAAGAAATGAAATCCCACCAAAAACATTTTCATGTAAAATGTTGCCAAGACGACCGCATATGGCTCAACCAGTGAAAAAAATATCAGATCTCATGAAGAACCAAGGTTCTGAATCTACACGCCCTAACTCTACCAACCCTAACTTCATAAACTCTACATCTCGGTAAAAATGTATGGCTTGGCTGTTTCGTTATTTCAGAAACTAAATATTCGTATAACACATTACTTCAGAAACTAGATATTTGCAAACACAAACGGCGTTCGTTTCCCCTTCGTGACGGTCTGGTAGCGAAACGGGGAGGGGTTAGAGTATGGGCCTCCGGTATCCTCACTCACTCGGTAAAACACAGCGCAAGCACTATTTCACACCGGTTTTATGTGAGGCCGTGGAATCACGTTCATAACATAACGTCCTTATGTTATTAAATTAACAAATTATGTCTCCACTTCATTTTCACTTAAACAGTTGTCCGTGTTCCCGATATACCGAATATCGGAAACTAATTCCCGTAAATAAATAATTTATTAATATATTGCAACTAGTGTATTTATAAAATTAAAATAGTCATATAAGTTTTAAACTTTCATGGTCAGTAACATTAAAATACAAATCTACGGGATTGCTACCATGTACCTTTTTGTTTGCGCGTATCGGAGTAACAGTTACTCCGTGATCATGGCGCTTGCAACAGCGCCGAAATATCGGATACTCGCAAACAAAAAGGTACATGGTAGCAATCCCGTAGATTTCTATTTTAATAGTCATATAAGGATTCAGATTTTCGATTTTCTTTATATAATGACAGTAAAAAATACTTCGGGATAAACCTGTAGGACTCAGCGATTGGACAATGGACTATTTTGAAGTTTTTACATGTTTATTGTCCTTTAAACGTGTTTTGTTCTCTTTTATATTAGTTCCATAACAGAGTTAGGTATTATTATCAACTTATCATCGTCTAGTAAAATGTGAGGGTTCATTTTATACTCAAATACAAATTTTCAGCAAAACGTGACCTTTCCTACCTAACTATAAAAGGCTTTAGAGAAGTTATTCTAAAACAGATTAAACTCTCACCTACACTCAGGTAACACAAAACAAATAGATAACTTTAAAGTTAGAATTCATTGGGATTTCGAGTATGCAAATGCGTTGGACCGAGCGAAAGTTTTGATCAGATCGGCGTCACCGTTCTGAACGAATAATCGCGTTCCCTCGTAGTGCTTGGACTATATATGTTTTAACTACAGGCATAAGTTGGATAATGGATGTTTAACATGACTGTAATCGTGTTGTTACTGTTATTTAATATATGATTTTAAAGTAATACCACCGAAAAAACAAAGAAAACGAAGATGGAACGGGGTTAGGCAGCCAAGTTGGTCACGTGAAACCGTTGGATGCGGGCACAGGACCCGTTATTATGGAGAGCCTAAGGGTAGCCATATGTTTCTTGAGATGGCTGAGATAATAATAATGATAAATGCCATCAGTATATCATTTAAATAATTCATTAGCTGAATAGGTAGTTAATCGTTACTGGTTATGAATTGCTAAACGCACGAAATGAAGTCAGTAATCGGCTTCAAACGATATATCAGTATTTTCGTAGCAGTTTTCATAATTTTATACCAATCAAAAGGTACTGAACGGATTTATATGACATATAACAATATTATAGCTTCTACTTCTTTCTATTGGGTTGATGTCAACTGATGGTTTGCGACCAATGGTCCAGTGCTTTGTGTCAGGTCGTCAAGGGTGCATGATTCTGGGCTCGCAAGGCACGTAAGCAAATAGCTCATTATCTATTGAGAAACACCTCAGTCGTAATTAGTTAACCCGTAGTTACATAGCTCAAACAATAGAAGAACAGATAGACTGCTCTTAATTCCGCGATATCTAATAGGTCTTTACCTATGAAATTGCCGTTTTGTATGCAATAAGTGAAAGTACTTATTTTTTCAAACTTTTTTATTTCTGTTATTCGAAGTAATCACCCATGCAATCGACGCATCTTTGCCAACGCATTGGCAGTTTATTGATGCCCTTCTTGTAAAAATCAGCTGGACGGGAGGCAACAAACTCTTCAAAGGCATTTTGTACTGCCTTTCGGGAATTGAATTTTTTACCCACTAAAAAGTTGTCTAAATTTTGGAAAAAGTAATAGTCGGTAGGTGCAAGGTCTGGTGAGTATGGCGGATGAGGGAGAGCTTCCAACCCCAGCTCTTGTAGCTTGGAGACTGTCTGTTGCGCAGTGTGGGGTCGTGCGTTGTCGTGAAGGAGCAGTGGGGACGACCGATTGGTTGCAGATGTGCAAGCTTCTCCATAATCCTCTCCAGTTCTTCACAGTACACACCCACACTAGACCACCAAACAGTGACCATCACCTTTTTAGGGGGTCATTTTTGGTTTAGGGCATTGCTTTGGTACTGAAACAGGGTCTGACCAACTTGCTGAGCGCTTTCGATTGTCGAACAGAATCCATTTTTCGTCGCACGTAACAATTCGTTTCAAAATTCCTTCATTTCTTTGCCTGTTCAGCAGCGCAAGGCAGGTCTCGACACGTACGTTGCGCTGGCGATCGTCAAGGTCGTGGGGCACCCATCTATCAAGCTTTTTTACCTTGCCAATTTATCGCAAATGGATCAATATTGTTTTGATGCTTACATTAAAAGCTGCTGCTAGCTCAGCTGTAGGTTGAGTTTCGTCAGCTTCCACAATCGCCTTTAATACATTATTGTTAACCAAAGTCTCCGGACGACCACGAGCTTCATTTTTCAAGTCAAAATTTCCAGAACAGAACCGGGAAAGCCAATAACGGGTTGTGCGTTCGTTTGTACAGTTCTCTCCGTAAACGTTTTTGATGTTACGTGCCGTTTGTGTCGCGTTGGTGCCACGACGGATCTCATATTCCATAATTACAAAAAAAAATAAAGTATCCAATATGACGAAAAATGTTCAAATGTAATGAAAATACAACGCTAATCAAAAAACAAAAGACTGAGTTTGTAAATAGAATGTCATGGTTTTAAAACAAAATTAATTTGAATTTAGAATACACAGCCATTACAAACTATTTTTTATTTGAAATGACCAGTACTGAAGAAAGGCAATTTCATAGGTAAAGACCTAATAACTTACACGCAGGCATAGCTACCGACAAAAGCTATTTATAAACGTCTAAGAGTTTGTGATAAATTCAGTTTACGCGGTCGCAAACTAACCGCTGAATTTGGTTAAAATGAGACATATAAATGGTGTCTTGGATTAATACATATAACACGAGGACAGACACTCCCTCCAGTGAGTGATAAAATAGTGTGAATATTTGGAAATTCATTCAAGCGTTAACCGCTAGCGGATATATATTAAGGTTGTGACTGAGATGGTTTATAGTTGAGTTAACACTTGACAGACTGGTATTATCTTATCAATTGTTCGGTTATGAAGCTTTGTGTATTTTTTTAAATACCCGAGTTATGTATCGATCTATCTAATATCTCAAAACCTTTAAACGAGCGATTCTTGTATATGTGACCGTCAGATTGTCAAAACCGTTAGATTATAATCCATTTCGCGAGATTGCAAACAGTCGAAAGATTGTGAAATGATATCGACGAATCGCAAGTCGCGAGCTGATTGGTTAAACAGCATATGTCCCGCGCCGCCATGTTTGTTTGCTAATTCGTCTTTGTCGCCGAATATAAAGTATTTTTATGATTGTAAATTGATTTCATGTCGAAAATATCTTACAGCTTTAGTACTAGTTATATTAAATTGTTGTGACAGTAAAATTAATTTGTGATTAATCAAAGAAGTTCTAACCTAACCTAACTCTATGGCCATTAAATGGCCTAGTGTAAAACCGACCAATCAGGGACAGTTGACAATTTGACGCGCGTAAGCGTAAAAGTATATCACAGTTGACAATCTATCGATAGTTTGCAATCTGCTAGGTAGATTATAATCTAACGGATTTTACAATGTTACGGTGACATATATACATATAATCTGAATCGCGGAAACGACTCTAACGCTTTTAAATGAAATTTAGTATGCAGGGGTTTTCGGAGGCGATAAATCGATCGAGTTATGATTAATTTTTAGAAAATTTACTAAAAAAACAAATACCGAGCAAAGCTCTGTTGTCCAGGTACTTTTAATAAAGTAAAGCTCTATGACCAGACCTTCGTTTTCTATTACTATTGAATTTATCAAAACTAAATACATTCTGATTAATATTATAAAGCTTAAGAGTTTCTTTGTTATTGCTTTTAAGCACTAATCTTACAAACTACATATTCGAATTGAAAATTACTTTAGTTTTGAATAGCTCATTTAACGAGAAAAGATTAAAGTTCTTTAAAACCGCGCTACGACGACGATATTTAAGGAAAATTGATTCCTTTTGAAAGATTCAGGTTAGCTAGTATTTTAAATTGTTATTTAATAGTATATAATAGTAGTATGAACTACTCTGTTTGTCTGTTTGTTACGCTTTCACGGCTAAAACGCTGAACTGATCCGATCTGATTCGATAAATTTAGGTATAGAGATAGATTGGACTTCTTAGAAGGACATAGGCCGACATAAATGCGGGCGGAGCCGCGGGCAATAACTAATCTATATATATATAAATGAATCCCCGAAATGTATGTACGCGCATAACTTCCGATCGCCTGCACCAAATTGGATAATTCTTTTTTCTATAATGTTCGTTATTATAGGGACAAGGTTTGTACAGAAGAAAATTTAAAAAAAGGAGGTTTTATATTCTCTTAATCCGCTTAGTTCTATCTCATTGCAGCGCTGCGGGAAGTTTACACGGACTTACTAAAAGATTTTTTCGATAATTTAGAAAATATTCACAAATTAAATAAGGCGACACGAAGTTCGCCGGGTCAGCTAGTAAACTAATAAGTTTGAGTCAAAATACGAGCATTACTAACTGTATTCAAGGTAGTATAGTAGAAGTGCTATTCACCCTCTGGCTGTCAGTAGATCTGCTTTAAAATAATTAAACTTAATTATTATGAAACTAGTATCTACAAAGTTTCAGAAAATTAAGTTAATTATTATTCAGTTATAACTAAATGTAATTACCTTAAAGGTATTAAAAACAAGAAGTGCAGCGACGAAATTGGATGCGTTCATTAACTTAACTTTCTATTAATATGTAACTTTATAGTGAAGTGACGTTGACGTAGGAGCAAAAATAAGAGGACTGGCAACATAACGATGTACTTACTTTTTTTTTTAAAAGGCAGTGTGCGAATGACTGAATGAATTACTAACATAGGTAAATGTTATAAAATACAAACCCTTTCAAAACGGTTCTACTCGTAACAGTTAGACTGCAAGAAAGAATCGCTTTTTTTGTAACGAAGTTCCTTATGGGGCGTTGCGGAGGGGTACCTTAGTCGGCAAAAAACGGCCGGACCGTAAGATTGACGCCTCGGTGTCAAAATGGGAGTGTATGCGAATGCTGTGCTCGAGTTCTCGGGTTCCAATTCCGGGTAGGATAAAATATTTATTTATGATCTGCAAATATTTGTTTTTCCGGAGTTTGGATGTTTTCTATGTATAATATATATATGTATTTACAAAAAAAAAGATGTAAGAAATATTTATTTTCTTGAACGAAAAAATTTGTATAGCGTAGTAATCTGTAAGTTGTATGTAACAAGTACGGAGTACCTCTAGACAGAACTTGTTTCAGTACAAATTACTAGGTGGCAGCACACGTGACAAGTAGTTTTATTTAAATCGATACAAAATCATGTACAAAAATGTATGTACCTGAATAGTTATTTTCTTTATACCTCGCATAGAACTTTTATATATTTTATAAATCATTATAAATAAAATAAAGGTGTTAAGACAATTTTGTGGTTTTTAAAGAGCGTTCACGAAATAAATAAATAATTTCAGATGATTGAATTACTGATTTAGATGATTTTTGATTGGGAACTTCGTTCCTATCTGGTGTCCAACGACGCAACAAAACTTTTTTCATATTATTACAAAGATATCCACTACCACTTAAAATACCATTTAAGCAATAATATCTATTTGTATGTATGTTCCATTAACTGATGTGTCACGGGAATACTATTAAAAGCGCTTAAAAGTAATATTTATTTCAAGTTAATTATTCCTATATATCCTTACTAGCTTTTACACGCGGCTTCGCTCACGCAGACTTTCATCCCCTGATTTACCCCCTTAGGGGTGGAATTTCAAAAATACCTTTCTTAGTGCTCAATTATGTTATATAAAGAACCTACATGCAAAATTTCAGGATTCTAGCTTCAGCGGTTTGGGCTGTGCGATGATCTCTGGGTATGTCAGTCGGTCAGTCACCTTACTCTTTTATTTATATAGATTTCATCCTTCACTCGTTTTGACAAAGCTCAAATCTGTTAGGTGTAACTGTCCGATGCCTCACTGTCATTGAATTATGTTTTATATTAATCTACCTTATTTTTAATGAAATCCAAAATTGTGAATACATTAAACAAAGTAAATTATGTGATTAATTATGTACTTGCAAGATTAATGGCTTTACCTTGGAGGTCCCTCACAATGTGATATTATTTTGTAAACACGTGGTAAATTTTGTTTAAAGCGTTTTTTTAATCTATACTTAGCACTTCTCCTTAGCCTTTTTTATAACTAGGTTGAGGCTTAAGCCTGTTACGTTACGTCTAGACTACGATTTTTACGCGGAGTGATTACAATTAGATCTCCACAATTCAAATACGCTCAAAATACAGTCGCCTCAACGTGCCATGGAGAGAGCTATGTTTGGAGTCTCTCTGAAGGACAAAATTCGTAACGAAGAAATTCGTCAGAGAACCAAAGTGCCCGACATAGCTCTGAAAGTTAGTAGGTTGAAGGGGCAATGGGCTGGTCACATATGGCGCAAAACTGATAACCGCTGGAGTAAGCGCGTTCTGGAGTGGAGACCGCGTCTTGGAAAACGTAGTGTGAGACGCCCTCTGGCAAGATGGCGGGACGACTTGCATAGGAGGGCTGGCAGCGACTGGATGCAAAAAGCAGCAGACCGTGCTCCGTGGTGTTCCTTGGGAGAGGCCTATATCCAGCAGTGGACTGCAATGGGCTGATAATTAATTATGAATGAATGCAGAAATTCCAATACTACACGAAATCAAACTTTTGTGGAAAGACTGTGATCAGGCTTATAAGACTCCAAGTATCCGTTACAATTGCTACAAGCGTTTGTATGGCAACTGAGACCGATGACTAAACATGCTCTCCGAGGCACAGAGGGATCTCAATGTTTAGCACATTGTGGCTCCCTCTCTGCCCGAATGGCCACCTATCTAGAGACTGATATGGCCAGAATGAATTAGCTTTGCAATAAGTTAAATTACTCGATAACCATTTAGCTCCGAGCCTCTCTTGGCACTATTAAACTAAACACTATATAAAATCCCACATCATTATGAGTTGGAAGTTAGCAAGTCTCAAGTTGCAAACTGTGTGAACATTGCGCAGATACAATTTCATAATTAAAATTGTTTCTTCATACATAAGGCTACAGCAGCGCTATGTGTTTTATAAGAGATAGAGAGAACTGCGTTTACAAGTACTTTTAGGCCGGGCGTACACCGAAACGGTCTTCGAAGAGATGGTCCGCGACAAGACGGTTTTCGACTGTTGTCTTGTGCTGACGCACACCGCATGAGACGGAACAAACAGTCGAAGAGGGGGAAGGGACGATTTGATTCTGGGAATATTAAGCCTTTAAAGACTGTTTGTTCACTTTATTTTATTTATTTATTTCTACTCCCTGCATTACAATTGCACGAGGTGGACTTAATGCCATATTTTCACCGTGGGAGAGCCACGCTTCGGCATGAATGGGCCGGTTCGACCGGAGTGATACCACGGCCTCACAGAAAACCGGTGTGAAATAGTGCTTGCGCTGTGTTTCACCGAGTGAGTGAGGATACCGTAGACCCATACCCCAATCCCCTAGCCCTATCTCCCCCCCCCCCATCCCCAAAAGGCCGGCAACGCACTTGTGACGCTTCTGGTGTTTCAGGTGTCCATGGGCGGCGGTAATCGCTTACCAACAGGCTATACGTCTGCTCGTTTTCCCGCTTATTCCATAAAAAAAATAATATGGCATTAACTACCAATCAACCTTGAGTCAACGCTTTTTACGGCAACCTAGTCGAGCCTCGACAAACTGTCTCGTCGGAGACTGTCTGTCTGAAACAGCTTTGATGTACGACGGTTAAACCTAACACAACGCTTTTTCGGCAATCTAGTCGAGCCTCGACAAACTGTCCCGTCGGCGAGTGTCTGTCGACTCCGGTGTGCGCCCACACTTACTGTCTGTTATACCTTAATGCGCTCATGAAAAAAGCTGGTTACACTTTTGAATAGTCTTGGGCATTTCGGTAGACAGTAGGTTGAGCTTCCTTAACATAGTAAGTGTAGATTTCTTCGATATTGAACATAGAGTAAAACGGTAGCCCAGGGCGTAGCCATACGCAGCCGTTATGTTCTGTCAAAGTATAGGTCCAAATGAGCCTACGCATTGCACTATTATGACACAGAATGAGTTAATGCATGTGTGAAACTGTGAATGTTTTATTTTAATTGTTGTATGAGTTCGTAGTGACAAGTGATTGTTTTTGTATGCGAGTCTGAATTGTGTGTGTGTGAATATTCCTCGGCCAAAAAATTACCAGTTGTTTTGTATGGAAAAAAGGCACTGTGTCAGGTCCGGTCTGTTGCCCTTTGGTATTAAATTAACAACAGGAGTAGACGTAGACGTAGTCTGAGAATTTCTATTGTTACGAATAATAATAATCCTCAAGCCTTATCTGCGCACACAAATACACACACAGTTCTTATCGATCTCCTGAGGCAAGGAATAATGGACCTTATTTCTATATGCATAGTGTCGGATATCGATTGGTTGTTGCCTAATTATTATTAACTTTGATTATTTTTATTAGCGTTTTTACTAGTAGATTCTCGTGTTTTATAGGCGTTTCTAGAAATGAAAGAGTAATAATAATATGAGTATAAATAGAGCGTCTCGCGGGCCGCAGGCAGTTCAGTACAGTTTGAGCTATAGTGAGATAAACATCAAAGTGATATCAGCGATCAACCTAAGACCTCGGCGACCTTTAAGGATTGTAATTCAGAGTAGTATTGTGATTTTAATAGTGGTTTTAATAAAATCTCTTTAACACGTCACAAGGCTTCTTTCTCAATTAAATCGAACCTTAACACGTAACAATATGTAACAATTGAGTAATCGACTCAATTGTTACATATAAATTCTCAGGCTCTATAGGCTCTATGCATACTTATGAAGCTAATAGATACTTATAGTAGGGAATCACTTATTTAATTGTTTTTTTTCTAAAGATATTTATTGTTCATACGATTGTTGATTTACCGGATTACGGATAACGGAAACACAAAATATCGATTTTCTCGTTACTTGTTCTATTTGTAACTAATACTATAACTATTATTCCATTGAAATGTTATTTTTTTTTGTGCTTAGCGTGCATTTCTCAAAGGACGCAATTTTATTTTTTAGATGTGAAAGAGATGTTGGTGTAAAGTTAAATTCAAGTTTGTGGGGTTGCAACCCTTTTCCCCCGGCATGCCATTTTGGAAAAAGGGGTGCAAAGTGTTTATCTGCCGAAGTATAGGTCTGACAAAAAAAAAAACATTTTTGTTGCCAATCGAATTATCTACAACTTTTTCTTACAACTTTTAGTCATGGAACCAAACCACACCACCAAACTTTTATGCTTATTTTTAACGTTAGAAACAATTTTCTACCTGTAAGGATAGATTACAATGTTCAACAAAGTAGTAGCTCGCATAAAGTCGTAAGGAAATTAACTTCTATTACGGCGAGGTACTATAAAGTTGAAATTTTGCATACTATGACGTCACAACGTGGTGATATACCTTCAAAAGTCAAATGGTTACCCTCGGTTTATTATGCAACTAAGGAATATAACGGGTAATTCTATAATATGTTTAAGTTTATGAAGGAAATTGTTTACAGTGGGACGAATATGGCTGTACTTTAACTATTATATTAGTATCTCTCCAAGAGGAGAGGCTATAATCGTATGACGTCATCTCTTTACACTCATACTTGCGTATTCGTAGTCATTGCTCTACTATTAAAGTCTGTAGTGTCCTTCAGTAAATAATCAATCCCATAAAAATTTCGACTGCACCGTTGGGCCAGTGGTTTAATCGGTCAACAAGCCGTTTCCTACTACCAAGTGTTGTGGGTTCAAATCTCACATGTAACAAGACTTTGTATGATCCACAAATTGTTTTTCTGAGTCTGATATATATGTATGCTGTATGTTTGTAAAGTCCCTCGCTACACAGGATGTATTTTCCTGACCCGAGAGTTAGCTTTAAAAAAAAAACGAATGTTAGTGAAACCTAACTTATACTCTCTCATCTGTTTATTTGATTATATTTCCAGACTCGGTTACTTCCAAATTCCTTTTCAACTAATGAAGAAGCTTGGAAACATCTAAAGAAATAAAATAAAATAAAAATTGCAAATAGAACCACGACAAAGGATCACGACAGGGGCTGATAGATGGCGCTAACGTTGTACAAAACGTCGCGTGCGGCTAACTTATTTATCACTCGGATAAGGAATGCCGCCTTAAATAATTCTGTACTGCAAAAGGGGCAGAATATTGCTGCTTTGCTCTTTAGGCTAATTCCAGGCCGTATGTAAATCAGTATAACGTATATACCATAGAAGTTTATCTTTTCTAACTGTTACTGCATAGTGAATGTGTATTTGGATGTCTGCTATGAATCAATGCTTAGATAATAGGAATATTGTTAGTAATACTAGATGTCTAAAGAAAAATATTAAAACTAAATTTTGCGTGTCACTTCGCCCGTACTTATGTCGATTATCAAGGTAAATTGCTACCTATATGTTGTTCTTAAGTATAAATTATTGTAAAATTCAATCTAAATTCGTTCAGAAGTTTTATGTAAATAAAAGAGTAACAAATATCCATACATCCACATTC
This sequence comes from Diaphora mendica, assembly GCA_949125395.1. Classification (NCBI taxonomy): domain Eukaryota; kingdom Metazoa; phylum Arthropoda; class Insecta; order Lepidoptera; family Erebidae; genus Diaphora; species Diaphora mendica. The sequence goes on from OX421315.1 coordinate 27,975,305, forward strand.
ACAAACTTTTGCATTTGTAATATTAGTAGGATATCTAAAATGTTTGGTTTTTGAAGAACCTTCTATCTCTAAGACAAAAAGACCGAGGACGTGACCACAGCTTATCATCAAGCGCTTATACCACGGCAACACTACATTTTTTTTTGTAAAAAGTAGCAAATGTATTAATGTAGGCAGGTACCTATAGTAAATTTTCACAATAAAAAAATTAAAACACTAACTCGACTACGTAAATACTTTTGAAAAATTTAAGTATCTTATGGTCCCCGGGCCATTATTACGAATCTATTGACACATCCATCATTAAAAGCGGTTCCGTAATTAAGGCTCTACGGTGTAACATACAAACACTTCCTTTTAGCTTCGCCGTATTCGGGTAGAATAGGACCGATTGTTTGAGCGTGAACAAATACACACACACACACATACACTCACAAACTTAATTGATAATATAAGTCTAGTTTACTCTAAAGCTATTTATTTTTTATTAGGGTATACTAATTCTTTTGAATTCTTAAAATTTTTAGTAATACAAAAGCAAAAGTATATTTTTTAAATCTTTGTAAGAAGCTTTGTAAACGTGTATTTTATTTTGCTTTCAAGAAAGACCTAACATAATTTATAAGGTTATTTAGGTACGTGTACCTACCTACCTAATTTTAACTAAGTTAATAGAATTTTAGTAGGTATAATTAGAATTATAGTAGAAAACAATTGGAACAATTGCTGTTTTTTTTTATGGACTATGAGTCAAACGAGCAGGCATATCACCTGATGATAAGTGATTACCGCCGCCCATGGACACCCGCAACACCAGAGACATCACAAGTGCGTTGCCGGCCTTTGGGGAATGGGGATGGGGATGAGGGGAGGGGTTAGGTGTATTGTATGGGCCTCCGGTATCCTCACTCACTCGGTGAAACACAGCGCAAGCGCTATTTTACACTGGTTTTCTGTGAGGCCGTGGTATCACTCCGGTCGAGCCGGCCCATTCATGCCAAAGCGTGGCTCTCCCACGGTAAATTTTAAACTCAGACGGTTGTTACAAAAATTTACATCTAAGTATTTCTTTTAACACAGACATATCTGGATGACCAAGCTTTGCTCGTTTTTTTTTTGTGATTTTTTTAAATGAATCCTAGCTAAATCGATTTATCGCACCCAAAACCCCCTGCTTACTAAATTTCATGAAAATCGTCGGAGGCATTTCTGAGATTCAGTTTAAATATACACAAGAATAGCTCGTTTAAATTTAAATAACCAATTGCAATACCTTCTACGATAATTTGTTCTGTCCATTTTAGTAACCCTAGCTAGCTTTTGCACGCGGCTTCGCTCACGCAGACTTTCATCCCCTGACTGGGGTGGAATTTCCAAAATTCCTTTCTCAGTGCTCACTTACGTAATATAAAGAACCTACATGCAAACTTTCAGGATTATAGGTTCAGTGGTTTGGGCTGTGCGTTGATCTCTGGGTATCTCAGTCACCTTCCTCTTTTATATATATATAGATTACACGTTATATAGAGCTAATTCTGCACTCGTATCAAACACACAATACATACAACATAATACCTAAACAACAAAATAAGTACCGCATAACAGAAGCTTACTCAAGACTTAAGAACGCTTCGAATTAGGTCGTTGCTTGCAATGGAATAGTGCCGTATTCAACGAACTGTTTCTTGAATCACTCGCTAAGTCCCAGTTAATCTAAGTCTCGAAGCAAATGAATAGTTTATTTGCAAAATACTCGTGCATTTGAAGACTGTCTTGACTGAGTCACTGATAAAGATTATATTAAACTTAACTTATGCAAATGTTTGCATTTCCTTTGAAAGAAGATTTGATTCCTCACTAGATCTTGAAAGAAAACAGGCTGTGTTTTGTCGCAAAAATAAATCTAAAAGGTGGAAAAACCAGGGGTCTAAAGTAGATAGGCAAGTTTATTTAATAAGTAGTGACTCCACCTGCTAACCCAAAGATCTACCTAGATATGATATATCTGTAAAATTTATGTTTTATAAAAAAATTCTCAGCACTGGTTTTCATAGTACAGGCTATCCCTAGTTTGGGGTTAGAAGGCTGTATGAGATATTTCAAGTCATTGTTTTCAAGGTTTTAGCCGTATTTAAATAGACAGAAGCTACGGTGTTATTCAAAAATTGGACCAAAATTTTTACACGTTGTCACAAGAACTTTGAAGACGCAAGCAAATATTAGTTAAAATTAAAAAAAAAAAAAATATTCGAAGTAAATTGCACATGTTGGAAATATGAACAAAATAAATGTTTGCTATGCCCCAAAATACACTATAATATTTTACAAGCCAGCTTGCTACTTCACCGTAAAAGTCAGAAGCGCTTCTTACAAAGTACACAGCGCGCTTCGCGATTACGCGTTTCAAAGGACTCCTAAAGACTGTTATTTGACACTGTAGCTGCAATTTTTCCCCTTATCATATTCCGGGGAGTGAAATTGATGGTGTTTTTGGAAATTACTTTTTAGATTCCGTTCGTGTGTATGGTATTAAAATTTAAATGTGCTAGCTTTTGTATAAGCTGCATAGCAACAAATGTATAAGATAATGTTTACCTATTTCCGTTTCTGTATCTTTATCTATCGTTCTTGTTTGGCTTTTTTTATCAAGCTAAAATTGCTTTAAAAAGATTCAGTTTACGCGAATCGCAATTGTCTCATAGAAAAAGTATCATCACCAAACTTGACATTAGCATTGGTTGGTGTTATCTTTATGCGAACATCTATACCATGAAACTACATAAATAAAGACTAATCTACGATTCTTGGCACTCTTCTCTGAAATTTAGAGTTTGGGAAGAAATCATAATTGAAAATGTTTATCATCTTTCGATGATGAAATACGATCTAATTCTTAGATATTGGCAATAATTGTGTTGTTCAAAAACTCTCCAAACTAATTATCACTAAAATTATTTTTGTCCTGTTAATCGATGTTTTAAAAGGCAAAGATCGACTAAAAATAGATATGTCACCCTAAAAATAGACGGTTTCTAAAGACATGCATGTAAAAAATATCGTTTTTGAAACAAACCGCTACACTAAAATAAGAGAACGGAATATGATTTTAGAGAATTTTTAGACAGACACAACAACAGAATTAAAAATTAAAAAAAATCTCTGGGTTAAAACTAAACAATTAAAATTAAACTACAAAATTTATAGAAAAACTATATTTAATCCCTTAGTAAGAATTAGTAACTCTATGACTAAATGCTTAACTTTTCAAACACAAAGTTAATTGTCAAAAAATAATTACATTTTCATAATACACATCAAAGTTATAAACTTAATTATTGTAGCACGTGCTAATTTATATACTCAGTATTCCAGCACAGCTGTCGGTACAATACTGAAATACTCGACACTAACTATTCGCACCTACACGAACTGTATCGTTCGTAAACTCTTACACTTTGTATAATATAAATTCACGACGCCGCGAGAATGTTTAGGAAATGTGCCAGCAGATTGAAACGTTATGTCGCAGTATTAGCTCCGAAATGTTCTTACAATGTATTTTATTATTTTATATTTCGTGGGAGAGCGAACTTGAATACGTATGGAATAATATGCGGATTTTCCTCGAGGAAATACACATTGAGTCTATTTGAAGGTGAATTCACACACGTCACGCTATGGGTCTATTGAAATATCGAAATAACATGTAATATTAAGAACTCTATTGTATTATTTGAAGTTTATAGGGATCGGAAACTTGGATTTGATTTGACTATATAACAGTGTACAGGAATTTAAGAAGAGTAGTGTTTTCTAACTTCTGAATACCGTGTAACAGCGATTTAAACTAGTTTTATAACCATAAAATGGAAAGCCTATAAATAACTCAATAGTGAATGATATTTTATGGCTATAAACGCTTATATGTTTCGTTGGTTAGTGCGAGACCAGAGGCCCAATGATGCAGAAGCATTACTAGGCCGCCATGGTGTGGGACACCATGATACATTGTCTGCATTCGCAGTATGGTGGCTACCACTCTTGGATTCTGCTTATGCTTTCCATCAGGCAGAGTAGAGTCATTTCGGCTGGGTTTATATGTATGTGTAACATAATAATATGTAAATTATTATAGTAGATAATTTAAAACACTTCAGTGCGAAGCCGAATCAAGTCGTTAGTGTACAATAAACTGTTGTTATTATTTTACACAATTACAATAATAAAAGTTTACTCTGAAAGCAACATAGCTGAAAGCCACCACATATACATATAAATCATAAGTGTAATTTATACAATACACATGTATTATATATCATCGGCATAAAATACAAATCCCTTTTACACTTCCGCTCCAAAATGTATAACAGAAGCAAAGTAAAGAACGATTTCTGGATATTCTCTTAAAACTCAAACCTGCATTTTATTACAAAATCTGCAATATAAAATCAATAGCGTGTCTTCGAGTGAAACGGTACACAAACAGACTCCCAAAAAACACTTTGAGAAGTTTCAATTGTCGAAGAGATCTGTTAGCGTCGAGCTGTCTCTGGGGTAGCATAAAATCTACATTGTTTCAAATTCGTTTCAATAAAGTTAGCACTTAGCTACTGAATTTCATCATAAAAGTAACAGGAGTTATCTATACCTCTGATATTTTAATTTATTAAGTAATAAAACGATTTTATTTAATTTTAAGCTTACATAGTTGCCATTTAGAGAAAATAGCTTGTCTGATGATATGCGGTTACTGGTTATTGTGAATTGATTATTGTAAATTAGTTATTATGTGCTTTCCGAAAGATTCAAAGGAAAATTACCTCTTACAAAGGAACTCAAAGTCATAGCGATTTTTACAATCTGATTTACCAATACCTTAGAACGTTCACAGGTCAGGTGATGAATAACGCAAGATGGCTTGCAGAAGCTGAATGCGAGACGCCGAGGATCGAACCAAGTAGCATGCAGTTTTTTTTTTTTTTTTTTTTTTTTTTTATGTTTGGTTGTTGAAGAGGCCTATGTCCAGCAGTGGACTGCGATAGGCGGATGATGATACAAATAACAGATTTAAATTTAAAACGCTTGTATTGTACTGTACTGTATTGTAAAAAGAAAAAAGAAATCATAGTTCCTGTAAATCCAGTCCTTATCATCCTGGCTGACTGAGAGTCAGATCTTGTAGAGGTTTAGGGGTAAATTATCTTCCAGGACTGCCATGTTATGAGGATACTCATCGGAATTTAAGGAGTTTTTACGTCGATATGATCGCTGCAAACGATCCGTGATAGGTGACAGCTCGGTGCCTCCCGGGGTTTCATCTATGGCGGGTCGCTGTTCCGTTCGTTATTGTGTAGAAAACGGTGTGAGTGTGATAGTGTTCTACCCTAGGGGTGACCCTAGTCATTACGGGATGTACCTCAGTCTGTCAGTCATGAGGTACAACAGAGGAGTCCAGAAGATGCTGATGCTTCCTAGAGCTCCTCCCGAATGGAGAAGGAAGATATATATCAGATTTTTTTTTATTATTTTTATAAAATATGTTTTTAACCGACTTCCAAAAGGAGGAGGTTCTCAATTTCATAGGTTTTTTTTTAATGTATGTACATTGATTACTCCGTCAATTGTGGACCGATTTTAAAAATTATTTTTATATTCGAAAGGGTATGCTCCCCATGTGGTTCCGTGGCCACCATATCAGGATCTGATGATGGGATCCCAAGGAAATCGAAGGAAACCCTGAAATTTACGTGAGCGCCTGCAACGAAGTTAAGAGCAATTGTTTGCATGCCTTCATATTCTGTAGACATCATTTAATTTTAAATGAAATGATGACTTGAGAAAGACTAAAAAGCGAAAAAAAAAATACTTCGTTTAAAGAAACCGACTTCAAAAACTAAAAAGTATAAAATAACTTAATCTGTATGTGCTACCACAAGCTCAGATTTTGTTTAATACATACTAAACTATGACAAAGTATATTCATTGTAACTAATTGTTTCAGTATGGAATAGAACCAATCGACATAATAAACGTAGTTATAACTAAACTTATATTTAGTTAATCATTTCTTTAGAACTCGTAATCATGATAAAATTTTCGTACAAAATATTGTAACTCTTTTTACACCATAGTTATGTTATACTACTTTTTTACTGTATGGGAGCAAACAAACAAGCAATCACCTAAAAATATAGTATAGCTAGCTAGCCTAGCTAGATCGATTTATCGCCTCCACAACCCCCTGCATGCTAAATTTAATGAAAATCGTAGGAGCCGTTTCCGAGATTCAGATTATGTATTTAAATAAATATACATAAATTACTCGTTTTAAGGTTTTAAATGAAAGTACTAAAGACACTGTCTTTTTTTATATATTTGAGCTTGACAAAGTGACTCTACTCTGCGTAATAGAAAACATGAGCAGAATCCGAGAGTGGTCACTTTACTCATTGCAAACACTTCTTAACGAAACGTAGCATATACAAATACCTGTACTCTCAAAGAGACATGCCAAGAAGTGCAAAACACCCAAATTATCAAAAAAATCTATTTATCTCAATGCATTAAACCTCGCCTATAAAGTTCTTTCACTCAAAAATATGTTTACTTTAAATATTTTCTAACAATAAAAGTGACGAGCAGCCATCGAGCAGCACTGAAAATATTATGTATCTCCTTTGTATTGTCAGCAAATCCTTTTCATAAAAAATATTTTACATTAACAGACTTTCCAGTAATATTTATGAACACAGGTGTAACGGAACATGAAATATTAATGAATCAGAATGATATTCATTTCAATGCTTTAAATAAAAAGCTCATCAGAGATATAGGAACACATACAAATATTGCTTTTTCACGTTCGTTCGAAAGTCATTAATAGACCATTACGTATGTTGTTCCTACGTCGAACGTTTAATGAAAAAATAATTCAGCTTAGCTCACATTCCCCTATAAGCAATCCACTACAGACTGTCGACTGAGGATTTTAATATTTTCGTGGATGTCAAATTAAAAATAGATCAACTTTACAAAAAGATTCGAAACGGAAAGTAAAAGAAAAATGTAGGGATTTTATTAGACAAATTATTATTAGATTAGGAAAGGTAATTTTTAGCTTTGTTGGATTTTTAGAAACGATTTTAACAACGCAATCTTGTTCATGATTTATTATTGGTTTGATGTTATTTTTTACTATGTGATATGAAATGAAATGTAATCTATACTAATATTATCACTTTGTAAATAACTCTGTCTGTCTGTTTATACGTTATGCCTTCACGGTTAAACCGCTGCACCGATTTCAATGAAATTTGGCATGGAGATATTTTGATTCTTGAAAGACATAGGTTACTATTTTTCGCGATAACCGACATACCATGTGTCCCAAAATTCAACGATAAGCGGGCGCCAAAGGGTAGACCTGCTCATGAGTACATGCTAGTGGTGTCCATACTTTTTTTTACAAGACCATGAGTCAAAGTACACTAAGAGTAAAAATATTTCAAAATTGTTATAGGGAAAAAAAATATTTTGAACGTTTTTTGTGTAAAAACTGCGCGCAATTTGGTGTTTTAAGAGTTGTGGTGAATAGTAGCAATATCATGAAAGGTATTAATTTTCAAAGAAATTCTAAATTTTTCTTGTAACTAAAAAAAAACTAGGTATATTTTTTTTATTTTTTTTCCTTATGTACTCATTAGCAGGTCTACCTTTAGGCGCCCGCTTATCGTTGGAATTTGGGACACCCTGTATAATATGCGCGGGTGGACTCACGTTCTGATACTTTATAAATTTGAATTTGCCCGCGGTTCCCTTGTCCTTCTTTAAGAACCAAAGTATCTTTATACCAAATTTCATTGAAATCTGTGCAGCCATTTAGCCGTGAAAGCGTAACAGATAGATAGACTATCGAATTTATACCATTAGTATGGATGCAATTTTCTTTTACAACTGAAATATATTTTAATATGAACAGATCGATTTAGTTATGTCCATTACTATTCAAGCAAAGTACTGTTACTATAGGTACTATGTAGATAAACCGAAACATCCTCCATTTCAAATGTACGATTAATAATTTTATATTTTAGACGAGGAAAGATAAGATAATGAAAAGCAATACTTTGGTCATAAAATTTAGAAACATAAAGTTTGGATTGTAAATCAAACTAAAGCCATCTCCCAGAAAACATTGTTGATAAAACGAATATCAGATTTTATAACCCACACAGTTTCACTTTACTCTACAAAATTTCATTGTTTTTTTATCCTGAACATTGTAACAAGTACCAAGTACCTAGAAGACTGAGATTTGCTCGGTATTTTTTTTTTGTGAATAATATTTATTTAATTTTATGCGACTTTATTGCACAACACTAAAGTCTAAAAAAAATGTATATATATATATATATATACAGGGAAATTTACATTTGGTATTACAATAAGCGATTTTGTCCGATTGTCCGAACATTTTTTTTTGAGAAATGAATCTTAGCTAGGTCGATTTATTACCTCCGAAACCCCCTTCATACTAAATTTCATGGAAGTCGTTGGAGCCGTTTACGAGATTCAGCTTATTTATATACAAGAATGACACTTTTAAAGGTAGATAGATTAATTAACATAAATCAAGAAGGGGTAGGGGTTTGGGGTATGGGCCTCCGGTATCCCCACTCACTCGGTGAAACACAGCGCAAACATTATTTCACACCGGTTTGGAATTGAATTTGTTGTTGTCCGTGGCTACCTTGATGAATGGTGACACTTCATATTCATTTGTTGCACTAAGCACTTATTATGTTACTATATATAAAGTTCCCCGAGGAGTCCTTCCCATACCTGAGGTCTTCTTTTGTCCGTCAATAAAATATTTCTCAGAAATCAAAGAAATCTATCTGTACCTCTTCTTTCATAAACAATACAGTGACTCGTTCACAATACACAATTAAATTAGCCGTCAGTCTGTGTCAGTTGCGGTAAACGCGTTCCACCTAGTCCGCTCCATTTCAATTTTAATTTCTATTGTAGTGTAAATATATGGTCTATTACGGTTCTATTTAACAAGTCGTAATGATTGGCTGTTTATTACCTGACTACGATGAAGCCAAAGGACAGTTTTGGCAATCTATGTATGTTTGTATGCGCCTAAACTGCCGATATTAATCACCGCGGTATCAATGGATTCGTAACAACAACAGGTGACAAAAGCTATATAAATTTTATGCAAAGATCAATTTTTAAACTTTGTCTTGTAAGAGTAGGTCACAAAAATATTATCTTAAATTTACATACATACACTTACGTCTATCTCCCCTAAGTAGTAAGCAGAGGCATACTTAATGTTTACTTCAACAAATGTCATTTAATCAATTGGTGATAGGCGTCACATGAGCACTTTAGGTGTTAAATTGGGAAAATCGAAAGTATATTGAAGACGTTGATCGTCTTTTCTAACGGTAAGGGGAGCCGAAGCGTGGCTCTTCTTACCGTGGGAGAGCCACGCTTTGGCATGAACGGGCCGGCTCAACCAGAGTGATACCACGGCCTCACAAAACCGGTGTGAAACAGCGCTTGCGCTATGTTTTACCGACTGAGTGACAATACCGGAGGCCCATGTCCCAACCCCTCCCCCCTTCTCCTTCCCCAGTTGTGACGGCTCTGGTGTTGCGGGGTGTCCATGGGCGGCGGTAATCGCTTACCATCGATACTTCTGCTCGTTTGCCCACTATGCCATAAAAAATAAACTTTAGCTGAATGTTCAAAGATTCACGTTAGAAAAGTGTAATTAAAAATTTTATTAGTCAATACATTAGTCGACCTCCTAGTTGTAATTCAATATTCGTTTATCTGGATTCCCTAATTATTATATTTATATAATTATATTTAAATAATAATTATATTTATTATCAACTATGTTACTCACTTGCATCGGCCCGACATCGTTCACCAGGCCGGTCCACTCCTTAATAAAAAGAGGCACTTTAGAGTGAAGCGACCTGCCCCGTCGTTGTAAAGTACCACACTCCAGGTGTATAAATATCACTCGTGCAATTTTATACCAAAACGAACCGTAGCTGAACCCTGAGCGTATTATCTTCCTACGTCTTTTCGTATTTCTTTTAGCTCCTTAATTCATATCGATAAAAAGAAGACGTCTAATACAGCCTAATCGATTTGAATCGATTAATTATTCGCGTCGCGCTCTTGATATTGGAATTATTTACGCATAGACTCATGTACATGTATTTAAATAATACGATGGTGCGTCTCTGTTCAGCCAATATAATATGAAGTGTCGATATGTATGAAGTTATTTAGTTGCAAGAATTAAATTTTGTACTTTATTTTGAACGAATTACTATGCTAGAGAAATTATTAGTACCAAACCTGTTTTAATTTCTGTGAAGAAACAAAAATTGCTAATTAATTTCAGATATGTATATTTAAATTTCCAAATGTATTTAAATAATTTCTGATGATGTTTATTTATTTAAACTTATTTTTTTGTAACTATATTATACTTGTTAAGGATTATAGGACATTAGTCTAGTCAACAAGTGCTTTTTTGGTCAACTTTTTTCAGCAGTCTCTGAAAATTATAATTGAGGTGTCATTCGATTCGGAATGGCATTTAGATGATTATTGAAAAAAATTAAGTGGCGCTTGCAAAAATTGCAAAAGTTATTAACAATGAACTAAAAACACAAAAAGAGGTTTAGTTTTTTGCAAATTTCTCAAAAACTAATTAAGATTTTTTAAATTTGAAAAAAAAATCAAAAAGAGGACAAAATCTCCTACAAAAGAATGCCGACTCCCGGAATTGTAGGACCAATATTTAATATTACCAGAGGGTTGAAAATACGCCCGAAAATGAGTGCTCCGGCTTGCGCAAGCCACGCCTCCTTCGTAACTTCAATGAATAAATATTATTTAAACTTATTAAATATAAAAATAAAAAATTGAAAACATTTAAGCGTCTGCAGAATAGATCAATGAACAATAATCCGTGGTCCAAAAATTTTTATCGGGAATTTTCTATAAGTTATTAATTAATTAACAATTTTTGCAAGCGCAACTTCATTTTTTCCAATATCATCTAGATGCCATTCCAAATCGAATGATACCTCAATCATAATTTTCGGAGACTGCTGAAAAAAGTTGACCAAAAAAGCACTTGTTGACTAGACTACATGCAAACGCACAGTATACAATTTGACAGTGAAAACGGATATTTACTATTCGTTCCACAGTTTGAGAGTCCGATTAAAACTGCCGCGTGCCAATATGGTCTAATTCCAGAGAAATTAAGTACCAAAGTTTACCTTTTGCGGTTTCGAAAACAGGAAAAAAATATTAGAAATCAAAGAATTAAATGTAGTTTCATATTTATTAATCGATGAGTGCATAAGAAGCGCTAATTATATACTTATTCACTTTATTAAAATGTCCATAGTTTAGCGTAAAAATAATTGTTTGTTAATTTTCCTTTTTTATTTTTTTCTCGGGAACATCAGCATTGGGTCACCTAAATTTTATTTTAAAATATACTTTAACCTACTTTAACTTTAAAGAACAATGATACATTAATTTATTCTTGTGCTCAGATAAAATTAAATTCTAAGAAAACCAATCACAGTTTATTTATAGAAAATAATCATATACCTATTTGAACAGAAGTTTGTAATAAAAAGCGAATTTGGCATAAAATTGAAAACCCACGGGAATGGTATCTACCCAATAAAACAAACATATTAGACTTAACCCTGTAACAATGTTATACAAAAACTCAATCATAAGTTGAGCACTCTTATACGAGGGCAATAAAACCATATATATGTACTCACTTAGAAACGTCTCCTTCACCATCGCTGAACTTTAAGCCCAATATATATGGAAATAAGATTAAAATTTCAGAGCCAGATGTTAGGCTTCTCAAAGATATCGCGGCGTTATTAACAAAATACAGCAGGTTGGTATGCTTAATACAAAAATATATTCCTTTATCTACGCTCTTTTGGTTGACTACTCTACCCTCTTGGATTTTCTCGTCTTAATGTTCCCGTGAATTTAAATTGTAGACAAAGATACGTTTTTAGCATTCCATCTACTAAACATTTTTAAAACTAAAAATTTTAACAAAAAAACGACTTCAATTTAAATGGAACCACATGGGAAGCACCAACATTTAAATAAAAAATACAGTCGAAATGATAACTACCTCGTTTTTTGAAGTCGGTTAAATAGTAAAAAATGAACCTTATAGATAGATGAAATAGTAGATAAATGAGTAGATGAGTCATCCAAAGGTAATCATACATGGGATATTATCGCCGCCCGAAGACAAGTGCAACTCAAGAGATACAAATGCATTAACACTCTTGAAGCCGCGGACACAAAGTCAACGGGAGCGGAGCAGCGGTGGTCCTAACTGACCTCGGAGACTGCGGTGCAATGAGCGGTGGCGAGTCTGCATTGTCGCGTCGCTCACCGCGCCGCTGTCACTCCGCGATCGCTGACTTCGAGACCGCGGCGTTATACGTCCTTGCTAGGAGGACGGGGCATAGATCTCCGGTCACCTCATTCTTCACTCGATGAAAAACAATCAGAGATTTCCTTAAGACTGGTTTCCTGTAAGTTATTTTTACATGGGCCTGCCAAACTTACTTTACTCTGTTTAACAGAACACCTGAGCAGAATCTAAGAGTAGTGGTCACCATACTCATTGCGAATGTAGACAATGCAACAATGCAGCATTGTGACCCACACTATGGCGGCCTATTAAGATGCTTCTGCAAACCAGACTAAAAGGTTTCATGCAATCTAATATAAATAGAACTTAGAACACCCTTAAATGTGATAAAACTTTCCCTTTATAATTTCACAGATAGACAAACAAACCTACAGAAGTATGTGAAGCTTGGTATCTCTGTTCGTATTATGTTTTCGCTAAATAAATGTAAATGCTTACATATTTGCAAGTATTCTGCGCAACATGCCCTGTTTAATTCTGCTGGCTTCCTTCTAAGCCGTATGAAGAATTCATGTGCCGAAAGTAAAAATAGTGCGTTTGAATATACAATCTTTTCAGATAGAAAATATTACTTTTCAAACATTTTTAAGAGACAATTTTACTTACTACACAGTAAGTAAAATTGTCTCTTAAAAAATTTTGAAAAGACTTTTACATTGATGTGAGAGTGATGATCACATTTTTAATATCTATTTAAAAAATCAGATTTTTTCATTTTTTATTTGCATGAAATACATACAAGTGCTTCAACTTTTAAATAGTATCTTTTAAAATTTAAAAATAAATTAAGAACTGAATCATCGAACCATGTACTCGTATATCCAGTTTTGTTGTTGATCTGTCAAAGCAGTTGACCTTTAATATAAAACATAGGCATCCCTTTTTTTTTTAATAATTGTCTATCTTTGATTTTACATATTATGATAAAACATAGGCATCCCCTTTTTAAATATAATTGTCTGTCTTTGATTCCAGTTTTTTTAGATTTCTCTGTGTTTGAATAAACGCTTTTATTGTAACTTGTAAACTTTTACATCACAACGATTATTAACGGGTGTATTTGGAAATGTAGAAACTTTTAAATTGCCTGACATTATGTCCGGTTTACTGACCAGGCTGACTGGTACAGCAACTCAGCTAATTTAATATTAACTGTGTTTCGTCGTTGTCAATAAAAGTAAAAAAAAATACTGTGTGTTCTGACGATTATATACAGGTTACTCAGCATGTTTACGTATACAATATTACATAATTTTAATAAACTTTGATTCTAACATGATTCAAAACCTAATCAACACATGAAGTCTTACTCAAATCACAATTACTATGTTCCTTAACATCACAGAAATTAATTTAGCTAACGTATTCATGCTAGAGCTAGGCAACAAATGGTTGTAGCATCTAATAAGCCTTTGTAACACACACCTTCTCAGTTTCAAACACAGTTCAAAGGCTGTCTTTGTACTGTTTCCTTACATGACGCACTTCAAAAACAGTTGAGCGCTCCATTGAAGGGAACGAGTCAATTGGTGAATTGCTAATTTGGCTGTAACATGAGCGGGCTTTTTAATACATACAATGGAGTTTATTCTACCTTGATAGTGTTTATGAGAGACGCAATATAGCATGGCGTGTAGTTTTAGGCGGTTTGATTCCGGCATGCGGCCTGAGGGAGTTTCCTCACGTTAGAAATTAAGCGTTTAAGGGCCTACCTCCCTTCAGATGCGTAAAAATGGTTGCATTCTAAAGACTACTCCTCCTTAACAGCTCCATCAAAAGATTCGAAAAAAAAAATATTTACTGCAGATTCATGTGCAAGAATATATAGGTTCAATTTTTTACATACGATAAATAGTATTGCCATAAAAAAATATTTAACAACACTCTATTTTGTTCGCTTTTTTGCCTAAAGCTTTTAAACGGCTTTGAAGCAAAAAATATTTTTACACAGAAATATTGGTGGTTGAATTAGCTATAAACTAGGCATTACTCATATTTAAATCAATCAATATTTTGTAAAGAAAATGATCAATATTGCGATTCCCAAAATTAAAAGTACAGCGGGTCTCTGTGCGGGCGCAGGCGGCAGTCGTGCGTTGGCATTCAGACGGGAAGGCTGTGTCGCTTGCTGCTCTGCTCACGCTATCGACTAACTATGCTTAGACGTTTGTGTTTGTGTAAGTATTTAGGTACTTTCTGAGTTAGTGTGCATTAGAGACTAACTCGCTGCAAAGGACTCAAAGTGATCGTGCGCTTGGATGCTTTTTGATGTTTTGACTGCCTCGATGGCGCAGTGGTAGCGTATGCGACTGCAGGCTATGCTTGAGGTCTCGGGTTCGATTCCCGGGTCGGATTAAATATTTGTATGATTTGAAAATATTTATTTCGGTGTTTGACTGTTTTCTATGCATAATATGTATCTACTTACATATTTACAAAAAAAGTAATATATTAGTAGAGAATACGATTAGGAACGCCCTTCACCCATCTGTTTATTAGATGAAAAGTATTTTATTATATCATATTTAATATTATATCGCGGGTGGGTTGGCTAAAAATCCCTGTCTGAACTATTATAATATATTTATATAATTATCATTTATTTATTATCATATTTAAATATTAATATGTGTATCCGTGTATGCATTTTATATAGCATTAATATTATTATTGTTACTTATAAACCGATAAATTAAAGTTTTTCTTCCCTTATCTCTTTTTCTTATTACAATTGTATGATAGGATAGGCACCTGCCTTGTCCCTTACTGAACCAACTCAAGGTTGACTGAGAGATAATACCATGTGGCATAAAGTCCGCCTCGCGCAATTGTAATGCACTATTACCTAAAAACAGACGGACCACATTAACTATAATGGCTTAGATAACTAACTTTGTTAGTTCAAGAGTATAGAGGTCTAACTTGTAAAATACACACACTCACATACAAAGCTTTGAAAATAATAATCAATATATATTTCGGACATCTGACACACAACGTCTATTAGTTTCGAACTAAGTGGAGCTTGTACTATGAAAGCTAGATTGACTGCTAGAACAATTATATGCTTTTATTTGTAAATACAAATATATCATACATAGAGAACACCCAAACGAACCTGAGACCTCATGGACAATAGTCGCATAAGCTATCACTGCACCAACGTACATGTAAAATCTCTACAAATAAAAAAAAATTGAGTGTCTGTTTGTAATATTAAATAAACCGCTTTTAATAAATGCATATGTATGTATACACGATACATGTACCAAAATATTTTTTTTTACAATTTTTGTCTGTCTGTCTGTTTGTTCCGGGTAATCTCTGCAACGGCTGGACCGATTTTGACGGGACTTTCAGTGATAGGTCGTTACCCGCGGCAAGACGATAGCCGCGGGTAACACCGCGGGGTTCAGCTAGTTAAATATAAATTCATGATAATTATCTGTTCGACACGATTTTATTTCAATTTTTAGACATTGCAGGTGACTTCGGAACCTTATTCTATGGGTGACCTGACACGTAACGCATTTACCTGTTTTTAACCGACTTAAAAAAAGGAGGAGCTTTTTAACCGACTTCAAAAAAAAGGAGGAGGTTTCTCAATTCGACCGTATATATATATTTTTTTATGTGTGTTCGGGGATAACTTCGTCGTTTATGAACCGATTTTGATGATTCTTTTTTTAAAGGAAAGGAGATATCCCAACGGTGGTACCATGATAAGGACACTAAGATCTGATTATGGCATCCAAGAGAAATCGAGTTGAACCTTGAAGTCAGTTTTATTCTGTTAAAATTTTACTTGTTAATTTATTTAAACATGCTAGAAGTTTTCAGAAATATGATAATTTTTACTTTTTTCTACAAAAGGTAAAATGAATTAATTTATTTTACCAGATTTCTTACCTCTCTTATCAAATATGTATAGTTGGATCGGTATTTCGAATTCTATATGGTTTTTAGTCTAATTTAACATACTTTTTCGTATTTAGTACCTACCTATGATAAAATGTGTTAATTTCGACTGCACGTTTGGCCTAGTGGTTTAACGGTCACCACGCAGTTTCCTACTTCGCCAAGTGTCGAGGGTTCAAATCCCACGTAGGACAACACTTTGTGTGATCCACAAATTGCTGTTCTGAGTCTGGGTGTTCTTTGTGTCCATTTCATGTATGTTTGTAAAGTCCCCCGCGTCACAGGATTTATTCCAAGTGCGGGAGTTGTCTTTTAAAAAAAAAAAAATTTTTTTTTAATCTTACTAAACTTTTAGAAATAAGTACCCCTTTTTTATGTTAACATTATAACCATTTATAATTATGTTTTGAAGTTAAGGCAAAAACGTCAGACAAGCGCGCATGTCTGTCTCGCTCCCTAGTCTTTGATCATCGTTTTGAAGTAGCGCGTGCGCGGTACGGAGATATGAATGTGTGCGGTGCAGACATGATACTATGCGTTTAGCTCCGCCCAGACGCTCAAGGTTATTGAGGCTACTATACGCCTTAAGAGGGAGTATTGAAGAGAAGAACCATACTAAGAAAAGTAAGTGCGATTATTTTAAGCATAATTTATTTTTCATAATTTTCTGCTATTAATATTATTTTTGGTTAATCTTTTAGTGTAGTTGTTAGAGAGCGTAGTAGTTCAATTCTTGCCCAGAAAATAGCTGAGTTATGATTTTGATCATTTCTTTTATATCTGGGTGTAAAATACCCATAACACATGCATTTAAAGGCGCATATCCACCGAAATTATTGACAATTTCAGTGTTTCAAACTGTTTGCAACTCTTCAGAAAATCGCCAACTTTTGTTTCTATTGTGTCTACACCGAGTCGCCAACAATTTGAAAAACATTCCAACTAAACGTCTCCACAGAGTCAATAAATATTTGCAACAAGCGTATTATTTTGATGTTTACCGCTAAAAACAGAAACACAGTTCCCAACATTTGTTGACAATTTTTGTTACCAACACAGGGAAATTACAGAAACTTTTGTCACCAACACGTGTTGACAACACAAAAATTGCCAACTTTTGTTCGGTGAGACTCGGCTTAAGATTTTATAACTATGTTTATCAGTGATCTGGTACAGGTTCTGTTAAGTTTTGGATCAGATGACCGCATGTGGAATGCGTAAAGTTATTATAGTGATCATCAAGACGTTTGAAACCGTATTCAAAATGTGTAAGCCAACATTTATCATGGTATACTTTACCACCCCAGCATTTAAAAACTAAGACTAATTACTTGATAAATAATTCAGTTCACGTATAAACGACTTCCTAACTTCTACCCTTTATTCATCATTACCTTACACCATTTACTTAAACCAAGCCAGAAAATTAAGAAAATACATCACCTAAACCCACGAGTTAAGACCTCATTTTCCCTGAAATCTTTTCAACAACGTTCCAAGTAACACATTAAACTCCTTTAAGATTTAGAGGTCACGCTAACCCAAACAAAATTAGCTTTTTAATAATTAAAAACGCAACAGGGTGAGCGCGCAATAACTCGGCTGTGACAAAACCCGGTCATTAAATTTAATATTTTACGGTGTAGCGCTAGTTTTGCCTCTCGACCTGGTTGCCGAGTTGGAAACCACTGGGGTACCGGATCAGGTGAGTTTGTAGTTTAATTTTGTAATTTGTTGTATGCGGAATATTATTGTTTTAATATATGTAATATTAACGAGACGGTTGGACTCAAGGTTACTGACTAACTGAACTGACTGCGAATCGTGAGTTAAAGACCCAAGAAAAAGAATTGTGGAAAGAAGAATTGTGTGCTTTTTTGCTGCCTATAACACCTGTACCTCGGCGAGCAGGTTAAATCACGTGAGTCTCGGTTGTCATGAACGTCTACAGAAATCGGAATTGGGATGTCATTGACTTCAAATATACCGACAACTAGTTCGGTTTTCGAATTCAAGTTCACCCTTAGGGTTACGGAGGTCTGATGCCAGTCGCAGTGAGAATTGATGTTTAGGTAAAACCGATTGAACTAGTAGCCGACCCCAAAGAATCTTGGTAATAATAAAGGCTAGGAAGATGAAACTAGACTCATAAGCTACAAATGTGAGGCCATATGAGGCCATAGCAGTGGTAATGGCCTCATATGGACATTTTTTTTTTAAAGACCACTCCCGCATTAAGATTAAACATTCTGTGCGCGGGTGACTTTACAGACATACATAAAACGGGCACAATTAACACCCAAATTCAGAACAACAATTTGTGGATCACACAAAGTGTTATCCCATATAGAACTTGAACTCACGACACTTGGCGAAGTAGGAAACTGCGTGGTGACCGCCTAAACCACTAGGCCAAACGAGCAGCTTGTAGCTGGTAGGTGCACCACCAGGTGATTTAACGGCTCATTTCACTCCTGTTTTATAAAAAAAAACTTATAAATGATAGGTATATTAAATTAATGCACCCTAGGCGTGGCTATATGATAACAAAATTATCATTAACAGGAGTTTTATATCATTTTCCTTAACCTTCTTTTACGCGGCCCTACATATATAATTACGAAATGGTTTTAGTTTTTTATCATTGATAAATTCGTTCCTCTTTTAATGTACCGTGTCATATAGTTTCAGGTCCGTTTGAGGCAGTTTCTGATTCCGTGGATTTTTAGCTCTCGTCCAGTTTAATTTAAAACCTGACTAAGGCAAACACCGCTGTGGCTTTGATAGTTGTTTTCGAGTGTTCCAAGTAATAGCTTGGTTCAATTTTCAAGTATTGTTTAATTGGTTTTTGTACCATCTATCGTTAATGGTTTTTGTAAGTAACGGTATTAGAAATAACTTATTTTATATTAGTCGTTATAGGTTTTATATTTTACAATAGTTCATTCATCATCAACAACAACCCATAATGTGCCACTGCTGGGCTCTAATCTTCTCTCAGGAAAGAGTTAAGGCCATGCGCTGATCGAGTGTGGGTTAGGGACTGGCAAGACAACGTTGTGGGTACATAATCTTGCCGATGAATGTTCTTAAGCTGCCCAAAGGCCTCCAACTAAGCTTCACGACTGTTAACCTATGATAACAACCGGGATCGACTGCTAAAAGTGACCTCCAAATCACGGAGACGCTCATGGTATCGTGCCACTAGCGATCAACCATCTACGTATTGACCTCGCCGTCGTTCCTTACCCTCGGTGATTATTTATAATCACTGAGTGCAACTGGGCTATGAGCGCCTCAATAGTGCATTTGTTCAACTGTAATTACTTCATGTTAAATTTCAAATCACGATTTTCTTTAAACAGAAATAGTTTTATTTTTTATAGAACGAGTAAGTTATGAGTCATTGCTTGATATTGTCTTTTATAGAAATTATTTTTGTTATTGAATGTTTTTGTTTATGGACCCAATCGGCATGTCCTTCTCCACACATTGGTGACTGTAAAGTAGTATGTATCTATTGATGGCGGCAGTAACTTAACTTAAGGTTCCTGCCTACTCCCTATATAAAAAGGTTAGATATACCCTAGAAACACTACTTTCATCAACAGCCTTTACAGTCCACTGTTGGTCATAGATACCTACTTCGAAAGGAGTGTTTGATTTACTACAAAACGTTGGCCAGAGGTGTGCTTGCGTTCCCATTGAGGGACCACATTGGAATTTGAAGGTTTTAAATGCACTAGGCTTTAGTAAAAGTTCCCAAACAATTGTAAATTAAGTAATTAATATGTAAAAGCAGTAACTCATAAGTTACAAGCGGTCAAAGGTGGTCCCTCCATCGTGACTCATAGACATCCATATCTTTTAAATTAGTGAAAAGTTACGTCTACTCTAAGTGACAACTCTTAGTAAAATATTTGTAAAACCAATTTACCAAATATCCACCTTTCTCGCTTACTATATAAAAAGATATAGCATTCGGAAGGTGGTCCCTCAATTGATCACCCTAGGTTACGTTTACGTGGAAACCACAACGAAATTCGGAATTTTGTGTGGTTCTATCGTTAGTAAAAGTATCTGAATGATTGTAAATTCAACGACGTGGCTTGCGTTCCCATTGAGGGACCACATTGGAATTTGAAGGTTTTAAATGCACTAAGCTTTAGTAAAAGTTCCCAAACAATTGTAAATTAAGTAATTAATTTGTAAAAGCAGTAACTCAAAAGTTACAAGCGGTCAAAGGTGGTCCCTCAATCGTGACTCATAGACATCCATATCTTTTAAACTAGTGAAAAGTTACGTCTGCTCTAAGTGACAACTCTTAATGCTACAGGTTTTGTTTCCGTGTTCCTTCTTTTTGAAATGATGTTGTCTTAAGTAGTGTGCTCCCTTAGTCGCCTCTTACAACACCAATGGGATGAATGGGAGAAGTGACACTCTGTAGTCTTAATCTTTCACCACACAGTACTTTATACAGTACTTTTACCGTGGGAGAGCCACGCTTTGGCATGAATAGGCTGGCTCGACCGGAGTGATACCACGGCCTCTCAGAAAACCGGTGTGAAATAGTGCTTATGCTGTGTTTCACCGAGTGAGTGAATATACCGGAGGCCCATACCCCAGTCCCCCTACCTACCCTCCATCCCCAAAAGGCCGGCAACGCACTTGTGATACTTCTGGTGTTGCAGGTGTCCATGGGCGGCGGTAATCGCTTACCATCAGGCGATACGTCTGCTCGCCTATTCCATAAAAATAAATAAAAAACTTTATACAGTACACATAACAGTACTCTACATCTAGAGAAATATTGCCTTACTTTATTCTCCCTCTGAGCATATTGAGTATGGTGATCAAAAAAGACTTGAAATCGAAACACACTTACTTTTTAACCGACTTCAAAAAGGGAGGAGGTTCTCAATTCGACCGTATAACATTTTTTTTATTTGTGTTCGCGGATAACTTCAACTTTATGAACCGATTTGATGATTCTTTTTTTAATGGAAAGGAGATATCTCAACGGTGGTACCATGATAAGAACACTAAGATATTAAGATGGCATTGAAGAGAAATCGATCGATTTGGTCGTTCTTGAAGTCGGTTCTTTATTTTGTTATCGTATTTACTTGTATATTTATAAGACTACTTAAAAAATCGTACACGAAGCTTTATCGACCTAGTTTTTGTTCTTAGCATATATAAAGTAGGCTACAAGACAAACATGTATCTAATGAATTCCAATTTGTTGCTTCCAATACATTGTCCCTAATACAATACAATTTATTCAAATAAATAGGCTTGTATAAACAGCTAAAGCCTCGTCCGAATGTAGCTATTTGGAATATTTATCTCAAATATTCCTGCTATCGTGTCATGGAGAAAAATATATATTTTTATAATATATATTTATATATAATATATATTTTTATAATTTAATTTTATAATAAGATATATAAAATGATTGGAGAAATTACTGTACTACTACTGTACATTCACAAAAAATGATTTTTTATGAGTATGAGTTATCATTTCTTTTAACACACTTTATGAACTCTTATGTGATGAAACGAAATTAAATACGTGTGCGCGATCACATGTGATTAAATTAAAAATACTGTCACAATTTGTTATTTTCTTTCTTCAAACTAAAGTATAACTTATTAGCTACAGGGCTTTTAGCCTTATATACCTCATAAACAATTTTTTTGTTATTTAAGTTGTCACATTTTGTCTCACACTGATCCAGTACTACTTATTGTCGGTATATAATACGTAATAAACAATACCTAATTGAAAATTAGGTATTTATTGCTTCCGAATTATGGAAGAACATGAAAGAATTTAAATAACTATAAATCGACAATGTACAATCTCTTCATAAAACTGATATAAATACATATTATATTTTTTTGTAAACACATACATATTATACATAGAAAACACCCAAACTTCAAAACAAATATTTGCAGATCATACAAACATTTGGTCCGACCCGGGAATAGAACCCGAGACCTCTGCACAGCAGTCGCCGCCAGGCAGTAAATTTGGGCAATATGGTGCAACATACATGTATAGACTGCCAAAACATTTTGGCTTTGCGTTGTTGAGTAAAAACTAATCACTCTATGAAGTATTTACTAGGTTTTTATAAAAACCACATTGAACTTAAAATTTAAAAAAATGATGGATTTGAAAAATGTCTAAACTTACTCAAATTTATATCAAAATCATTGAAGTCACGTACATAACGTAGTCGTAATATAAAATTAATAGCCTCTAGTACCTAAAAGCAGGTAATGATAAGATATTCATCATTCAAGTACAAAACAGTTCACTTTTACAAGTTAATAACTTCTACAGGGAAATGAAATCTTTCTTGTGATCTTTTTGATTGAAATGTCAAGTTATCTACATGATCTTTTTGAGCGAATTTTAAATAAGAATATTTTAACCCCTTGTACACCTACGAGATTTAGATTACGTTTTTATTTCTTTTGGAGGTGTTTCATTATCTTCCTAGCCTTTATTATTCCCAAGATTATTTGGGGTTGGCTACTAGTGGCTTAGCTTTTACTGTGATAACACATTAAAATGGAAGTAATATCATGAACCACTTCACACGGCAAAATGCAGTGTCTGTACTATTGTAATCAAACTTCTGATTAACATTCTAAAATGTTTATAAAACATACATTTCTATACACAGTATAAAATGGAGTCGATTCCGCTGTCTGATAACTTAGATCTTATAAACTACTCGACGGATTTCAATGCAGTTTTGGGTAATAGGTAGATTGATTCAAGAGGAAGGTTTATATGTAAATCTAACTGCGCCCCGCGGTGTTGCCTGATGTTGTTATTGAACCTTAACAACACCAGCCGCGACAACATCTTACATTACATCCAGGCACAGAAGTAATGATCTCATCTTACAGTTTTTTTTAATTATGAGTGGCTATTTTTAGAAGAAATCGAATCAACAGCCTCTGCCTGAATAGAGAGGTCACTAGCCAATGAACTATCAAACTAATCAAAAACAGCTTGAAGTAATAATATGGAATATAAATAATAAATATTTCGGACATCTAACACACAACGCCATCAAGTCCCAAGCTAAGCAGAGCTTGTGTTATGGGTACTAGAGAACTGATACAAATACATATATATTTATACATATATATATTTGTAAAACATGCATATTATACATAGAAAACACCCAAACTCCGAAAAAAATACTTGTAGATCATACAAACATTTGGTCCGACCCGGGAATCGAACCTGAGACCTCTTAATCAGCAGTCGCACACGCCAACCGCGAGACCAACGAGGCAGTATAAATAACTTCCTCAAGACACCTACCTTCTTGATACAATAAACAGTACACAGTAAACTACTAAAATCGCAACCCCATACAGGTATTGTGCACCTCTGTGATCATATCATTGTCACAGACTGTCACTGAGTTGGGTAACAGGAAAAACCCAAAAGGGATTACCCTTATCGGGCACTAGTAACCTCTGACAGTTGGAGGGACTTAAGGAATCTTTAACCATAGAAGTAAGAATAAATGTTCAGAATGTAAACTGAAGCTCATACACACATAAGAGAGTGTAATAATTACATAGTAAATGAAATAGTAAGTAACTTACCATAGTGTGGTCACCATACTGTATTGTCCGCATTCACAATGAGAATGGTGATCACCACTATTAGATTCCACCCATGCCTTTTATCAGGCAGAATAGAGTCATTTTGGCAGCTTTTACATTAAAAATGGCACTAATATTCACGACAATAAATAAATAGGTCTTATAAATTATTCACATTTCAACACATAACACAAAATACTCCCACATTCCGCACAACTTTCCGGGAAATACCCAATTAATTATTCATTTTAAGCTACTACACTCGACGCGGTGACCACTTAAAACTACTAATGCTAATAAAGGGATTCTCAAACAGACTGACGGATGTAAGCAAAAGTTTTGAATTAGAAATTTATATTTGTGACCTTTTTCAGTTCTTTTGAAAGGTCGAATTTCAAGAACATGGCGAAAAAAATGTTGAATCAAAATAAATAATACTAGTAATAAATAAATAGTCAAGTCAACTAGACGTGTTTATTGTTGAGCCTGAGTTACAGAGGACGGCCAGATGACATAGTAGTTTGTTTAACAGACTGCTACATTAGTCATTAGTCATCATCGTTATCACCAACAGCCTATAACAGTGCACTGGAGCTGGCTGGAGACTCCAGTCAGTCAACGATGAGTTGTGAGTGACAGTACGGGTGGATTATTCCCTCCAATCAGCAGCCAGCCGCGAGGAGGAGACGTCTGCGTGTGCGGTACGTTACCTAAATAGGGATTTTACCTGTACTCCCAGCAGGCACTGGGAAAGGTCCGAATGTCTTATATACAAAAGTTCCCGATTCACAAGCAGAGTAGGACACTGTGCGGTTTTAGTTGATCTGATTCACCACCCCGTCTCAAGCCCCGGTAGAATCACGGCCCGAGGGGATTCCACATGTTAAAAATAATTACAAATTTTAACAAAAAAAAACGACTTCAATCAGGATCAAATTTCAATGGAACTATTTAGGAAACACCAGCTTTCAAATAAAAAAAGAATTATCAAAATCGGTTCACCCAGCTGAAAGTTATGAGGTAACAAACATAAAAAAAATACAGTCGAATTGAGAACTTCATCCTTTTTTTGAAGTCGGTTAAAAAAGGTAGCTTCAAAAGTCTACATATCATAATAACCGCTTAATCATTCTTAGATCCTTCATATCTCAGGTATAAACCTGCATATCGTGTGGTTTTATTTAGTGCGATTCCGATACACCACCCCGCCGCTAACCAAGACAGACGGTCCACTCTAATTAAACATTTTTGTGCGTGAATATATAACGTTTGATTAGGTCTTAGGGTTACTAAGTTTAATATGATAAGTGGGAGAGCCACGTCACGAATGGGTAAGCTCGACACCGAAGTGATACCACGGCCTCACAGAAAAGCGGTGTGAAACTGCGCCTGCGCTATGTTTCACTGAGTGAGAGAGGATACCGGAGAGCCATACGAGTATCCCAATCCCTCCCCATCCCCCAAACGCCGGCAACTCACTTGTGACGCCTCTGGTGTTGCGCGTGTCCTTGGACGACGGTAATCACTTACCATCAGGCGATACGTCTGCCCGTTTACCCCCTATTCCATAAAAATAAATAAAGTATATCTGTATTTATATCAGTTGTCTGACTGATATAAATAATAAATTATTGCAATAATAAATTGTTCCGAACAAAGTACAACTTCTGCTTGAAACTAGATAAAACATTGTGGCAATGTAGTGGAAAAATAAATAATAAAATTATAAAACAATTTTGCTACCATAGTACATTTTAACTTGATTTAAGCTTGTTGTAAGTTATTTCATTATTGTAATTCAACATAATATATAATTAACACTATTCAACTTTGGTTTTAATTTATAATGCCCACTTCACAATCATTCTTAAACAAAGTGTAGGAGGTATACATACAAACAAACATACATGCACACATATACACATAAATACAAACATATATACACACACATACATACATACACTTATACTATCCAATAAACAATCCTATAATATTATATTTCTTATTCTATTTAAATCATGTCTATGTAAATACTTTGTTAATCAATATTATTACTTCTTTCTTATTATTATATATTATTATTAAACAAAAACAATAACTATTTACACTTTCACTACATTTATATAATTTAAGTAAATCAAATAATATTTATTGATATTACATTCACCGTAACGGAACCACACCTTTTCTATTGTATTCGGTCGGCGCAAGCGCATCTAAGATTTAGTGTTGAACTGCCCTCGGTCGCGCGAAACCTAACGTGTTGCATTATCATTGTTATAGATATTATCTCAGTTGATTCTGCTAATTATCGTGTATATTAATTTGTGTATTATCTTTACGTGTATCTATATTCTCTCTGAACTTTTGTACAAATAAGTGTTAACTATATTTTCCCTTCTATTTGTGAGTGTGAATAAACTTGTGCTTCTACCTTCAACTCATCTTTCATTTCTGGAACTTTCTGTGAGTACTATATTTACTATACCACAACTGGTGACCCCGAGAAGAACACAATGAGTGATAGTAGTGACTCGGCTAAAACTGCCGCTACATCAGAGAGCAAAAGACACGTAACGGTACGCCGCGCTAAGCCCGTTACCGTTTCACGAAGAATGAGCATAAAAATACCCGCATTCGCTCCCGAGGACCCTGAAATCTGGTTCGCATTACTGGAAGGGCAATTCGAGGCCATAGGCATTGAGGATGATGCAACAAAATTCACCCATGTCATCACTCACCTCGATCTTCACCACGCAAAAGCGGTTAAAGACATTATCGTCAACCCCCCAGTCAACAACCGATATTCGAAAATAAAATCGGAGTTAATTCGTCGGTTATCTGCATCACAGGAGAACAGGGTAAAACAGTTACTCACCCACGAAGTTTTGGGTGATCGAAAACCATCTCAATTTTTGAGACACTTGCTGGACTTAGCTGGACCCTCCGTACCCGAAGAATTTATAAAGACCATTTGGAGTAGCCGTCTGCCTAATAGTATTCAGACAATATTAGCGTCACAGCCTACCCATTCTCTGGAACAGTTGGCGGATTTAGCGGATCGAATCCAGGAGATCACAGCACCCTGTCAGGTAGCAGAATCATCCAGACCAGGACCTAGTACCAGCGTCTCTGCTGAAATCGCCGAACTGAGAGGTATGGTCGAAAAGCTTGCACTGAAGCTAGATCAGCGTTCACGTTCCCCTGAACATAGATATCGCCAGTCAAGAGAACATCGAAGACGTTCCCCTTCACGTCAGAGGTCCAGGTCAAACTCGAGCTACCGCAAGTATCCTATTTGTTTTTACCATAGTAAGTTTGGCTCACGTGCCCGACACTGTGTTAAGCCGTGCGACTACAACAAACCGGGAAAAGCCAACGGCAGTCGCTAATGGCGACTGACGACTGCCCAGTGACTTCAGGTCGCCTCTTCATGTACGACAGGACTACGGACACTCAATTTCTGGTGGACACTGGGAGTGACCTGTGTGTCTTCCCGCGTTCTGCACTACAGGACCGTCGTACCAAGACAGACTACACCTTATGTGCTGCCAATGGCACTGTCATAGACACTTTCGGTAGCATAGATTTAAGTTTAAATTTAGGTTTAAGACGTAATTTTACCTGGCGTTTCACAGTGGCCGATGTAACAAAAGCTATTATTGGTGTAGATTTTTTAAGCTTCTATAATCTTGTTGTTGATGTACGTAATAAAAAGCTAATAGATAATACAACTACATTATATTCCAGTGCTTCTGTAGCTCAAACTAATGTATGTTCAATCAAGGTAGCAACAGGCAACTCCAGGTTTCACGTACTGTTGGGTAAGTACCCTGAAATTACACGCCCTTCAGGCACGCCGTGGATCCCTAAACACAAGACAGTACACCACATTCGCACTACACCTGGCCCTCCTGTATCATGCACTCCTCGCAGACTCGCTCCTGACAAACTCAAAATTGCTAGGCGAGAATTCGAACTGATGCTTAGCAATGGTACCGCGCGTCCTTCAGAAAGTGCTTGGGCTTCACCCTTACACCTAGCTGCTAAAAAAGACAACAGCTGGCGTCCTTGTGGTGACTATCGCATGCTCAATTCCAGAACCATCCCTGATCGGTATCCCATTAGGCACATACACGACTTTTCCCATGCCATAGCGGGCTGTAAGATCTTCAGCACCATCGATCTGGTCAAGGCCTACAACCAAATTCCAGTCTTCGAAGAGGATATCCAGAAGACGGCCATCACAACACCTTTTGGCTTGTACGAGTTCCCTTGTATGACCTTTGGTCTGAGGAACGCAGGTCAGACCTTTCAGAGATTCGTCGATGAATTGACTAGAGGTCTCGATTTCGTGTATCCCTACTGCGACGATTTTCTCTGCTTCTCTAAGGATGAGGACCAGCATGAACAGCACCTGGAACAGCTCTTCGACCGCATGAAGGCATACGGCATCCTCGTCAACACTTCGAAGTGCGTTTTTGGAGCCAATGAAGTAAATTTTTTAGGTTACCACATTTCGGAAACAGGCACCAAGCCCTTGGAAGCGAAAGTACAGGCAATTACAGACTTTCCTGTGCCTAAGACCGTTAAACAACTGAGACGTTTCTTAGGCATGCTTAATTTTTATAGGCGTTTTTTGCCTAACTCAGCAATGATACAAGCCCCTCTTAATGCCTTACTGTCAGGCTCGGTCAAAGCTTCACAACCCGTCGACATATCCGGTGATATACTAGTAGCCTTTGAACGATGTAAACATTCACTTGCTAGCGCTGCACTACTCGCTCATCCAGACAGCGATGCTAAACTAGCACTTGTGACTGACGCGTCTGACTTAGCGATGGGTGGAGTACTGCAACAATTTAAGCACGGAAACTGGCAACCACTTGCATTTTTCTCTCGCAAGTTTAGCCCCTGTCAACATAAATATTCACCGTATGATCGCGAGCTTTTGGCAATTTACGAAAGCATTAAGTACTTTCGGTTTATGCTGGAAGCTAGACACTTTATAGTGTTTACAGATCACAAGCCGATTACTTATGCTTTTCACGAGAGAAAGGCTAATTGTTCACCTCGCCAATATCGACATCTGGACTTCATATCACAATTCACGACCGACATTCGTCACATATCGGGCAAAGACAATGTTGTTGCCGATACATTATCTCGCGTCGACGAAGTTCAGATGTCCATTAATCTCGATCAATTGGCAGAGTCTCAAGCTGATGATGAAGAGCTTGTTAAATACACCGGCGGTGATTTTGCACTTCATCTCGAAAGACTCAGGATTCCTGGTAGTACTAAATATCTTTATTGTGATAGTAGTACACCACAACCTCGCCCTTTCGTAACTAAGCCACTCAGAAGGCTAGTATTTGACACCATTCACAACCTCAGCCATCCAGGCGCTATAGCCACCACAAAATTGGTCGCTGAGCGGTTTGTCTGGCCTGGCATGCGTAAAGACTGTCGAGAATGGTGTCGGAAATGTCTGCCTTGCCAACGCGCTAAGGTGTATCGTCATGTCTCTGCACCTTTAGGTACGTTTGACCTACCACGCGCACGTTTTACGTTTATACACGTAGACATCATTGGCCCTCTACCACCTTCCCAAGGCTACCGCTACTGCTTGACAGCAGTGGACCGTTTCACCCGTTGGCCAGAAGTCACGCCAATGACGGATATTACCGCAGAAACCGTAGGTAAGGCACTCATATCCTGGATATCCAGATTCGGATGTCCCACGGATATTGTCACAGACCGCGGCCGGCAATTTGAATCCACACTTTTCCAATACCTTGGAAAAATGATAGGATTCAAACATCGCCGAACAACCGCATATCATCCTGCGTGTAATGGTTTGGTGGAACGGTTCCACCGTCAGCTTAAAGCGGCCATAATGTGTCACGCAGACTACGACTGGGTAAATACCCTACCCCTAGTACTACTAGGCATTAGGGCATCCTACAAAGAGGACTTAAAGACTTCGTCGGCTGAATTGGTCTATGGCGAACCTTTAAGTCTTCCTGGAGATTTCTTTCAGGCAAATATTCCTGATTCCACGGATCTAACCGATTTTACATCCCGCTTGCGAAATTTTTCACGAAAGCTTTGTCCGTCCCCTGCTTCTCGCCACAATAATAGTAAAATTTTTATTTATAACGATTTAAAATCTTCAAGCCACGTATTTTTAAGGGTCGGTGCATCACGAGGTCCTTTAGAACCTCCTTACTCCGGTCCATACGAAGTGCTCGAGCGCGGGGACAAAACTTTTAAAATACTTAACAAGGGTAAGAGCGTCACAGTATCTGTAGACCGTCTTAAACCAGCCTACATACTCGTCGACCCATCTACTAACACCTTACCCCCACCAACCCCTACTAATTCTGATCCCGTCGTAGATCCTACTCCCAATCCCAGTCCTAGCCAGAATAACCCTTCCGATCATCTGAGCTCCAGAACTACACGTTCCGGTCGCAGAGTTCGATTTCCGGATTTCTATCGACCGTAGTGACGGTCTCTGGGGGGGAGTGATGTAGGAGGTATACATACAAACAAACATACATGCACACATATACACATAAATACAAACATATATACACACACATACATACATACACTTATACTATCCAATAAACAATCCTATAATATTATATTTCTTATTCTATTTAAATCATGTCTATGTAAATACTTTGTTAATCAATATTATTACTTCTTTCTTATTATTATATATTATTATTAAACAAAAACAATAACTATTTACACTTTCACTACATTTATATAATTTAAGTAAATCAAATAATATTTATTGATATTACATTCACCGTAACGGAACCACACCTTTTCTATTGTATTCGGTCGGCGCAAGCGCATCTAAGATTTAGTGTTGAACTGCCCTCGGTCGCGCGAAACCTAACGTGTTGCATTATCATTGTTATAGATATTATCTCAGTTGATTCTGCTAATTATCGTGTATATTAATTTGTGTATTATCTTTACGTGTATCTATATTCTCTCTGAACTTTTGTACAAATAAGTGTTAACTATATTTTCCCTTCTATTTGTGAGTGTGAATAAACTTGTGCTTCTACCTTCAACTCATCTTTCATTTCTGGAACTTTCTGTGAGTACTATATTTACTATACCACAAAAGCAATTAGCCTGATTTTACAACCCCGAACATAAGTAAACAGTGGAAATGATATTACTTTAGAGCGAAGTACCTGGCAACAGACTGGCAAACAGACGAGTACTCTAAAATATTGGAGATCAGCTAATTTAACCTTTTTGATAGAAGCGAGCAATTCCTTAAGTGATATAGATTTTTTGGCAATCCATCTAGAAACATTTAAAGTGCAATCTATGAAAAAATACTGACATTAATTAACGTATTTTTTCTGTTTCCCTGTTGTAGTATTTTTCTGATTATAAACATTATTATTTTAGTGGAACCCTGCATTACATGTTCGCTATATGAACCGTGTATTTATGAACGAAGAGATAGGCAGATATATACAGACAGTCTAAATGATCACTGCCAGTGCAATATGGTCAGAAAATCAGGCCTATCGATATCGTTTTACCTGATGCATGATCAATTTTACGATATAACATTTACATAAATTCCATTGAAATTTTAACACTTATTATTTGTTTTTAAGAATGTAAGTGAGCATTTAAGTACAATTTCTTCATTTCCTTGTTTGATGAAAGGCGTCATGTGAGAGCCAAAGGGACCACAAAATAATAAGCGCCCTTTCATTTTATATAAGACATATTAAGTGCCGGAAAACGCTTAACGGCCTTTTGACCGTGCCTTAAGTGCCGGTCTTTGAGATTGTAGGGAGAGTCGGATGTCTCATACTCTCTTGCCACAAAACTTTAAGTAATCAGAACCAAGAGAAATCCTTTTTAATGAGGAGGTTATTAATACTTACATTTTGCTAAACGCTCAGATCAAATAAAAAAAGGTAGATAACGCACCGCCTTGTTCTTGTTGAAGCAGAAAAAAGGCTCGTAGTTCGAAGTAAATACACGCGTTACGCACTAACTATGCTATAAACTGGTACAAGTATCGACAACTTATACGATACTGACGAAAAGTACCCCAGTTTATAGCATAGTTAATGCGTAATGCGTGTGTTTACTTCGAACTGCGAGCCTTTTTTCTGCTTCAACAAGAACAAGGCGGTGCGTTATCTACCTTTTTTTATTTGATCTGAGGCTAAACGTTTAAAACATAGGTCTAAATAGATCTTGTATATTACGTCTATAGTTTTGTATAAAGGTAATAATAGTTATTTGTTATACAAGAGTGCAAAGTTGCTTTTTAACCGCGTGCTCAATTTTTATGACTGAGCAAGCGAAGGATTCTAAAATTGAATTGAAACCGCGGGGTTCAGCTAGTACCTATTTTTTAAAATAATTTAAAAATTAATCCGTAATACTTACCTATCATAATGTAGTACCGAATAAATATTAATACCTAAACTAAAATAAAAGTATCTTGTGATTGTAAATGCTTTTTTTGCATTTAGTTATTTCTTCGCTGAGGTGGGATGAAAAGTTACATGTTGCACTCGAGTGCAAAGATTTTTCACCTCGTGCTCTTTTGATTACCTCGCTAAAACTCAGCATTCTAATTTTGAAACACTCGCTACGCTCGTGATTCAATTTAAGAATCCTTCACTCGGTCATCAAAATTGAGCACGCGGTCAAAAAGCAACTTTGCACTCTTGTATAACAAATAACTATTTATAACTGCACGAATGGCTTAGTGGTTTAATCGGTAGCCACGCAGCTCTTTACTGCATTAAGTGTTCTCGGGTAACACTTTATGAGATCCACAAATTGTTGTTCTGAGTCTGGGTGTTCTTTGTCACCGTTTTTCCTATATTTATAGACAATAACACATTTAATTCAGTTGATTAACAGTAACACACCTGTATCTCTGCACGGTTGGTCTAGTGGTTTAAGCGGTCGACACCCCGCTTTCTACTGAGCCAAATGTTGTGGTTTCAAATTCCTCATGAGACAACACTTTGTGTTATCCACCAATTTTTCTGTCTGGTTGTTATTTGTGTCCGTTTCATGTATGTATGTAAAGTTTTCTGCGACACAGGATGTTTAATCCTACTTCAGGAGTTGTCTGTTTAAAAAAAATAGTTAAATGAAAAATCTCTTGAACTGCATGTAGCAGTGCGGCATCAAGTACTTTAGGTCTGTCAGTTGCCATCGGAACATTTTCCTTTTATTCTAAAAAAAAACGAAATTCTTACTCATCTTTTCTTTACTAATCATAAATATTTTTTACGAGTGAAGTTATAAGACATAAAAAATTTACTTACGCGCTATCACCGATAGCGGACGCATAAAACTGATTTATTAAGTTGAACAGCTCGTAAAAACCTGTTCACAATGAATTCCACCTGGAAACTGTCTCTATCAGAAGCTGTTTCGTGCAAATTTATGTGACGTCAACGTTATATGACGTCAGGATACGTTGGATGGCATCACAACTTTATAGACTTCCTGCGATATATTAATATATATCGTATGCGATAATACATAATGAAATTATCATTATGATAAAGTTATTTGATAAAGTAGCGCACAGTGGAAGTTTGTGCTACTGCTGTGCTTGGAGTCTCGGTTGAAAAGATTTTTTTTTTCTTGCATATAACCACAACTATTTACATAATAAAATTTCTCATCACGTTTGTGTGTCTGTCTATATGAACGCATTAAACAAATGGTTTTTCAAATTGTTTTCACAAGCATATTTATGATTTAAAGTGATTTAAATGATAGCTTTAGGTTTATCATGTATGAAGTTTGGTCTGTACTTACTGTTTTCAAATGTAATATTTTTATATAAAAAATTGAGAACCTCCTCCTTTTGGAAGTCGGTTAAAAAAGGATACAGCATAAAATAAAGAACCCTGACAATTTACTAGCTACAAATTATTAATTTAACATAATTTTAACGTTGTTTCTCTTTTCAATTAGTTAACACAGTCAATAAACTTCTGTCCGCGTAGCTATTTCAAAGGTCTACGACGTAGATTGTCTACATACCACACCTACGGCGTAGCATATCTATAAACTAACACCCAATGTTTGCATAGCCTTTGTTCTACATAACAAACGTGTCTGTAGCCTCACTTCCCGGAGGCAGTTCTTCAAGTACACATACGAACTCACTTCCGCACTTACTTATGCGAGGCTTACTGCGTACTCGAGGCAAATGTGTTTAGGTTGCTCTCATTTTACTCATACATTGAAAGAAGAAAACTCATATATATCTATACTAATATTATAAACATGAAAATTTGTAAGTACGGATGGATGGATGGATGTTTGTTACTCTTTCACGCAAAAACTACCGAACGGATTTGGATGAAACTTTACAGTAATATAGCTTACTTACTTAGCGCTTCGACGGCAAACGTTTCGTGTCAGTGTCATCCCGATGGGTTTCTTGGACACACAAGACGTCGCAGTGCGCGGTGCGGCATAAGTCGGAGAGAATTTCTGATTTGTCTTGCGAGAAACCCTCGATGTTAATAGAGACTACACACAAGGCCGGCTTTAAGGTTGGACTGTTAGAGTTTGCCATCGTGGTGAAAGGATTCGCCAATCAGCAAGGGATTCGCTGATTGTTTCCAGGGTGCGCCGGACGTACGGGGTCATTAAGGTACGTCGCAACCGGGAGGCTCCTTTCATGCACCCCAATACATAGCTAGCTATATATAGCTATAGTAATATAGCTTATACATCAGAATAACACATAGGCTACTATTTCCCGCAATAACCGACATATACTCGTACGCGGGCGGAGCCGTGGGCAACCACTAGTTTTAACATATATTTACTTAAAAATTTCTTTGAAAGTGTATACCCGTTAGTTTAGTCAGTTTTAAGAAGATTATGTGTTTTCGAAAAACAGCGTTAGGATTATATAGCATGCAAAAAGTTAGGAAAATATATTTGATTCTCTTAATGTAGTTTTTAGTATAAATGTACAGTCCTCAATAATTCGTAATGAATTTCAATAAATTTAATTAAAGCGCCTTATAAAAACAAGCTTTTACTGGAATGCCTCGTAAAAGCTTGTAAAATTGATGTCAATCACGTCCATGAGAGGAAAACAATGCTATACTTTGTCCATTCGTTTATTTTCTTTTTGACAGCTCACGCCTACAAATTACCGTTTTTTTCTTCGGAATAATGCATTCAACTTCCTTGAATGTACTACAGTAGTGTCGTACTTTATTGACGGTGACGGTACTTTAGTGAGGTGGCCTGTGCATAACAAACAACCACAGACTATAAAACAGTACTTGAAATACGATAAATCGATCATTATGATAAAAATAATTTGACTTCATGTAAATATTTTTTCCGTAAATTTAATAAAAAAGGAAATAAAAATTGTATCTATGACTCCAAGATTGACTATTTGCAAGGAATTAATTCGAAATCTTGGAATTTAGGATCAAACCAAGAGTAAAGAACGATAACTCTGTTCATTCATCTAATTTACTGATTTATTATTTATACTTTTGTTTATTTCTTACATAATATAAAAACTAATATAGGAATAATTAATATTTAAACTAACTTTTTTAAATTAAATCGATTGAAAGTTTTTCATAAATAAAATCGCTTTTCATTTCAAATCGAATCGGTAATGTGTGAGGGCGTCACTAATTTCGAAATTTCTTGAACGGTCAAAAAGAAAATAAACGAATGGACAGAGTATAAAGAATGGAATTGAATAATCACAACTACCTTCCTTAACTAATTTAAGCTATTTAGGAAAAATAAAAGCTCAAACGAAAGAGCTTATTCCAACAAATGTTTTGAGACCAAAACAAACTGTTAACCTCAATTAAAACCGAAGAAATAGAGAAAGAAAGTATTAGAAATATATAGAGGAAAAACACACTCTCTGTTTAACGTGAGAAGGTTGAAAATTAGATGAGTTATGCTTGAAGTACGTACCACTAGTACCCTTTTTACAGATTTAAAAATACGATTTCTATAGATTTAAAAGCACTTTGTACTTACTTGCCGTAATATAAATTGAACCTCTCAATCAGAAATCGTTTCGCCGCGCAAGCAAATAAAAGCTTTTTCGATCTAAAACTATTGGATGTTACACAAACGAAATTGACACGAGGTAGTGTACGAACCGCACCGTATTCCTGCATAATTTATATACACGAACTTTGAGAGATGTTGCTATAGACATCATATATTCAGTGATACGTTCGTACACTGTGCTGTTTCCTGTGATAGTAATCATTCGACCCGTTTTTTCTCGAAAAAATGATAAGGTAGTTATGTAGAAACAGTTGTGACGACATCGTACATAATATAATATAACTAGCTGATCCGGTAAAAGTTGATTTGCTATAAAAAAAATTGACGTATAAAAAATAGATGTTGGTCGATTTTCCGACCCACCCGATATGCACACCAAATTTCATAAAAATCGGTGCTGCAGTTTCAGAGGAGTATGGTAACTAACATTGTGACACGAGAATTTTATATATAACATCTAATCACACCTCTAGTAGTATATAGAAATCGCGAATGAAAGATTTTCCTATGATGGGGACAACTTGTCGCAATAGTATTGGAGATGATTCGTATACCGAAAAATGTTATTGACAAGTGTTTTATAGGCTTAATTTTCCATATATAAGTTATTTTAAAAAAATTATTGTTTGTCGTTTGAACTTCTCATACAAAATCCATAAATATCAAATGGGTCATGTGCATCGCAATACACATCATATAACACGTCATTTGACTTTGACATTACCAAATGTTACAAGCCTCAAAAATGTTTATTTTCTTATTTTATTTTTTCTTTGAACTATGTTTGGAATTGCATTTTAGTTGGTATACCGTAAGTATCATAGAAAAGTTTTCATAAGTTTTTTTTTTTACAAGTACAATCAAAAAGAATTTGACCGCCAAAAGATCTCTTATTGACTTTTCTTATATTTAAGTTAACATAATTATAATAAAATTGATTTTAAGATATCAATAAAAGTAAAGCACAAAGTAACTATATCATCTTATATAAACAAATTAACTTACCCGTATCAACTAATAGCCAATATGCAAGCAAAGTTATAAGGTTTCTAAACCGTTGTAATAGGCTTTTAAGAACAGCTTACTTGGTTGGAATTTCCTAGCCCCGCAAAGCCTTAGCTATGAAACTAATTTCTTACTACCCGCAATAGAAATCGAACGACACTTGATGGTATTTACTGCTGGAAACCAATCGCGGTACTCGATGTTCGTTCGATTGATCTACAGGCTGATGTTTAATTATTACTAAATGAAACCTCATTAGGGTTAGGAATTATGCAGAAACTGATATTTTGTTGATATAGCTTAATTTACAAATGAATATAACATTATTTTCAGGTTAGATAGTGTTAGTTTAATACAGTACGACACCAAGTTTATACAATCGAATAGTTTAATTGAATTTGTTAAAAAGCTTGTTGTCCGTTTCTTAGTTTTTGATACGTATAGAAATTATTAAACTAAGCATACAGTTTACAAAGGTATAGAAACAAGTAGATAGGTTCATAGATACGTAGATTTATTAACTAACTTTATAACAAGAATAAGTTAAAAAAGTATAAGCTGAATACGTTAAACAAATTCACTCAATTTATATAGCCCATTTCACCCGGGCCATTATCACGAATCTATTGATAGCTCATTCAATAAAATTGGTTTATTAGCTTATAAGGTACAGTGGAACATACATACACAAACTGCCAAAACTATCACCCTTATTTAGGCTTCGCCGTAATCCGGTAAAAAAGGAGTAGCAATAAAAATATTAAGTTATAAAAGTGATATCTTTAAAACTATAAGTTTGTTGATCAACATTATTTTAAAACCTATAACATTAATAAAATATGAGAAATCCTTTTAAGAGCACCCTGTAAAGTCTGTAGACGAGTTATGTCTGAACATAGCCTTTTATAGCCTGCCTGTGTTTCTGGGCTGCCGATATGAACAAAAAGTAAGCACTCGGTTATACCAAACTAGCCAGGACTAAAGTTTTCACTCTATTTTTGGTAAACCAACAACAGAGGGTAGACTGTTTTTGTGCCCACTTGAGTTACTTAATTAAGGGTTAAATTTCGGCGTTTACAGTTTGGTTCTATTTTTCTCTTTATCAAAATACTTGCTTTTACACGCAGCTTTGCTTCCGCAGACTGTCATCCCCTGATTTATCTCCTTAGGGGTGGAATTTCAAAACTTCATTTCTTAGTGCTCACTTACGTTATATAAAGAACCTGCATGCAAACTTCAGGATTCTAGGTTCAGCGGTTTGGGCTGTGCGTTGATCTCTGGGTATGTCAGTCAGTCAGTCACCTTACTCTTTTATATATATAGATATACATATATATAGAAAATGAGTAGGTCAATAATGGCTGGTCAAAGTGTTTTAATATGAGTTATGGCAACTTGTGATTACAGCACTTAAAAGCAATGATACCTGAGACAATTATTTATCATTGCTCTTGGAAGACAGTGCTTTTTGGATTCGTATGTTACAACTTATCTCTATGTATGATGGTAGTGATAAGATGTAAGTTTATTGGTTTTTTACTGGTGCAATCTAAAACTCTAAAACATTACGTGGTAAAAATCCAATTATTTTATTAAATTTGCTATCTTCCTTGGCTTGGTCACTATTATAACTTACTTTGTACATGCACACTAACATAAAAAGATTTGATTTGATTGGTTTTTAGCGCCACACTTCATCTCATTTTTTTATTATTTTATAAGTTGATTTAAAATATTTTCTTCTTAGATCAAGCTAACTTAACAAAGCTGCCAATGAAATCTGACTTTTGTATTGAAAGCTTATAGAATTTTCAGTAAAAGTTAAAGGAAATTCTATACAACTTTTTCTAGTTCAATCTTTTACTTCTTATATAAGTAAGTTTCTCAAGACGGATAGTTGCTTAGCTACGGTATTAATTTCCATAGAAAGTGCTTTGATTCCCCGATTACTAAGAAGTCCTGCTAAAATGTTTAAATCAAGTCCGTTGGGTTGTCAATCTCGAAAATATATACTCTAAATTATATTTTAAATTAAATTAAAAATATATAACTTTGAAAATAGCTCTGTCTGTCTGTCTGTTATGCTTTCACGGCCAAGACGCTAACTGATTACATTGAAATTCGATATAGAGATAATTTTATTCTTGAGGAAGGATTTAAGCTACTCTTTACTACGATTTAAGTAACATACACGCGGGTGGAGCAACGAATATTGGGAGAGCCACGCTTCGGCATGAATGGGCCGGCTCGACTGGAGTAATACCACGGCCTCACAGAAAACCGGTGTGAAATAGCGTTGAACACACAGTGAGTGAGGATACCGGAGGCCCATACCCCCAACCCCTTCCCCATCCCCAAAGGCCAGCAACGCACTTGTGACGCCTCTGGTGTTGCAAGTGTCCATGGGCGACGGTAATCGCTTACCATCAGGCGATACGTCTGCTTGTTTGCCCCTTATTCCAAAAAAAACGAAAAAAAGCTAGTAGGCTAAATATATTTTATAAAAAGTTTTTTAAATAGTTCGGTTTTCGTTTTTTAAACTGTTTCCTGTATAGTATTTATCTATATACAATATCCCTATTACCTTAAAAAAATCATGACGAGAAAAAACTTGAATCGTAGGAAAGCCCTGCAGCATAT
This sequence comes from Diaphora mendica, assembly GCA_949125395.1. NCBI lineage: Eukaryota > Metazoa > Arthropoda > Insecta > Lepidoptera > Erebidae > Diaphora > Diaphora mendica. The sequence continues at coordinate 28,015,157 of OX421315.1, forward strand.
ATGGGCTGATTAGCTGGGCTGATACCAAAACCTAAAAGACCGATCGACCGATAACCGATCTTAAGCATTTAGAAGAACAGAATTGAACTGTTTAATTGTGCTTTTGGTTGACATTGATAATGAAGCATAATTATTAATTGCTTTTTTTTAGTAGGGAGGTAAGAGATCTTACCCGTACTAACTTTAAAACACAATTATGTCTCTTGAGTACTCGCTAAATTACTCCGTCGTCACCATTTTAGACTGGTGACCATATGCTCTCGAACGAAGTGGTACAGATATTCCCTCCCGTCCAAGTCAGTCAAACCTGGAACTCACTACCAGCACATGTGTTTTCCTCCCACTATAATCTCGCGTTCTTCAAGCAGGGTCTGAAAAGACATATCACTAGGCTGCCTTAGTGTGTGTCATTATGCTGCATTGTCTTTTTTGAGTATGGTGACCACCTCTCTTGGATTCTACAAATCGAGGGAATGAACTTGAGTGAGTGAACTAACCTTATGAACTCAAAACTAACTAAAAGCTTGAAGTAAAAGAGTAAAACGTATGTTCTGGAACGTAATCAAAACCAGTATACCTCAAGGTATTTTTTCCTATTTCCGCAAAATGATTACCTCCGATATGTTACGAGAAACTAATACGAAGTGGCAATGGGGAGTCGTGTTGAAAAATTACCACTTTCCATTTCGATTTTCTGAGTTATTACCGAGGCCCGACCCAAAGAGCATTGGACATGAATTCAACTAAGAGTTAAAAAAATTAAAAAACCTTTACATGTAAAGACTTTTAAGACACTATATTAGCGTAGGATAAACCTATGTAGTGAACTAAATTCTACAAAATTTAAAAATACCAATATCCATTTTTTTATTTTGAAATCAAACACGTTTAATTAAAGTAATATTTTCATGTTAAATGGAAAAAAAACGAACCTATAGCAGGCAATTAAATGTTATGAAATAACATCCTTAATTACATAAAACTATTTTTTACACATAAATGCCACTGGACCCTTCTCAAATCGTTTTACTGATCATTATAAAGTATTTTGTGTATTACGATTGGGATTGATAGAAGGTATCGTAACCGTATTCTATATATCTACTTTAGAATGGAAATTTAATGAATGTAGAAACGAATGTGGAATCTTTCTGACATGATCTATGCAAAACTAATGCCATAAACTATAATCGTATACCGAAAACCTCTAATAAACCTAATATTAGTTTGTCATTCGTCACACTCTTTCATATTCAACTAATTCTATTAATTAATACAACTACTACTAATTATCTACAACTCATTAAACCATTCAATCAATCTTCATTTAAATTTTGCAAACTCGTAGCCTAACTGCCGTAACATTCCTCCGAAAAGAACATTTCAGTATCAAATCATTATCAACCACTTAATTTAATGAAGTTCAAAATTTTCATTAAATTTCATAGGAAAATAAGACAAGCAACACTTCCTCAGTGAAATATCTGTTCGCGTAACTCGTGAATTAAAAAAAAATTGATGTCTTTTAAAATACGATGGCCTATTATAAAGTGCTGCCTTTGCCGCACAATCTAATTAATATAACAATTCTCTAATTCTTATATAAATTCTAACCTTGACTTGTTTTGAAGATTTTTTTTCGAAATCTAGAAAAATCTCTCCTCAATGAGATTAACGTTTTAATCATTTTTATGTTCGAATAAAAGTGTTTGTATAAATCCAACGAAAATACTCAAACGCAACCTACAACTGCGTGTAATATAAATTGTGATTTAAACCCCTAATTCCGTTTAATCTCGTTCCACGTTGCTCTTAATAGATTAACAATTAAATTGATTACACAACATCTTAGTATTCTCGAGGGAAAGGTTGAATTAACTGTACGAAAGCGACATTGTCGCGAGGACCACTCGTGTTGCGAATTTTATCTCGAAACTCTGAAGTTTTTTTCCTTATGACACGCTCGCGAGTCGTCGCAATCTTTTGCGGCGTTTGAGGTCAGGTATGAAACGATTTCCGAGCGCTTAGGAAATATCTTTTTTAAATTATGTATAAGGGTACTTGTATAAAAGGAACGAACATCACATAATACTAGTGAGTATGACGCTACTCGGCGTAATTCTTTGATCTTAGTTTTCTGTACATTGTATGTTTGAAACAGTGTTTGAAATAACTGATTGTACACCAGTGGTACAGTACACTATGTGATTTGATTTTACGGTTATAATGAAGATGAGTCGTCAATTAATTGACCGTGGAAGAGCCACGCTTCGGCATGAATGGGCCGGCTCGACTGGAGTAATACCACTAGTAATACCAGTGCTTGCGCTGTGTTTCACCGAGTGAGTGAGGATACCGGAGGCC